>JASTWF010001858.1:0-55000 GCA_030390025.1 Squalus acanthias | reverse complement strand
GCAGGGCTTGTCCATAGGGGATGGCTTCTTTAACATGGTTAGGGTGGAAGCTGGAGAAGTGGAGCATCGTGTGGTTGTCCGTGGGCTTGCGGTAGAGTGAAGTGCTGAGGCGTCCGTCTTTGATGGAGATTCGTGTGTCCAGGAATGAAACCGATTCTGAGGAGTAGTCCATGGTGAGTTTGATGGTGGGATGGAACCTGTTGATGCTATCGTGTAGTCCTTTCAGTGATCCTTCGCCGTGGGTCCAAAGGAAGAAGATGTCGTCGATGTATCTGGTGTACAGCGTTGGCTGGAGGTCCTGTGCAGCGAAGAAGTCTTGCTCGAACTTGTGCATGAAGATGTTGGCGTATTGGGGTGCGAATTTGGTCCCCATGGCTGTTCCGTGTGTTTGGGTATAAAAATGGTTGTCGAAGGTGAAGACATTGTGGTCAAGGATGAAGCGGATGAGTTGTAGGATGGCGTCTGGAGACAGGATTATATAAACAGGATTATAGTAACAGGATTATAGTAACAGGATTATAGTAACAGGATTATAGTAACAGGATTATAGTAACAGGATTATAGTAACAAGATTATAGTAACAGGATTATAGTAACAAGATTATAGTAACAAGATTATAGTAACAGGATTATAGTAACAAGATTATAGTAACAAGATTATAGTAACAGGATTATAGTAACAAGATTATAGTAACAGGATTATAGTAACAAGATTATAGTAACAGGATTATAGTAACAAGATTATAGTAACAGGATTATAGTAACAAGATTATAGTAACAGGATTATAGTAACAGGATTATAGTAACAGGATTATAGTAACAGGATTATAGTAACAGGATTATAGTAACAGGATTATAGTAACAGGATTATAGTAACAGGATTATAGTAACAGGATTATAGTAACAGGATTATAGTAACAGGATTATAGTAACAGGATTATAGTAACAGGATTATAGTAACAGGATTATAGTAACAGGATTATAGTAACAGGATTATAGTAACAGGATTATAGTAACAGGATTATAGTAACAGGATTATAGTAACAGGATTATAGTAACAGGATTATAGTAACAGGATTATAGTAACAGGATTATAGTAACAGGATTATAGTAACAGGATTATAGTAACAGGATTATAGTAACAGGATTATAGTAACAAGATTATAGTAACAGGATTATAGTAACAGGATTATAGTAACAGGATTATAGTAACAGGATTATAGTAACAAGATTATAGTAACAGGATTATAGTAACAGGATTATAGTAACAAGATTATAGTAACAGGATTATAGTAACAGGATTATAGTAACAGGATTATAGTAACAAGATTATAGTAACAGGATTATAGTAACAAGATTATAGTAACAGGATTATAGTAACAAGATTATAGTAACAGGATTATAGTAACAGGATTATAGTAACAAGATTATAGTAACAGGATTATAGTAACAGGATTATAGTAACAGGATTATAGTAACAGGATTATAGTAACAGGATTATAGTAACAGGATTATAGTAACAGGATTATAGTAACAGGATTATAGTAACAGGATTATAGTAACAGGATTATAGTAACAGGATTATAGTAACAAGATTATAGTAACAGGATTATAGTAACAAGATTATAGTAACAAGATTATAGTAACAGGATTATAGTAACAAGATTATAGTAACAAGATTATAGTAACAGGATTATAGTAACAAGATTATAGTAACAGGATTATAGTAACAGGATTATAGTAACAGGATTATAGTAACAGGATTATAGTAACAGGATTATAGTAACAGGATTATAGTAACAGGATTATAGTAACAGGATTATAGTAACAGGATTATAGTAACAGGATTATAGTAACAGGATTATAGTAACAGGATTATAGTAACAGGATTATAGTAACAGGATTATAGTAACAGGATTATAGTAACAGGATTATAGTAACAGGATTATAGTAACAGGATTATAGTAACAGGATTATAGTAACAGGATTATAGTAACAGGATTATAGTAACAGGATTATAGTAACAGGATTATAGTAACAGGATTATAGTAACAGGATTATAGTAACAGGATTATAGTAACAGGATTATAGTAACAGGATTATAGTAACAGGATTATAGTAACAGGATTATAGTAACAGGATTATAGTAACAGGATTATAGTAACAGGATTATAGTAACAGGATTATAGTAACAGGATTATAGTAACAGGATTATAGTAACAAGATTATAGTAACAGGATTATAGTAACAGGATTATAGTAACAGGATTATAGTAACAAGATTATAGTAACAGGATTATAGTAACAGGATTATAGTAACAGGATTATAGTAACAGGATTATAGTAACAAGATTATAGTAACAGGATTATAGTAACAGGATTATAGTAACAGGATTATAGTAACAGGATTATAGTAACAGGATTATAGTAACAGGATTATAGTAACAAGATTATAGTAACAGGATTATAGTAACAGGATTATAGTAACAGGATTATAGTAACAGGATTATAGTAACAGGATTATAGTAACAGGATTATAGTAACAGGATTATAGTAACAGGATTATAGTAACAGGATTATAGTAACAGGATTATAGTAACAGGATTATAGTAACAGGATTATAGTAACAAGATTATAGTAACAGGATTATAGTAACAGGATTATAGTAACAGGATTATAGTAACAAGATTATAGTAACAGGATTATAGTAACAGGATTATAGTAACAGGATTATAGTAACAGGATTATAGTAACAAGATTATAGTAACAGGATTATAGTAACAGGATTATAGTAACAGATTATAGTAACAGGATTATAGTAACAGGATTATAGTAACAGGATTATAGTAACAGGATTATAGTAACAGGATTATAGTAACAGGATTATAGTAACAGGATTATAGTAACAGGATTATAGTAACAGGATTATAGTAACATGATTATAGTAACAGGATTATAGTAACAGGATTATAGTAACAGGATTATAGTAACAAGATTATAGTAACAGGATTATAGTAACAAGATTATAGTAACAGGATTATAGTAACAAGATTATAGTAACAGGATTATAGTAACAGGATTATAGTAACAGGATTATAGTAACAAGATTATAGTAACAGGATTATAGTAACAAGATTATAGTAACAGGATTATAGTAACAGGATTATAGTAACAGGATTATAGTAACAAGATTATAGTAACAGGATTATAGTAACAGGATTATAGTAACAGGATTATAGTAACAGGATTATAGTAACAAGATTATAGTAACAGGATTATAGTAACAGGATTATAGTAACAAGATTATAGTAACAGGATTATAGTAACAGGATTATAGTAACAGGATTATAGTAACAGGATTATAGTAACAGGATTATAGTAACAGGATTATAGTAACAGGATTATAGTAACAGGATTATAGTAACAGGATTATAGTAACAAGATTATAGTAACAGGATTATAGTAACAGGATTATAGTAACAGGATTATAGTAACAGGATTATAGTAACAGGATTATAGTAACAGGATTATAGTAACAGATTATAGTAACAGGATTATAGTAACAGGATTATAGTAACAGGATTATAGTAACAGGATTATAGTAACAGGATTATAGTAACAGGATTATAGTAACAAGATTATAGTAACAGGATTATAGTAACAGGATTATAGTAACAGGATTATAGTAACAGGATTATAGTAACAGGATTATAGTAACAGGATTATAGTAACAGGATTATAGTAACAAGATTATAGTAACAGGATTATAGTAACAGGATTATAGTAACAGGATTATAGTAACAGGATTATAGTAACAAGATTATAGTAACAGGATTATAGTAACAGGATTATAGTAACAGGATTATAGTAACAGGATTATAGTAACAGGATTATAGTAACAAGATTATAGTAACAGGATTATAGTAACAGGATTATAGTAACAAGATTATAGTAACAGGATTATAGTAACAAGATTATAGTAACAGGATTATAGTAACAGGATTATAGTAACAGGATTATAGTAACAGGATTATAGTAACAGGATTATAGTAACAGGATTATAGTAACAAGATTATAGTAACAGGATTATAGTAACAAGATTATAGTAACAGATTATAGTAACAGGATTATAGTAACAGGATTATAGTAACAGGATTATAGTAACAGGATTATAGTAACAGGATTATAGTAACAGGATTATAGTAACAAGATTATAGTAACAGGATTATAGTAACAGGATTATAGTAACAGGATTATAGTAACATGATTATAGTAACAGGATTATAGTAACAGGATTATAGTAACAGGATTATAGTAACAGGATTATAGTAACAGGATTATAGTAACAGGATTATAGTAACAGGATTATAGTAACAGGATTATAGTAACAGGATTATAGTAACAAGATTATAGTAACAGGATTATAGTAACAAGATTATAGTAACAGGATTATAGTAACAAGATTATAGTAACAGATTATAGTAACAGGATTATAGTAACAAGATTATAGTAACAAGATTATAGTAACAGGATTATAGTAACAAGATTATAGTAACAGGATTATAGTAACAAGATTATAGTAACAAGATTATAGTAACAGGATTATAGTAACAAGATTATAGTAACAAGATTATAGTAACAGGATTATAGTAACAGGATTATAGTAACAGGATTATAGTAACAAGATTATAGTAACAGGATTATAGTAACAAGATTATAGTAACAAGATTATAGTAACAAGATTATAGTAACAAGATTATAGTAACAAGATTATAGTAACAAGATTATAGTAACAAGATTATAGTAGCAGGATTATAGTAACAGGATTATAGTAACAGGATTATAGTAACAGGATTATAGTAACAGGATTATAGTAACAGGATTATAGTAACAGGATTATAGTAACAGGATTATAGTAACAGGATTATAGTAACAGGATTATAGTAACAAGATTATAGTAACAGGATTATAGTAACAAGATTATAGTAACAGGATTATAGTAACAGGATTATAGTAACAGGATTATAGTAACAGGATTATAGTAACAGGATTATAGTAACAGGATTATAGTAACAGGATTATAGTAACAGGATTATAGTAACAGGATTATAGTAACAAGATTATAGTAACAGGATTATAGTAACAAGATTATAGTAACAAGATTATAGTAACAAGATTATAGTAACAAGATTATAGTAACAAGATTATAGTAACAAGATTATAGTAACAGGATTATAGTAACAGGATTATAGTAACAGGATTATAGTAACAGGATTATAGTAACAGGATTATAGTAACAAGATTATAGTAACAAGATTATAGTAACAAGATTATAGTAACAAGATTATAGTAACAAGATTATAGTAACAGATTATAGTAACAGGATTATAGTAACAGGATTATAGTAACAGATTATAGTAACAGGATTATAGTAACAGGATTATAGTAACAGGATTATAGTAACAGGATTATAGTAACAGGATTATAGTAACAGGATTATAGTAACAGGATTATAGTAACAGGATTATAGTAACAGATTATAGTAACAGGATTATAGTAACAGGATTATAGTAACAGGATTATAGTAACAGATTATAGTAACAGGATTATAGTAACAAGATTATAGTAACAGGATTATAGTAACAGATTATAGTAACAGGATTATAGTAACAAGATTATAGTAACAGGATTATAGTAACAAGATTATAGTAACAGGATTATAGTAACAAGATTATAGTAACAGGATTATAGTAACAAGATTATAGTAACAGGATTATAGTAACAGGATTATAGTAACAGGATTATAGTAACAGGATTATAGTAACAGATTATAGTAACAGGATTATAGTAACAGGATTATAGTAACAGGATTATAGTAACAGGATTATAGTAACAGGATTATAGTAACAGATTATAGTAACAGGATTATAGTAACAGGATTATAGTAACAGGATTATAGTAACAAGGATTATAGTAACAGGATTATAGTAACAGGATTATAGTAACAGGATTATAGTAACAGGATTATAGTAACAGGATTATAGTAACAGGATTATAGTAACAGGATTATAGTAACAGGATTATAGTAACAGGATTATAGTAACAGGATTATAGTAACAGGATTATAGTAACAGGATTATAGTAACAGGATTATAGTAACAGGATTATAGTAACAGGATTATAGTAACAGGATTATAGTAACAAGATTATAGTAACAGGATTATAGTAACAGGATTATAGTAACAGGATTATAGTAACAGATTATAGTAACAGGATTATAGTAACAGGATTATAGTAACAGGATTATAGTAACAGGATTATAGTAACAGGATTATAGTAACAGGATTATAGTAACAAGATTATAGTAACAGGATTATAGTAACAAGGATTATAGTAACAGGATTATAGTAACAGGATTATAGTAACAGGATTATAGTAACAGGATTATAGTAACAGGATTATAGTAACAGGATTATAGTAACAGGATTATAGTAACAGGATTATAGTAACAGGATTATAGTAACAGGATTATAGTAACAGGATTATAGTAACAGGATTATAGTAACAGGATTATAGTAACAGGATTATAGTAACAGGATTATAGTAACAGGATTATAGTAACAGGATTATAGTAACAAGGATTATAGTAACAGGATTATAGTAACAGGATTATAGTAACAGGATTATAGTAACAGGATTATAGTAACAGGATTATAGTAACAGGATTATAGTAACAGGATTATAGTAACAGGATTATAGTAACAGGATTATAGTAACAGGATTATAGTAACAGGATTATAGTAACAGGATTATAGTAACAGGATTATAGTAACAGGATTATAGTAACAGGATTATAGTAACAGGATTATAGTAACAGGATTATAGTAACAGGATTATAGTAACAGGATTATAGTAACAGGATTATAGTAACAGGATTATAGTAACAGGATTATAGTAACAGGATTATAGTAACAGGATTATAGTAACAGGATTATAGTAACAGGATTATAGTAACAGGATTATAGTAACAGGATTATAGTAACAGGATTATAGTAACAGGATTATAGTAACAGGATTATAGTAACAGATTATAGTAACAGGATTATAGTAACAGGATTATAGTAACAGGATTATAGTAACAGGATTATAGTAACAAGATTATAGTAACAGGATTATAGTAACAGGATTATAGTAACAGGATTATAGTAACAGGATTATAGTAAACAGGATTATAGTAACAGGATTATAGTAACAGGATTATAGTAACAGGATTATAGTAACAGGATATAGTAACAGGATTATAGTAACAGGATTATAGTAACAGGATTATAGTAACAGGATTATAGTAACAGGATTATAGTAACAGGATTATAGTAACAGGATTATAGTAACAGGATTATAGTAACAGGATTATAGTAACAGGATTATAGTAACAGGATTATAGTAACAGGATTATAGTAACAGGATTATAGTAACAGGATTATAGTAACAGGATTATAGTAACAGGATTATAGTAACAGGATTATAGTACAAGGATTATAGTAACAGGATTATAGTAACAGGATTATAGTAACAGGATTATAGTAACAGGATTATAGTAACAGGATTATAGTAACAGGATTATAGTAACAGGATTATAGTAACAGGATTATAGTAACAGGATTATAGTAACAGGATTATAGTAACAGGATTATAGTAACAGGATATAGTAACAGGATTATAGTAACAGGATTATAGTAACAGGATTATAGAACAGGATTATAGTAACAGGATTATAGTAACAGGATTATAGTAACAGGATTATAGTAACAGGATTATAGTAACAGGATTATAGTAACAGGATTATAGTAACAAGATTATAGTAACAGGATTATAGTAACAGGATTATAGTAACAGGATTATAGTAACAGGATTATAGTAACAGGATTATAGTAACAGGATTATAGTAACAGGATTATAGTAACAGGATTATAGTAACAGGATTATAGTAACAGGATTATAGTAACAGGATTATAGTAACAGGATTATAGTAACAGGATTATAGTAACAGGATTATAGTAACAGGATTATAGTAACAGGATTATAGTAACAGGATTATAGTAACAGGATTATAGTAACAGGATTATAGTAACAGGATTATAGTAACAGGATTATAGTAACAGGATTATAGTAACAGGATTATAGTAACAGGATTATAGTAACAGGATTATAGTAACAGGATTATAGTAACAGGATTATAGTAACAGGATTATAGTAACAGGATTATAGTAACAGGATTATAGTAACAGGATTATAGTAACAGGATTATAGTAACAGGATTATAGTAACAGGATTATAGTAACAAGATTATAGTAACAGGATTATAGTAACAGGATTATAGTAACAGGATTATAGTAACAGGATTATAGTAACAGGATTATAGTAACAGGATTATAGTAACAGGATTATAGTAACAGGATTATAGTAACAGGATTATAGTAACAGGATTATAGTAACAGGATTATAGTAACAGGATTATAGTAACAGGATTATAGTAACAGGATTATAGTAACAGGATTATAGTAACAGGATTATAGTAACAGGATTATAGTAACAGGATTATAGTAACAAGATTATAGTAACAGGATTATAGTAACAGGATTATAGTAACAGGATTATAGTAACAGGATTATAGTAACAGGATTATAGTAACAGGATTATAGTAACAGGATTATAGTAACAGGATTATAGTAACAGGATTATAGTAACAGGATTATAGTAACAGGATTATAGTAACAGGATTATAGTAACAGGATTATAGTAACAGGATTATAGTAACAGGATTATAGTAACAGGATTATAGTAACAGGATTATAGTAACAGGATTATAGTAACAGGATTATAGTAACAGGATTATAGTAACAGGATTATAGTAACAGATTATAGTAACAGGATTATAGTAACAGGATTATAGTAACAGATTATAGTAACAGGATTATAGTAACAGGATTATAGTAACAGGATTATAGTAACAGGATTATAGTAACAGATTATAGTAACAGGATTATAGTAACAGGATTATAGTAACAGGATTATAGTAACAGGATTATAGTAACAGGATTATAGTAACAGGATTATAGTAACAGGATTATAGTAACAGGATTATAGTAACAGGATTATAGTAACAGGATTATAGTAACAGGATTATAGTAACAGGATTATAGTAACAGGATTATAGTAACAGGATTATAGTAACAGGATTATAGTAACAGGATTATAGTAACAGGATTATAGTAACAGGATTATAGTAACAGGATTATAGTAACAGGATTATAGTAACAGGATTATAGTAACAGGATTATAGTAACAGGATTATAGTAACAGGATTATAGTAACAGGATTATAGTAACAGGATTATAGTAACAGGATTATAGTAACAGGATTATAGTAACAGGATTATAGTAACAGGATTATAGTAACAGGATTATAGTAACAGGATTATAGTAACAGGATTATAGTAACAGGATTATAGTAACAGGATTATAGTAACAGGATTATAGTAACAGGATTATAGTAACAGGATTATAGTAACAGGATTATAGTAACAGGATTATAGTAACAGGATTATAGTAACAGGATTATAGTAACAGGATTATAGTAACAGGATTATAGTAACAGGATTATAGTAACAGGATTATAGTAACAGGATTATAGTAACAGGATTATAGTAACAGGATTATAGTAACAGGATTATAGTAACAGGATTATAGTAACAGGATTATAGTAACAGGATTATAGTAACAGGATTATAGTAACAGGATTATAGTAACAGGATTATAGTAACAGGATTATAGTAACAGGATTATAGTAACAGGATTATAGTAACAGGATTATAGTAACAGGATTATAGTAACAGGATTATAGTAACAGGATTATAGTAACAGGATTATAGTAACAGGATTATAGTAACAGGATTATAGTAACAGGATTATAGTAACAGGATTATAGTAACAGGATTATAGTAACAGGATTATAGTAACAGGATTATAGTAACAGGATTATAGTAACAGGATTATAGTAACAGGATTATAGTAACAGGATTATAGTAACAGGATTATAGTAACAGGATTATAGTAACAGGATTATAGTAACAGGATTATAGTAACAGGATTATAGTAACAGGATTATAGTAACAGGATTATAGTAACAGGATTATAGTAACAGGATTATAGTAACAGGATTATAGTAACAGGATTATAGTAACAGGATTATAGTAACAGGATTATAGTAACAGGATTATAGTAACAGGATTATAGTAACAGGATTATAGTAACAGGATTATAGTAACAGGATTATAGTAACAGGATTATAGTAACAGGATTATAGTAACAGGATTATAGTAACAGGATTATAGTAACAGGATTATAGTAACAGGATTATAGTAACAGGATTATAGTAACAGGATTATAGTAACAGGATTATAGTAACAGGATTATAGTAACAGGATTATAGTAACAGGATTATAGTAACAGGATTATAGTAACAGGATTATAGTAACAGGATTATAGTAACAGGATTATAGTAACAGGATTATAGTAACAGGATTATAGTAACAGGATTATAGTAACAGGATTATAGTAACAGGATTATAGTAACAGGATTATAGTAACAGGATTATAGTAACAGGATTATAGTAACAGGATTATAGTAACAGGATTATAGTAACAGGATTATAGTAACAGGATTATAGTAACAGGATTATAGTAACAGGATTATAGTAACAGGATTATAGTAACAGGATTATAGTAACAGGATTATAGTAACAGGATTATAGTAACAGGATTATAGTAACAGGATTATAGTAACAGGATTATAGTAACAGGATTATAGTAACAGGATTATAGTAACAGGATTATAGTAACAGGATTATAGTAACAGGATTATAGTAACAGGATTATAGTAACAGGATTATAGTAACAGGATTATAGTAACAGGATTATAGTAACAGGATTATAGTAACAGGATTATAGTAACAGGATTATAGTAACAGGATTATAGTAACAGGATTATAGTAACAGGATTATAGTAACAGGATTATAGTAACAGGATTATAGTAACAGGATTATAGTAACAGGATTATAGTAACAGGATTATAGTAACAGGATTATAGTAACAGGATTATAGTAACAGGATTATAGTAACAGGATTATAGTAACAGGATTATAGTAACAGGATTATAGTAACAGGATTATAGTAACAGGATTATAGTAACAGGATTATAGTAACAGGATTATAGTAACAGGATTATAGTAACAGGATTATAGTAACAGGATTATAGTAACAGGATTATAGTAACAGGATTATAGTAACAGGATTATAGTAACAGGATTATAGTAACAGGATTATAGTAACAGGATTATAGTAACAGGATTATAGTAACAGGATTATAGTAACAGGATTATAGTAACAGGATTATAGTAACAGGATTATAGTAACAGGATTATAGTAACAGGATTATAGTAACAGGATTATAGTAACAGGATTATAGTAACAGGATTATAGTAACAGGATTATAGTAACAGGATTATAGTAACAGGATTATAGTAACAGGATTATAGTAACAGGATTATAGTAACAGGATTATAGTAACAGGATTATAGTAACAGGATTATAGTAACAGGATTATAGTAACAGGATTATAGTAACAGGATTATAGTAACAGGATTATAGTAACAGGATTATAGTAACAGGATTATAGTAACAGGATTATAGTAACAGGATTATAGTAACAGGATTATAGTAACAGGATTATAGTAACAGGATTATAGTAACAGGATTATAGTAACAGGATTATAGTAACAGGATTATAGTAACAGGATTATAGTAACAGGATTATAGTAACAGGATTATAGTAACAGGATTATAGTAACAGGATTATAGTAACAGGATTATAGTAACAGGATTATAGTAACAGGATTATAGTAACAGGATTATAGTAACAGGATTATAGTAACAGGATTATAGTAACAGGATTATAGTAACAGGATTATAGTAACAGGATTATAGTAACAGGATTATAGTAACAGGATTATAGTAACAGGATTATAGTAACAGGATTATAGTAACAGGATTATAGTAACAGGATTATAGTAACAGGATTATAGTAACAGGATTATAGTAACAGGATTATAGTAACAGGATTATAGTAACAGGATTATAGTAACAGGATTATAGTAACAGGATTATAGTAACAGGATTATAGTAACAGGATTATAGTAACAGGATTATAGTAACAGGATTATAGTAACAGGATTATAGTAACAGGATTATAGTAACAGGATTATAGTAACAGGATTATAGTAACAGGATTATAGTAACAGGATTATAGTAACAGGATTATAGTAACAGGATTATAGTAACAGGATTATAGTAACAGGATTATAGTAACAGGATTATAGTAACAGGATTATAGTAACAGGATTATAGTAACAGGATTATAGTAACAGGATTATAGTAACAGGATTATAGTAACAGGATTATAGTAACAGGATTATAGTAACAGGATTATAGTAACAGGATTATAGTAACAGGATTATAGTAACAGGATTATAGTAACAGGATTATAGTAACAGGATTATAGTAACAGGATTATAGTAACAGGATTATAGTAACAGGATTATAGTAACAGGATTATAGTAACAGGATTATAGTAACAGGATTATAGTAACAGGATTATAGTAACAGGATTATAGTAACAGGATTATAGTAACAGGATTATAGTAACAGGATTATAGTAACAGGATTATAGTAACAGGATTATAGTAACAGGATTATAGTAACAGGATTATAGTAACAGGATTATAGTAACAGGATTATAGTAACAGGATTATAGTAACAGGATTATAGTAACAGGATTATAGTAACAGGATTATAGTAACAGGATTATAGTAACAGGATTATAGTAACAGGATTATAGTAACAGGATTATAGTAACAGGATTATAGTAACAGGATTATAGTAACAGGATTATAGTAACAGGATTATAGTAACAGGATTATAGTAACAGGATTATAGTAACAGGATTATAGTAACAGGATTATAGTAACAGGATTATAGTAACAGGATTATAGTAACAGGATTATAGTAACAGGATTATAGTAACAGGATTATAGTAACAGGATTATAGTAACAGGATTATAGTAACAGGATTATAGTAACAGGATTATAGTAACAGGATTATAGTAACAGGATTATAGTAACAGGATTATAGTAACAGGATTATAG
Organism: Squalus acanthias; assembly: GCA_030390025.1. Taxonomy (NCBI): domain Eukaryota; kingdom Metazoa; phylum Chordata; class Chondrichthyes; order Squaliformes; family Squalidae; genus Squalus; species Squalus acanthias. The sequence continues at coordinate 41,739 of JASTWF010001858.1, read as the reverse complement.
TAACAGGATTATAGTAACAGGATTATAGTAACAGGATTATAGTAACAGGATTATAGTAACAGGATTATAGTAACAGGATTATAGTAACAGGATTATAGTAACAGGATTATAGTAACAGGATTATAGTAACAGGATTATAGTAACAGGATTATAGTAACAGGATTATAGTAACAGGATTATAGTAACAGGATTATAGTAACAGGATTATAGTAACAGGATTATAGTAACAGGATTATAGTAACAGGATTATAGTAACAGGATTATAGTAACAGGATTATAGTAACAGGATTATAGTAACAGGATTATAGTAACAGGATTATAGTAACAGGATTATAGTAACAGGATTATAGTAACAGGATTATAGTAACAGGATTATAGTAACAGGATTATAGTAACAGGATTATAGTAACAGGATTATAGTAACAGGATTATAGTAACAGGATTATAGTAACAGGATTATAGTAACAGGATTATAGTAACAGGATTATAGTAACAGGATTATAGTAACAGGATTATAGTAACAGGATTATAGTAACAGGATTATAGTAACAGGATTATAGTAACAGGATTATAGTAACAGGATTATAGTAACAGGATTATAGTAACAGGATTATAGTAACAGGATTATAGTAACAGGATTATAGTAACAGGATTATAGTAACAGGATTATAGTAACAGGATTATAGTAACAGGATTATAGTAACAGGATTATAGTAACAGGATTATAGTAACAGGATTATAGTAACAGGATTATAGTAACAGGATTATAGTAACAGGATTATAGTAACAGGATTATAGTAACAGGATTATAGTAACAGGATTATAGTAACAGGATTATAGTAACAGGATTATAGTAACAGGATTATAGTAACAGGATTATAGTAACAGGATTATAGTAACAGGATTATAGTAACAGGATTATAGTAACAGGATTATAGTAACAGGATTATAGTAACAGGATTATAGTAACAGGATTATAGTAACAGGATTATAGTAACAGGATTATAGTAACAGGATTATAGTAACAGGATTATAGTAACAGGATTATAGTAACAGGATTATAGTAACAGGATTATAGTAACAGGATTATAGTAACAGGATTATAGTAACAGGATTATAGTAACAGGATTATAGTAACAGGATTATAGTAACAGGATTATAGTAACAGGATTATAGTAACAGGATTATAGTAACAGGATTATAGTAACAGGATTATAGTAACAGGATTATAGTAACAGGATTATAGTAACAGGATTATAGTAACAGGATTATAGTAACAGGATTATAGTAACAGGATTATAGTAACAGGATTATAGTAACAGGATTATAGTAACAGGATTATAGTAACAGGATTATAGTAACAGGATTATAGTAACAGGATTATAGTAACAGGATTATAGTAACAGGATTATAGTAACAGGATTATAGTAACAGGATTATAGTAACAGGATTATAGTAACAGGATTATAGTAACAGGATTATAGTAACAGGATTATAGTAACAGGATTATAGTAACAGGATTATAGTAACAGGATTATAGTAACAGGATTATAGTAACAGGATTATAGTAACAGGATTATAGTAACAGGATTATAGTAACAGGATTATAGTAACAGGATTATAGTAACAGGATTATAGTAACAGGATTATAGTAACAGGATTATAGTAACAGGATTATAGTAACAGGATTATAGTAACAGGATTATAGTAACAGGATTATAGTAACAGGATTATAGTAACAGGATTATAGTAACAGGATTATAGTAACAGGATTATAGTAACAGGATTATAGTAACAGGATTATAGTAACAGGATTATAGTAACAGGATTATAGTAACAGGATTATAGTAACAGGATTATAGTAACAGGATTATAGTAACAGGATTATAGTAACAGGATTATAGTAACAGGATTATAGTAACAGGATTATAGTAACAGGATTATAGTAACAGGATTATAGTAACAGGATTATAGTAACAGGATTATAGTAACAGGATTATAGTAACAGGATTATAGTAACAGGATTATAGTAACAGGATTATAGTAACAGGATTATAGTAACAGGATTATAGTAACAGGATTATAGTAACAGGATTATAGTAACAGGATTATAGTAACAGGATTATAGTAACAGGATTATAGTAACAGGATTATAGTAACAGGATTATAGTAACAGGATTATAGTAACAGGATTATAGTAACAGGATTATAGTAACAGGATTATAGTAACAGGATTATAGTAACAGGATTATAGTAACAGGATTATAGTAACAGGATTATAGTAACAGGATTATAGTAACAGGATTATAGTAACAGGATTATAGTAACAGGATTATAGTAACAGGATTATAGTAACAGGATTATAGTAACAGGATTATAGTAACAGGATTATAGTAACAGGATTATAGTAACAGGATTATAGTAACAGGATTATAGTAACAGGATTATAGTAACAGGATTATAGTAACAGGATTATAGTAACAGGATTATAGTAACAGGATTATAGTAACAGGATTATAGTAACAGGATTATAGTAACAGGATTATAGTAACAGGATTATAGTAACAGGATTATAGTAACAGGATTATAGTAACAGGATTATAGTAACAGGATTATAGTAACAGGATTATAGTAACAGGATTATAGTAACAGGATTATAGTAACAGGATTATAGTAACAGGATTATAGTAACAGGATTATAGTAACAGGATTATAGTAACAGGATTATAGTAACAGGATTATAGTAACAGGATTATAGTAACAGGATTATAGTAACAGGATTATAGTAACAGGATTATAGTAACAGGATTATAGTAACAGGATTATAGTAACAGGATTATAGTAACAGGATTATAGTAACAGGATTATAGTAACAGGATTATAGTAACAGGATTATAGTAACAGGATTATAGTAACAGGATTATAGTAACAGGATTATAGTAACAGGATTATAGTAACAGGATTATAGTAACAGGATTATAGTAACAGGATTATAGTAACAGGATTATAGTAACAGGATTATAGTAACAGGATTATAGTAACAGGATTATAGTAACAGGATTATAGTAACAGGATTATAGTAACAGGATTATAGTAACAGGATTATAGTAACAGGATTATAGTAACAGGATTATAGTAACAGGATTATAGTAACAGGATTATAGTAACAGGATTATAGTAACAGGATTATAGTAACAGGATTATAGTAACAGGATTATAGTAACAGGATTATAGTAACAGGATTATAGTAACAGGATTATAGTAACAGGATTATAGTAACAGGATTATAGTAACAGGATTATAGTAACAGGATTATAGTAACAGGATTATAGTAACAGGATTATAGTAACAGGATTATAGTAACAGGATTATAGTAACAGGATTATAGTAACAGGATTATAGTAACAGGATTATAGTAACAGGATTATAGTAACAGGATTATAGTAACAGGATTATAGTAACAGGATTATAGTAACAGGATTATAGTAACAGGATTATAGTAACAGGATTATAGTAACAGGATTATAGTAACAGGATTATAGTAACAGGATTATAGTAACAGGATTATAGTAACAGGATTATAGTAACAGGATTATAGTAACAGGATTATAGTAACAGGATTATAGTAACAGGATTATAGTAACAGGATTATAGTAACAGGATTATAGTAACAGGATTATAGTAACAGGATTATAGTAACAGGATTATAGTAACAGGATTATAGTAACAGGATTATAGTAACAGGATTATAGTAACAGGATTATAGTAACAGGATTATAGTAACAGGATTATAGTAACAGGATTATAGTAACAGGATTATAGTAACAGGATTATAGTAACAGGATTATAGTAACAGGATTATAGTAACAGGATTATAGTAACAGGATTATAGTAACAGGATTATAGTAACAGGATTATAGTAACAGGATTATAGTAACAGGATTATAGTAACAGGATTATAGTAACAGGATTATAGTAACAGGATTATAGTAACAGGATTATAGTAACAGGATTATAGTAACAGGATTATAGTAACAGGATTATAGTAACAGGATTATAGTAACAGGATTATAGTAACAGGATTATAGTAACAGGATTATAGTAACAGGATTATAGTAACAGGATTATAGTAACAGGATTATAGTAACAGGATTATAGTAACAGGATTATAGTAACAGGATTATAGTAACAGGATTATAGTAACAGGATTATAGTAACAGGATTATAGTAACAGGATTATAGTAACAGGATTATAGTAACAGGATTATAGTAACAGGATTATAGTAACAGGATTATAGTAACAGGATTATAGTAACAGGATTATAGTAACAGGATTATAGTAACAGGATTATAGTAACAGGATTATAGTAACAGGATTATAGTAACAGGATTATAGTAACAGGATTATAGTAACAGGATTATAGTAACAGGATTATAGTAACAGGATTATAGTAACAGGATTATAGTAACAGGATTATAGTAACAGGATTATAGTAACAGGATTATAGTAACAGGATTATAGTAACAGGATTATAGTAACAGGATTATAGTAACAGGATTATAGTAACAGGATTATAGTAACAGGATTATAGTAACAGGATTATAGTAACAGGATTATAGTAACAGGATTATAGTAACAGGATTATAGTAACAGGATTATAGTAACAGGATTATAGTAACAGGATTATAGTAACAGGATTATAGTAACAGGATTATAGTAACAGGATTATAGTAACAGGATTATAGTAACAGGATTATAGTAACAGGATTATAGTAACAGGATTATAGTAACAGGATTATAGTAACAGGATTATAGTAACAGGATTATAGTAACAGGATTATAGTAACAGGATTATAGTAACAGGATTATAGTAACAGGATTATAGTAACAGGATTATAGTAACAGGATTATAGTAACAGGATTATAGTAACAGGATTATAGTAACAGGATTATAGTAACAGGATTATAGTAACAGGATTATAGTAACAGGATTATAGTAACAGGATTATAGTAACAGGATTATAGTAACAGGATTATAGTAACAGGATTATAGTAACAGGATTATAGTAACAGGATTATAGTAACAGGATTATAGTAACAGGATTATAGTAACAGGATTATAGTAACAGGATTATAGTAACAGGATTATAGTAACAGGATTATAGTAACAGGATTATAGTAACAGGATTATAGTAACAGGATTATAGTAACAGGATTATAGTAACAGGATTATAGTAACAGGATTATAGTAACAGGATTATAGTAACAGGATTATAGTAACAGGATTATAGTAACAGGATTATAGTAACAGGATTATAGTAACAGGATTATAGTAACAGGATTATAGTAACAGGATTATAGTAACAGGATTATAGTAACAGGATTATAGTAACAGGATTATAGTAACAGGATTATAGTAACAGGATTATAGTAACAGGATTATAGTAACAGGATTATAGTAACAGGATTATAGTAACAGGATTATAGTAACAGGATTATAGTAACAGGATTATAGTAACAGGATTATAGTAACAGGATTATAGTAACAGGATTATAGTAACAGGATTATAGTAACAGGATTATAGTAACAGGATTATAGTAACAGGATTATAGTAACAGGATTATAGTAACAGGATTATAGTAACAGGATTATAGTAACAGGATTATAGTAACAGGATTATAGTAACAGGATTATAGTAACAGGATTATAGTAACAGGATTATAGTAACAGGATTATAGTAACAGGATTATAGTAACAGGATTATAGTAACAGGATTATAGTAACAGGATTATAGTAACAGGATTATAGTAACAGGATTATAGTAACAGGATTATAGTAACAGGATTATAGTAACAGGATTATAGTAACAGGATTATAGTAACAGGATTATAGTAACAGGATTATAGTAACAGGATTATAGTAACAGGATTATAGTAACAGGATTATAGTAACAGGATTATAGTAACAGGATTATAGTAACAGGATTATAGTAACAGGATTATAGTAACAGGATTATAGTAACAGGATTATAGTAACAGGATTATAGTAACAGGATTATAGTAACAGGATTATAGTAACAGGATTATAGTAACAGGATTATAGTAACAGGATTATAGTAACAGGATTATAGTAACAGGATTATAGTAACAGGATTATAGTAACAGGATTATAGTAACAGGATTATAGTAACAGGATTATAGTAACAGGATTATAGTAACAGGATTATAGTAACAGGATTATAGTAACAGGATTATAGTAACAGGATTATAGTAACAGGATTATAGTAACAGGATTATAGTAACAGGATTATAGTAACAGGATTATAGTAACAGGATTATAGTAACAGGATTATAGTAACAGGATTATAGTAACAGGATTATAGTAACAGGATTATAGTAACAGGATTATAGTAACAGGATTATAGTAACAGGATTATAGTAACAGGATTATAGTAACAGGATTATAGTAACAGGATTATAGTAACAGGATTATAGTAACAGGATTATAGTAACAGGATTATAGTAACAGGATTATAGTAACAGGATTATAGTAACAGGATTATAGTAACAGGATTATAGTAACAGGATTATAGTAACAGGATTATAGTAACAGGATTATAGTAACAGGATTATAGTAACAGGATTATAGTAACAGGATTATAGTAACAGGATTATAGTAACAGGATTATAGTAACAGGATTATAGTAACAGGATTATAGTAACAGGATTATAGTAACAGGATTATAGTAACAGGATTATAGTAACAGGATTATAGTAACAGGATTATAGTAACAGGATTATAGTAACAGGATTATAGTAACAGGATTATAGTAACAGGATTATAGTAACAGGATTATAGTAACAGGATTATAGTAACAGGATTATAGTAACAGGATTATAGTAACAGGATTATAGTAACAGGATTATAGTAACAGGATTATAGTAACAGGATTATAGTAACAGGATTATAGTAACAGGATTATAGTAACAGGATTATAGTAACAGGATTATAGTAACAGGATTATAGTAACAGGATTATAGTAACAGGATTATAGTAACAGGATTATAGTAACAGGATTATAGTAACAGGATTATAGTAACAGGATTATAGTAACAGGATTATAGTAACAGGATTATAGTAACAGGATTATAGTAACAGGATTATAGTAACAGGATTATAGTAACAGGATTATAGTAACAGGATTATAGTAACAGGATTATAGTAACAGGATTATAGTAACAGGATTATAGTAACAGGATTATAGTAACAGGATTATAGTAACAGGATTATAGTAACAGGATTATAGTAACAGGATTATAGTAACAGGATTATAGTAACAGGATTATAGTAACAGGATTATAGTAACAGGATTATAGTAACAGGATTATAGTAACAGGATTATAGTAACAGGATTATAGTAACAGGATTATAGTAACAGGATTATAGTAACAGGATTATAGTAACAGGATTATAGTAACAGGATTATAGTAACAGGATTATAGTAACAGGATTATAGTAACAGGATTATAGTAACAGGATTATAGTAACAGGATTATAGTAACAGGATTATAGTAACAGGATTATAGTAACAGGATTATAGTAACAGGATTATAGTAACAGGATTATAGTAACAGGATTATAGTAACAGGATTATAGTAACAGGATTATAGTAACAGGATTATAGTAACAGGATTATAGTAACAGGATTATAGTAACAGGATTATAGTAACAGGATTATAGTAACAGGATTATAGTAACAGGATTATAGTAACAGGATTATAGTAACAGGATTATAGTAACAGGATTATAGTAACAGGATTATAGTAACAGGATTATAGTAACAGGATTATAGTAACAGGATTATAGTAACAGGATTATAGTAACAGGATTATAGTAACAGGATTATAGTAACAGGATTATAGTAACAGGATTATAGTAACAGGATTATAGTAACAGGATTATAGTAACAGGATTATAGTAACAGGATTATAGTAACAGGATTATAGTAACAGGATTATAGTAACAGGATTATAGTAACAGGATTATAGTAACAGGATTATAGTAACAGGATTATAGTAACAGGATTATAGTAACAGGATTATAGTAACAGGATTATAGTAACAGGATTATAGTAACAGGATTATAGTAACAGGATTATAGTAACAGGATTATAGTAACAGGATTATAGTAACAGGATTATAGTAACAGGATTATAGTAACAGGATTATAGTAACAGGATTATAGTAACAGGATTATAGTAACAGGATTATAGTAACAGGATTATAGTAACAGGATTATAGTAACAGGATTATAGTAACAGGATTATAGTAACAGGATTATAGTAACAGGATTATAGTAACAGGATTATAGTAACAGGATTATAGTAACAGGATTATAGTAACAGGATTATAGTAACAGGATTATAGTAACAGGATTATAGTAACAGGATTATAGTAACAGGATTATAGTAACAGGATTATAGTAACAGGATTATAGTAACAGGATTATAGTAACAGGATTATAGTAACAGGATTATAGTAACAGGATTATAGTAACAGGATTATAGTAACAGGATTATAGTAACAGGATTATAGTAACAGGATTATAGTAACAGGATTATAGTAACAGGATTATAGTAACAGGATTATAGTAACAGGATTATAGTAACAGGATTATAGTAACAGGATTATAGTAACAGGATTATAGTAACAGGATTATAGTAACAGGATTATAGTAACAGGATTATAGTAACAGGATTATAGTAACAGGATTATAGTAACAGGATTATAGTAACAGGATTATAGTAACAGGATTATAGTAACAGGATTATAGTAACAGGATTATAGTAACAGGATTATAGTAACAGGATTATAGTAACAGGATTATAGTAACAGGATTATAGTAACAGGATTATAGTAACAGGATTATAGTAACAGGATTATAGTAACAGGATTATAGTAACAGGATTATAGTAACAGGATTATAGTAACAGGATTATAGTAACAGGATTATAGTAACAGGATTATAGTAACAGGATTATAGTAACAGGATTATAGTAACAGGATTATAGTAACAGGATTATAGTAACAGGATTATAGTAACAGGATTATAGTAACAGGATTATAGTAACAGGATTATAGTAACAGGATTATAGTAACAGGATTATAGTAACAGGATTATAGTAACAGGATTATAGTAACAGGATTATAGTAACAGGATTATAGTAACAGGATTATAGTAACAGGATTATAGTAACAGGATTATAGTAACAGGATTATAGTAACAGGATTATAGTAACAGGATTATAGTAACAGGATTATAGTAACAGGATTATAGTAACAGGATTATAGTAACAGGATTATAGTAACAGGATTATAGTAACAGGATTATAGTAACAGGATTATAGTAACAGGATTATAGTAACAGGATTATAGTAACAGGATTATAGTAACAGGATTATAGTAACAGGATTATAGTAACAGGATTATAGTAACAGGATTATAGTAACAGGATTATAGTAACAGGATTATAGTAACAGGATTATAGTAACAGGATTATAGTAACAGGATTATAGTAACAGGATTATAGTAACAGGATTATAGTAACAGGATTATAGTAACAGGATTATAGTAACAGGATTATAGTAACAGGATTATAGTAACAGGATTATAGTAACAGGATTATAGTAACAGGATTATAGTAACAGGATTATAGTAACAGGATTATAGTAACAGGATTATAGTAACAGGATTATAGTAACAGGATTATAGTAACAGGATTATAGTAACAGGATTATAGTAACAGGATTATAGTAACAGGATTATAGTAACAGGATTATAGTAACAGGATTATAGTAACAGGATTATAGTAACAGGATTATAGTAACAGGATTATAGTAACAGGATTATAGTAACAGGATTATAGTAACAGGATTATAGTAACAGGATTATAGTAACAGGATTATAGTAACAGGATTATAGTAACAGGATTATAGTAACAGGATTATAGTAACAGGATTATAGTAACAGGATTATAGTAACAGGATTATAGTAACAGGATTATAGTAACAGGATTATAGTAACAGGATTATAGTAACAGGATTATAGTAACAGGATTATAGTAACAGGATTATAGTAACAGGATTATAGTAACAGGATTATAGTAACAGGATTATAGTAACAGGATTATAGTAACAGGATTATAGTAACAGGATTATAGTAACAGGATTATAGTAACAGGATTATAGTAACAGGATTATAGTAACAGGATTATAGTAACAGGATTATAGTAACAGGATTATAGTAACAGGATTATAGTAACAGGATTATAGTAACAGGATTATAGTAACAGGATTATAGTAACAGGATTATAGTAACAGGATTATAGTAACAGGATTATAGTAACAGGATTATAGTAACAGGATTATAGTAACAGGATTATAGTAACAGGATTATAGTAACAGGATTATAGTAACAGGATTATAGTAACAGGATTATAGTAACAGGATTATAGTAACAGGATTATAGTAACAGGATTATAGTAACAGGATTATAGTAACAGGATTATAGTAACAGGATTATAGTAACAGGATTATAGTAACAGGATTATAGTAACAGGATTATAGTAACAGGATTATAGTAACAGGATTATAGTAACAGGATTATAGTAACAGGATTATAGTAACAGGATTATAGTAACAGGATTATAGTAACAGGATTATAGTAACAGGATTATAGTAACAGGATTATAGTAACAGGATTATAGTAACAGGATTATAGTAACAGGATTATAGTAACAGGATTATAGTAACAGGATTATAGTAACAGGATTATAGTAACAGGATTATAGTAACAGGATTATAGTAACAGGATTATAGTAACAGGATTATAGTAACAGGATTATAGTAACAGGATTATAGTAACAGGATTATAGTAACAGGATTATAGTAACAGGATTATAGTAACAGGATTATAGTAACAGGATTATAGTAACAGGATTATAGTAACAGGATTATAGTAACAGGATTATAGTAACAGGATTATAGTAACAGGATTATAGTAACAGGATTATAGTAACAGGATTATAGTAACAGGATTATAGTAACAGGATTATAGTAACAGGATTATAGTAACAGGATTATAGTAACAGGATTATAGTAACAGGATTATAGTAACAGGATTATAGTAACAGGATTATAGTAACAGGATTATAGTAACAGGATTATAGTAACAGGATTATAGTAACAGGATTATAGTAACAGGATTATAGTAACAGGATTATAGTAACAGGATTATAGTAACAGGATTATAGTAACAGGATTATAGTAACAGGATTATAGTAACAGGATTATAGTAACAGGATTATAGTAACAGGATTATAGTAACAGGATTATAGTAACAGGATTATAGTAACAGGATTATAGTAACAGGATTATAGTAACAGGATTATAGTAACAGGATTATAGTAACAGGATTATAGTAACAGGATTATAGTAACAGGATTATAGTAACAGGATTATAGTAACAGGATTATAGTAACAGGATTATAGTAACAGGATTATAGTAACAGGATTATAGTAACAGGATTATAGTAACAGGATTATAGTAACAGGATTATAGTAACAGGATTATAGTAACAGGATTATAGTAACAGGATTATAGTAACAGGATTATAGTAACAGGATTATAGTAACAGGATTATAGTAACAGGATTATAGTAACAGGATTATAGTAACAGGATTATAGTAACAGGATTATAGTAACAGGATTATAGTAACAGGATTATAGTAACAGGATTATAGTAACAGGATTATAGTAACAGGATTATAGTAACAGGATTATAGTAACAGGATTATAGTAACAGGATTATAGTAACAGGATTATAGTAACAGGATTATAGTAACAGGATTATAGTAACAGGATTATAGTAACAGGATTATAGTAACAGGATTATAGTAACAGGATTATAGTAACAGGATTATAGTAACAGGATTATAGTAACAGGATTATAGTAACAGGATTATAGTAACAGGATTATAGTAACAGGATTATAGTAACAGGATTATAGTAACAGGATTATAGTAACAGGATTATAGTAACAGGATTATAGTAACAGGATTATAGTAACAGGATTATAGTAACAGGATTATAGTAACAGGATTATAGTAACAGGATTATAGTAACAGGATTATAGTAACAGGATTATAGTAACAGGATTATAGTAACAGGATTATAGTAACAGGATTATAGTAACAGGATTATAGTAACAGGATTATAGTAACAGGATTATAGTAACAGGATTATAGTAACAGGATTATAGTAACAGGATTATAGTAACAGGATTATAGTAACAGGATTATAGTAACAGGATTATAGTAACAGGATTATAGTAACAGGATTATAGTAACAGGATTATAGTAACAGGATTATAGTAACAGGATTATAGTAACAGGATTATAGTAACAGGATTATAGTAACAGGATTATAGTAACAGGATTATAGTAACAGGATTATAGTAACAGGATTATAGTAACAGGATTATAGTAACAGGATTATAGTAACAGGATTATAGTAACAGGATTATAGTAACAGGATTATAGTAACAGGATTATAGTAACAGGATTATAGTAACAGGATTATAGTAACAGGATTATAGTAACAGGATTATAGTAACAGGATTATAGTAACAGGATTATAGTAACAGGATTATAGTAACAGGATTATAGTAACAGGATTATAGTAACAGGATTATAGTAACAGGATTATAGTAACAGGATTATAGTAACAGGATTATAGTAACAGGATTATAGTAACAGGATTATAGTAACAGGATTATAGTAACAGGATTATAGTAACAGGATTATAGTAACAGGATTATAGTAACAGGATTATAGTAACAGGATTATAGTAACAGGATTATAGTAACAGGATTATAGTAACAGGATTATAGTAACAGGATTATAGTAACAGGATTATAGTAACAGGATTATAGTAACAGGATTATAGTAACAGGATTATAGTAACAGGATTATAGTAACAGGATTATAGTAACAGGATTATAGTAACAGGATTATAGTAACAGGATTATAGTAACAGGATTATAGTAACAGGATTATAGTAACAGGATTATAGTAACAGGATTATAGTAACAGGATTATAGTAACAGGATTATAGTAACAGGATTATAGTAACAGGATTATAGTAACAGGATTATAGTAACAGGATTATAGTAACAGGATTATAGTAACAGGATTATAGTAACAGGATTATAGTAACAGGATTATAGTAACAGGATTATAGTAACAGGATTATAGTAACAGGATTATAGTAACAGGATTATAGTAACAGGATTATAGTAACAGGATTATAGTAACAGGATTATAGTAACAGGATTATAGTAACAGGATTATAGTAACAGGATTATAGTAACAGGATTATAGTAACAGGATTATAGTAACAGGATTATAGTAACAGGATTATAGTAACAGGATTATAGTAACAGGATTATAGTAACAGGATTATAGTAACAGGATTATAGTAACAGGATTATAGTAACAGGATTATAGTAACAGGATTATAGTAACAGGATTATAGTAACAGGATTATAGTAACAGGATTATAGTAACAGGATTATAGTAACAGGATTATAGTAACAGGATTATAGTAACAGGATTATAGTAACAGGATTATAGTAACAGGATTATAGTAACAGGATTATAGTAACAGGATTATAGTAACAGGATTATAGTAACAGGATTATAGTAACAGGATTATAGTAACAGGATTATAGTAACAGGATTATAGTAACAGGATTATAGTAACAGGATTATAGTAACAGGATTATAGTAACAGGATTATAGTAACAGGATTATAGTAACAGGATTATAGTAACAGGATTATAGTAACAGGATTATAGTAACAGGATTATAGTAACAGGATTATAGTAACAGGATTATAGTAACAGGATTATAGTAACAGGATTATAGTAACAGGATTATAGTAACAGGATTATAGTAACAGGATTATAGTAACAGGATTATAGTAACAGGATTATAGTAACAGGATTATAGTAACAGGATTATAGTAACAGGATTATAGTAACAGGATTATAGTAACAGGATTATAGTAACAGGATTATAGTAACAGGATTATAGTAACAGGATTATAGTAACAGGATTATAGTAACAGGATTATAGTAACAGGATTATAGTAACAGGATTATAGTAACAGGATTATAGTAACAGGATTATAGTAACAGGATTATAGTAACAGGATTATAGTAACAGGATTATAGTAACAGGATTATAGTAACAGGATTATAGTAACAGGATTATAGTAACAGGATTATAGTAACAGGATTATAGTAACAGGATTATAGTAACAGGATTATAGTAACAGGATTATAGTAACAGGATTATAGTAACAGGATTATAGTAACAGGATTATAGTAACAGGATTATAGTAACAGGATTATAGTAACAGGATTATAGTAACAGGATTATAGTAACAGGATTATAGTAACAGGATTATAGTAACAGGATTATAGTAACAGGATTATAGTAACAGGATTATAGTAACAGGATTATAGTAACAGGATTATAGTAACAGGATTATAGTAACAGGATTATAGTAACAGGATTATAGTAACAGGATTATAGTAACAGGATTATAGTAACAGGATTATAGTAACAGGATTATAGTAACAGGATTATAGTAACAGGATTATAGTAACAGGATTATAGTAACAGGATTATAGTAACAGGATTATAGTAACAGGATTATAGTAACAGGATTATAGTAACAGGATTATAGTAACAGGATTATAGTAACAGGATTATAGTAACAGGATTATAGTAACAGGATTATAGTAACAGGATTATAGTAACAGGATTATAGTAACAGGATTATAGTAACAGGATTATAGTAACAGGATTATAGTAACAGGATTATAGTAACAGGATTATAGTAACAGGATTATAGTAACAGGATTATAGTAACAGGATTATAGTAACAGGATTATAGTAACAGGATTATAGTAACAGGATTATAGTAACAGGATTATAGTAACAGGATTATAGTAACAGGATTATAGTAACAGGATTATAGTAACAGGATTATAGTAACAGGATTATAGTAACAGGATTATAGTAACAGGATTATAGTAACAGGATTATAGTAACAGGATTATAGTAACAGGATTATAGTAACAGGATTATAGTAACAGGATTATAGTAACAGGATTATAGTAACAGGATTATAGTAACAGGATTATAGTAACAGGATTATAGTAACAGGATTATAGTAACAGGATTATAGTAACAGGATTATAGTAACAGGATTATAGTAACAGGATTATAGTAACAGGATTATAGTAACAGGATTATAGTAACAGGATTATAGTAACAGGATTATAGTAACAGGATTATAGTAACAGGATTATAGTAACAGGATTATAGTAACAGGATTATAGTAACAGGATTATAGTAACAGGATTATAGTAACAGGATTATAGTAACAGGATTATAGTAACAGGATTATAGTAACAGGATTATAGTAACAGGATTATAGTAACAGGATTATAGTAACAGGATTATAGTAACAGGATTATAGTAACAGGATTATAGTAACAGGATTATAGTAACAGGATTATAGTAACAGGATTATAGTAACAGGATTATAGTAACAGGATTATAGTAACAGGATTATAGTAACAGGATTATAGTAACAGGATTATAGTAACAGGATTATAGTAACAGGATTATAGTAACAGGATTATAGTAACAGGATTATAGTAACAGGATTATAGTAACAGGATTATAGTAACAGGATTATAGTAACAGGATTATAGTAACAGGATTATAGTAACAGGATTATAGTAACAGGATTATAGTAACAGGATTATAGTAACAGGATTATAGTAACAGGATTATAGTAACAGGATTATAGTAACAGGATTATAGTAACAGGATTATAGTAACAGGATTATAGTAACAGGATTATAGTAACAGGATTATAGTAACAGGATTATAGTAACAGGATTATAGTAACAGGATTATAGTAACAGGATTATAGTAACAGGATTATAGTAACAGGATTATAGTAACAGGATTATAGTAACAGGATTATAGTAACAGGATTATAGTAACAGGATTATAGTAACAGGATTATAGTAACAGGATTATAGTAACAGGATTATAGTAACAGGATTATAGTAACAGGATTATAGTAACAGGATTATAGTAACAGGATTATAGTAACAGGATTATAGTAACAGGATTATAGTAACAGGATTATAGTAACAGGATTATAGTAACAGGATTATAGTAACAGGATTATAGTAACAGGATTATAGTAACAGGATTATAGTAACAGGATTATAGTAACAGGATTATAGTAACAGGATTATAGTAACAGGATTATAGTAACAGGATTATAGTAACAGGATTATAGTAACAGGATTATAGTAACAGGATTATAGTAACAGGATTATAGTAACAGGATTATAGTAACAGGATTATAGTAACAGGATTATAGTAACAGGATTATAGTAACAGGATTATAGTAACAGGATTATAGTAACAGGATTATAGTAACAGGATTATAGTAACAGGATTATAGTAACAGGATTATAGTAACAGGATTATAGTAACAGGATTATAGTAACAGGATTATAGTAACAGGATTATAGTAACAGGATTATAGTAACAGGATTATAGTAACAGGATTATAGTAACAGGATTATAGTAACAGGATTATAGTAACAGGATTATAGTAACAGGATTATAGTAACAGGATTATAGTAACAGGATTATAGTAACAGGATTATAGTAACAGGATTATAGTAACAGGATTATAGTAACAGGATTATAGTAACAGGATTATAGTAACAGGATTATAGTAACAGGATTATAGTAACAGGATTATAGTAACAGGATTATAGTAACAGGATTATAGTAACAGGATTATAGTAACAGGATTATAGTAACAGGATTATAGTAACAGGATTATAGTAACAGGATTATAGTAACAGGATTATAGTAACAGGATTATAGTAACAGGATTATAGTAACAGGATTATAGTAACAGGATTATAGTAACAGGATTATAGTAACAGGATTATAGTAACAGGATTATAGTAACAGGATTATAGTAACAGGATTATAGTAACAGGATTATAGTAACAGGATTATAGTAACAGGATTATAGTAACAGGATTATAGTAACAGGATTATAGTAACAGGATTATAGTAACAGGATTATAGTAACAGGATTATAGTAACAGGATTATAGTAACAGGATTATAGTAACAGGATTATAGTAACAGGATTATAGTAACAGGATTATAGTAACAGGATTATAGTAACAGGATTATAGTAACAGGATTATAGTAACAGGATTATAGTAACAGGATTATAGTAACAGGATTATAGTAACAGGATTATAGTAACAGGATTATAGTAACAGGATTATAGTAACAGGATTATAGTAACAGGATTATAGTAACAGGATTATAGTAACAGGATTATAGTAACAGGATTATAGTAACAGGATTATAGTAACAGGATTATAGTAACAGGATTATAGTAACAGGATTATAGTAACAGGATTATAGTAACAGGATTATAGTAACAGGATTATAGTAACAGGATTATAGTAACAGGATTATAGTAACAGGATTATAGTAACAGGATTATAGTAACAGGATTATAGTAACAGGATTATAGTAACAGGATTATAGTAACAGGATTATAGTAACAGGATTATAGTAACAGGATTATAGTAACAGGATTATAGTAACAGGATTATAGTAACAGGATTATAGTAACAGGATTATAGTAACAGGATTATAGTAACAGGATTATAGTAACAGGATTATAGTAACAGGATTATAGTAACAGGATTATAGTAACAGGATTATAGTAACAGGATTATAGTAACAGGATTATAGTAACAGGATTATAGTAACAGGATTATAGTAACAGGATTATAGTAACAGGATTATAGTAACAGGATTATAGTAACAGGATTATAGTAACAGGATTATAGTAACAGGATTATAGTAACAGGATTATAGTAACAGGATTATAGTAACAGGATTATAGTAACAGGATTATAGTAACAGGATTATAGTAACAGGATTATAGTAACAGGATTATAGTAACAGGATTATAGTAACAGGATTATAGTAACAGGATTATAGTAACAGGATTATAGTAACAGGATTATAGTAACAGGATTATAGTAACAGGATTATAGTAACAGGATTATAGTAACAGGATTATAGTAACAGGATTATAGTAACAGGATTATAGTAACAGGATTATAGTAACAGGATTATAGTAACAGGATTATAGTAACAGGATTATAGTAACAGGATTATAGTAACAGGATTATAGTAACAGGATTATAGTAACAGGATTATAGTAACAGGATTATAGTAACAGGATTATAGTAACAGGATTATAGTAACAGGATTATAGTAACAGGATTATAGTAACAGGATTATAGTAACAGGATTATAGTAACAGGATTATAGTAACAGGATTATAGTAACAGGATTATAGTAACAGGATTATAGTAACAGGATTATAGTAACAGGATTATAGTAACAGGATTATAGTAACAGGATTATAGTAACAGGATTATAGTAACAGGATTATAGTAACAGGATTATAGTAACAGGATTATAGTAACAGGATTATAGTAACAGGATTATAGTAACAGGATTATAGTAACAGGATTATAGTAACAGGATTATAGTAACAGGATTATAGTAACAGGATTATAGTAACAGGATTATAGTAACAGGATTATAGTAACAGGATTATAGTAACAGGATTATAGTAACAGGATTATAGTAACAGGATTATAGTAACAGGATTATAGTAACAGGATTATAGTAACAGGATTATAGTAACAGGATTATAGTAACAGGATTATAGTAACAGGATTATAGTAACAGGATTATAGTAACAGGATTATAGTAACAGGATTATAGTAACAGGATTATAGTAACAGGATTATAGTAACAGGATTATAGTAACAGGATTATAGTAACAGGATTATAGTAACAGGATTATAGTAACAGGATTATAGTAACAGGATTATAGTAACAGGATTATAGTAACAGGATTATAGTAACAGGATTATAGTAACAGGATTATAGTAACAGGATTATAGTAACAGGATTATAGTAACAGGATTATAGTAACAGGATTATAGTAACAGGATTATAGTAACAGGATTATAGTAACAGGATTATAGTAACAGGATTATAGTAACAGGATTATAGTAACAGGATTATAGTAACAGGATTATAGTAACAGGATTATAGTAACAGGATTATAGTAACAGGATTATAGTAACAGGATTATAGTAACAGGATTATAGTAACAGGATTATAGTAACAGGATTATAGTAACAGGATTATAGTAACAGGATTATAGTAACAGGATTATAGTAACAGGATTATAGTAACAGGATTATAGTAACAGGATTATAGTAACAGGATTATAGTAACAGGATTATAGTAACAGGATTATAGTAACAGGATTATAGTAACAGGATTATAGTAACAGGATTATAGTAACAGGATTATAGTAACAGGATTATAGTAACAGGATTATAGTAACAGGATTATAGTAACAGGATTATAGTAACAGGATTATAGTAACAGGATTATAGTAACAGGATTATAGTAACAGGATTATAGTAACAGGATTATAGTAACAGGATTATAGTAACAGGATTATAGTAACAGGATTATAGTAACAGGATTATAGTAACAGGATTATAGTAACAGGATTATAGTAACAGGATTATAGTAACAGGATTATAGTAACAGGATTATAGTAACAGGATTATAGTAACAGGATTATAGTAACAGGATTATAGTAACAGGATTATAGTAACAGGATTATAGTAACAGGATTATAGTAACAGGATTATAGTAACAGGATTATAGTAACAGGATTATAGTAACAGGATTATAGTAACAGGATTATAGTAACAGGATTATAGTAACAGGATTATAGTAACAGGATTATAGTAACAGGATTATAGTAACAGGATTATAGTAACAGGATTATAGTAACAGGATTATAGTAACAGGATTATAGTAACAGGATTATAGTAACAGGATTATAGTAACAGGATTATAGTAACAGGATTATAGTAACAGGATTATAGTAACAGGATTATAGTAACAGGATTATAGTAACAGGATTATAGTAACAGGATTATAGTAACAGGATTATAGTAACAGGATTATAGTAACAGGATTATAGTAACAGGATTATAGTAACAGGATTATAGTAACAGGATTATAGTAACAGGATTATAGTAACAGGATTATAGTAACAGGATTATAGTAACAGGATTATAGTAACAGGATTATAGTAACAGGATTATAGTAACAGGATTATAGTAACAGGATTATAGTAACAGGATTATAGTAACAGGATTATAGTAACAGGATTATAGTAACAGGATTATAGTAACAGGATTATAGTAACAGGATTATAGTAACAGGATTATAGTAACAGGATTATAGTAACAGGATTATAGTAACAGGATTATAGTAACAGGATTATAGTAACAGGATTATAGTAACAGGATTATAGTAACAGGATTATAGTAACAGGATTATAGTAACAGGATTATAGTAACAGGATTATAGTAACAGGATTATAGTAACAGGATTATAGTAACAGGATTATAGTAACAGGATTATAGTAACAGGATTATAGTAACAGGATTATAGTAACAGGATTATAGTAACAGGATTATAGTAACAGGATTATAGTAACAGGATTATAGTAACAGGATTATAGTAACAGGATTATAGTAACAGGATTATAGTAACAGGATTATAGTAACAGGATTATAGTAACAGGATTATAGTAACAGGATTATAGTAACAGGATTATAGTAACAGGATTATAGTAACAGGATTATAGTAACAGGATTATAGTAACAGGATTATAGTAACAGGATTATAGTAACAGGATTATAGTAACAGGATTATAGTAACAGGATTATAGTAACAGGATTATAGTAACAGGATTATAGTAACAGGATTATAGTAACAGGATTATAGTAACAGGATTATAGTAACAGGATTATAGTAACAGGATTATAGTAACAGGATTATAGTAACAGGATTATAGTAACAGGATTATAGTAACAGGATTATAGTAACAGGATTATAGTAACAGGATTATAGTAACAGGATTATAGTAACAGGATTATAGTAACAGGATTATAGTAACAGGATTATAGTAACAGGATTATAGTAACAGGATTATAGTAACAGGATTATAGTAACAGGATTATAGTAACAGGATTATAGTAACAGGATTATAGTAACAGGATTATAGTAACAGGATTATAGTAACAGGATTATAGTAACAGGATTATAGTAACAGGATTATAGTAACAGGATTATAGTAACAGGATTATAGTAACAGGATTATAGTAACAGGATTATAGTAACAGGATTATAGTAACAGGATTATAGTAACAGGATTATAGTAACAGGATTATAGTAACAGGATTATAGTAACAGGATTATAGTAACAGGATTATAGTAACAGGATTATAGTAACAGGATTATAGTAACAGGATTATAGTAACAGGATTATAGTAACAGGATTATAGTAACAGGATTATAGTAACAGGATTATAGTAACAGGATTATAGTAACAGGATTATAGTAACAGGATTATAGTAACAGGATTATAGTAACAGGATTATAGTAACAGGATTATAGTAACAGGATTATAGTAACAGGATTATAGTAACAGGATTATAGTAACAGGATTATAGTAACAGGATTATAGTAACAGGATTATAGTAACAGGATTATAGTAACAGGATTATAGTAACAGGATTATAGTAACAGGATTATAGTAACAGGATTATAGTAACAGGATTATAGTAACAGGATTATAGTAACAGGATTATAGTAACAGGATTATAGTAACAGGATTATAGTAACAGGATTATAGTAACAGGATTATAGTAACAGGATTATAGTAACAGGATTATAGTAACAGGATTATAGTAACAGGATTATAGTAACAGGATTATAGTAACAGGATTATAGTAACAGGATTATAGTAACAGGATTATAGTAACAGGATTATAGTAACAGGATTATAGTAACAGGATTATAGTAACAGGATTATAGTAACAGGATTATAGTAACAGGATTATAGTAACAGGATTATAGTAACAGGATTATAGTAACAGGATTATAGTAACAGGATTATAGTAACAGGATTATAGTAACAGGATTATAGTAACAGGATTATAGTAACAGGATTATAGTAACAGGATTATAGTAACAGGATTATAGTAACAGGATTATAGTAACAGGATTATAGTAACAGGATTATAGTAACAGGATTATAGTAACAGGATTATAGTAACAGGATTATAGTAACAGGATTATAGTAACAGGATTATAGTAACAGGATTATAGTAACAGGATTATAGTAACAGGATTATAGTAACAGGATTATAGTAACAGGATTATAGTAACAGGATTATAGTAACAGGATTATAGTAACAGGATTATAGTAACAGGATTATAGTAACAGGATTATAGTAACAGGATTATAGTAACAGGATTATAGTAACAGGATTATAGTAACAGGATTATAGTAACAGGATTATAGTAACAGGATTATAGTAACAGGATTATAGTAACAGGATTATAGTAACAGGATTATAGTAACAGGATTATAGTAACAGGATTATAGTAACAGGATTATAGTAACAGGATTATAGTAACAGGATTATAGTAACAGGATTATAGTAACAGGATTATAGTAACAGGATTATAGTAACAGGATTATAGTAACAGGATTATAGTAACAGGATTATAGTAACAGGATTATAGTAACAGGATTATAGTAACAGGATTATAGTAACAGGATTATAGTAACAGGATTATAGTAACAGGATTATAGTAACAGGATTATAGTAACAGGATTATAGTAACAGGATTATAGTAACAGGATTATAGTAACAGGATTATAGTAACAGGATTATAGTAACAGGATTATAGTAACAGGATTATAGTAACAGGATTATAGTAACAGGATTATAGTAACAGGATTATAGTAACAGGATTATAGTAACAGGATTATAGTAACAGGATTATAGTAACAGGATTATAGTAACAGGATTATAGTAACAGGATTATAGTAACAGGATTATAGTAACAGGATTATAGTAACAGGATTATAGTAACAGGATTATAGTAACAGGATTATAGTAACAGGATTATAGTAACAGGATTATAGTAACAGGATTATAGTAACAGGATTATAGTAACAGGATTATAGTAACAGGATTATAGTAACAGGATTATAGTAACAGGATTATAGTAACAGGATTATAGTAACAGGATTATAGTAACAGGATTATAGTAACAGGATTATAGTAACAGGATTATAGTAACAGGATTATAGTAACAGGATTATAGTAACAGGATTATAGTAACAGGATTATAGTAACAGGATTATAGTAACAGGATTATAGTAACAGGATTATAGTAACAGGATTATAGTAACAGGATTATAGTAACAGGATTATAGTAACAGGATTATAGTAACAGGATTATAGTAACAGGATTATAGTAACAGGATTATAGTAACAGGATTATAGTAACAGGATTATAGTAACAGGATTATAGTAACAGGATTATAGTAACAGGATTATAGTAACAGGATTATAGTAACAGGATTATAGTAACAGGATTATAGTAACAGGATTATAGTAACAGGATTATAGTAACAGGATTATAGTAACAGGATTATAGTAACAGGATTATAGTAACAGGATTATAGTAACAGGATTATAGTAACAGGATTATAGTAACAGGATTATAGTAACAGGATTATAGTAACAGGATTATAGTAACAGGATTATAGTAACAGGATTATAGTAACAGGATTATAGTAACAGGATTATAGTAACAGGATTATAGTAACAGGATTATAGTAACAGGATTATAGTAACAGGATTATAGTAACAGGATTATAGTAACAGGATTATAGTAACAGGATTATAGTAACAGGATTATAGTAACAGGATTATAGTAACAGGATTATAGTAACAGGATTATAGTAACAGGATTATAGTAACAGGATTATAGTAACAGGATTATAGTAACAGGATTATAGTAACAGGATTATAGTAACAGGATTATAGTAACAGGATTATAGTAACAGGATTATAGTAACAGGATTATAGTAACAGGATTATAGTAACAGGATTATAGTAACAGGATTATAGTAACAGATTATAGTAACAGGATTATAGTAACAGGATTATAGTAACAGGATTATAGTAACAGGATTATAGTAACAGGATTATAGTAACAGGATTATAGTAACAGGATTATAGTAACAGGATTATAGTAACAGGATTATAGTAACAGGATTATAGTAACAGGATTATAGTAACAGGATTATAGTAACAGGATTATAGTAACAGGATTATAGTAACAGGATTATAGTAACAGGATTATAGTAACAGGATTATAGTAACAGGATTATAGTAACAGGATTATAGTAACAGGATTATAGTAACAGGATTATAGTAACAGGATTATAGTAACAGGATTATAGTAACAGGATTATAGTAACAGGATTATAGTAACAGGATTATAGTAACAGGATTATAGTAACAGGATTATAGTAACAGGATTATAGTAACAGGATTATAGTAACAGGATTATAGTAACAGGATTATAGTAACAGGATTATAGTAACAGGATTATAGTAACAGGATTATAGTAACAGGATTATAGTAACAGGATTATAGTAACAGGATTATAGTAACAGGATTATAGTAACAGGATTATAGTAACAGGATTATAGTAACAGGATTATAGTAACAGGATTATAGTAACAGGATTATAGTAACAGGATTATAGTAACAGGATTATAGTAACAGGATTATAGTAACAGGATTATAGTAACAGGATTATAGTAACAGGATTATAGTAACAGGATTATAGTAACAGGATTATAGTAACAGGATTATAGTAACAGGATTATAGTAACAGGATTATAGTAACAGGATTATAGTAACAGGATTATAGTAACAGGATTATAGTAACAGGATTATAGTAACAGGATTATAGTAACAGGATTATAGTAACAGGATTATAGTAACAGGATTATAGTAACAGGATTATAGTAACAGGATTATAGTAACAGGATTATAGTAACAGGATTATAGTAACAGGATTATAGTAACAGGATTATAGTAACAGGATTATAGTAACAGGATTATAGTAACAGGATTATAGTAACAGGATTATAGTAACAGGATTATAGTAACAGGATTATAGTAACAGGATTATAGTAACAGGATTATAGTAACAGGATTATAGTAACAGGATTATAGTAACAGGATTATAGTAACAGGATTATAGTAACAGGATTATAGTAACAGGATTATAGTAACAGGATTATAGTAACAGGATTATAGTAACAGGATTATAGTAACAGGATTATAGTAACAGGATTATAGTAACAGGATTATAGTAACAGGATTATAGTAACAGGATTATAGTAACAGGATTATAGTAACAGGATTATAGTAACAGGATTATAGTAACAGGATTATAGTAACAGGATTATAGTAACAGGATTATAGTAACAGGATTATAGTAACAGGATTATAGTAACAGGATTATAGTAACAGGATTATAGTAACAGGATTATAGTAACAGGATTATAGTAACAGGATTATAGTAACAGGATTATAGTAACAGGATTATAGTAACAGGATTATAGTAACAGGATTATAGTAACAGGATTATAGTAACAGGATTATAGTAACAGGATTATAGTAACAGGATTATAGTAACAGGATTATAGTAACAGGATTATAGTAACAGGATTATAGTAACAGGATTATAGTAACAGGATTATAGTAACAGGATTATAGTAACAGGATTATAGTAACAGGATTATAGTAACAGGATTATAGTAACAGGATTATAGTAACAGGATTATAGTAACAGGATTATAGTAACAGGATTATAGTAACAGGATTATAGTAACAGGATTATAGTAACAGGATTATAGTAACAGGATTATAGTAACAGGATTATAGTAACAGGATTATAGTAACAGGATTATAGTAACAGGATTATAGTAACAGGATTATAGTAACAGGATTATAGTAACAGGATTATAGTAACAGGATTATAGTAACAGGATTATAGTAACAGGATTATAGTAACAGGATTATAGTAACAGGATTATAGTAACAGGATTATAGTAACAGGATTATAGTAACAGGATTATAGTAACAGGATTATAGTAACAGGATTATAGTAACAGGATTATAGTAACAGGATTATAGTAACAGGATTATAGTAACAGGATTATAGTAACAGGATTATAGTAACAGGATTATAGTAACAGGATTATAGTAACAGGATTATAGTAACAGGATTATAGTAACAGGATTATAGTAACAGGATTATAGTAACAGGATTATAGTAACAGGATTATAGTAACAGGATTATAGTAACAGGATTATAGTAACAGGATTATAGTAACAGGATTATAGTAACAGGATTATAGTAACAGGATTATAGTAACAGGATTATAGTAACAGGATTATAGTAACAGGATTATAGTAACAGGATTATAGTAACAGGATTATAGTAACAGGATTATAGTAACAGGATTATAGTAACAGGATTATAGTAACAGGATTATAGTAACAGGATTATAGTAACAGGATTATAGTAACAGGATTATAGTAACAGGATTATAGTAACAGGATTATAGTAACAGGATTATAGTAACAGGATTATAGTAACAGGATTATAGTAACAGGATTATAGTAACAGGATTATAGTAACAGGATTATAGTAACAGGATTATAGTAACAGGATTATAGTAACAGGATTATAGTAACAGGATTATAGTAACAGGATTATAGTAACAGGATTATAGTAACAGGATTATAGTAACAGGATTATAGTAACAGGATTATAGTAACAGGATTATAGTAACAGGATTATAGTAACAGGATTATAGTAACAGGATTATAGTAACAGGATTATAGTAACAGGATTATAGTAACAGGATTATAGTAACAGGATTATAGTAACAGGATTATAGTAACAGGATTATAGTAACAGGATTATAGTAACAGGATTATAGTAACAGGATTATAGTAACAGGATTATAGTAACAGGATTATAGTAACAGGATTATAGTAACAGGATTATAGTAACAGGATTATAGTAACAGGATTATAGTAACAGGATTATAGTAACAGGATTATAGTAACAGGATTATAGTAACAGGATTATAGTAACAGGATTATAGTAACAGGATTATAGTAACAGGATTATAGTAACAGGATTATAGTAACAGGATTATAGTAACAGGATTATAGTAACAGGATTATAGTAACAGGATTATAGTAACAGGATTATAGTAACAGGATTATAGTAACAGGATTATAGTAACAGGATTATAGTAACAGGATTATAGTAACAGGATTATAGTAACAGGATTATAGTAACAGGATTATAGTAACAGGATTATAGTAACAGGATTATAGTAACAGGATTATAGTAACAGGATTATAGTAACAGGATTATAGTAACAGGATTATAGTAACAGGATTATAGTAACAGGATTATAGTAACAGGATTATAGTAACAGGATTATAGTAACAGGATTATAGTAACAGGATTATAGTAACAGGATTATAGTAACAGGATTATAGTAACAGGATTATAGTAACAGGATTATAGTAACAGGATTATAGTAACAGGATTATAGTAACAGGATTATAGTAACAGGATTATAGTAACAGGATTATAGTAACAGGATTATAGTAACAGGATTATAGTAACAGGATTATAGTAACAGGATTATAGTAACAGGATTATAGTAACAAGATTATAGTAACAGGATTATAGTAACAGGATTATAGTAACAGGATTATAGTAACAGGATTATAGTAACAGGATTATAGTAACAGGATTATAGTAACAGGATTATAGTAACAGGATTATAGTAACAGGATTATAGTAACAGGATTATAGTAACAGGATTATAGTAACAGGATTATAGTAACAGGATTATAGTAACAGGATTATAGTAACAGGATTATAGTAACAGGATTATAGTAACAGGATTATAGTAACAGGATTATAGTAACAGGATTATAGTAACAGGATTATAGTAACAGGATTATAGTAACAGGATTATAGTAACAGGATTATAGTAACAGGATTATAGTAACAGGATTATAGTAACAGGATTATAGTAACAGGATTATAGTAACAGGATTATAGTAACAGGATTATAGTAACAGGATTATAGTAACAGGATTATAGTAACAGGATTATAGTAACAGGATTATAGTAACAGGATTATAGTAACAGGATTATAGTAACAGGATTATAGTAACAGGATTATAGTAACAGGATTATAGTAACAGGATTATAGTAACAGGATTATAGTAACAGGATTATAGTAACAGGATTATAGTAACAGGATTATAGTAACAGGATTATAGTAACAGGATTATAGTAACAGGATTATAGTAACAGGATTATAGTAACAGGATTATAGTAACAGGATTATAGTAACAGGATTATAGTAACAGGATTATAGTAACAGGATTATAGTAACAGGATTATAGTAACAGGATTATAGTAACAGGATTATAGTAACAGGATTATAGTAACAGGATTATAGTAACAGGATTATAGTAACAGGATTATAGTAACAGGATTATAGTAACAGGATTATAGTAACAGGATTATAGTAACAGGATTATAGTAACAGGATTATAGTAACAGGATTATAGTAACAGGATTATAGTAACAGGATTATAGTAACAGGATTATAGTAACAGGATTATAGTAACAGGATTATAGTAACAGGATTATAGTAACAGGATTATAGTAACAGGATTATAGTAACAGGATTATAGTAACAGGATTATAGTAACAGGATTATAGTAACAGGATTATAGTAACAGGATTATAGTAACAGGATTATAGTAACAGGATTATAGTAACAGGATTATAGTAACAGGATTATAGTAACAGGATTATAGTAACAGGATTATAGTAACAGGATTATAGTAACAGGATTATAGTAACAGGATTATAGTAACAGGATTATAGTAACAGGATTATAGTAACAGGATTATAGTAACAGGATTATAGTAACAGGATTATAGTAACAGGATTATAGTAACAGGATTATAGTAACAGGATTATAGTAACAGGATTATAGTAACAGGATTATAGTAACAGGATTATAGTAACAGGATTATAGTAACAGGATTATAGTAACAGGATTATAGTAACAGGATTATAGTAACAGGATTATAGTAACAGGATTATAGTAACAGGATTATAGTAACAGGATTATAGTAACAGGATTATAGTAACAGGATTATAGTAACAGGATTATAGTAACAGGATTATAGTAACAGGATTATAGTAACAGGATTATAGTAACAGGATTATAGTAACAGGATTATAGTAACAGGATTATAGTAACAGGATTATAGTAACAGGATTATAGTAACAGGATTATAGTAACAGGATTATAGTAACAGGATTATAGTAACAGGATTATAGTAACAGGATTATAGTAACAGGATTATAGTAACAGGATTATAGTAACAGGATTATAGTAACAGGATTATAGTAACAGGATTATAGTAACAGGATTATAGTAACAGGATTATAGTAACAGGATTATAGTAACAGGATTATAGTAACAGGATTATAGTAACAGGATTATAGTAACAGGATTATAGTAACAGGATTATAGTAACAGGATTATAGTAACAGGATTATAGTAACAGGATTATAGTAACAGGATTATAGTAACAGGATTATAGTAACAGGATTATAGTAACAGGATTATAGTAACAGGATTATAGTAACAGGATTATAGTAACAGGATTATAGTAACAGGATTATAGTAACAGGATTATAGTAACAGGATTATAGTAACAGGATTATAGTAACAGGATTATAGTAACAGGATTATAGTAACAGGATTATAGTAACAGGATTATAGTAACAGGATTATAGTAACAGGATTATAGTAACAGGATTATAGTAACAGGATTATAGTAACAGGATTATAGTAACAGGATTATAGTAACAGGATTATAGTAACAGGATTATAGTAACAGGATTATAGTAACAGGATTATAGTAACAGGATTATAGTAACAGGATTATAGTAACAGGATTATAGTAACAGGATTATAGTAACAGGATTATAGTAACAGGATTATAGTAACAGGATTATAGTAACAGGATTATAGTAACAGGATTATAGTAACAGGATTATAGTAACAGGATTATAGTAACAGGATTATAGTAACAGGATTATAGTAACAGGATTATAGTAACAGGATTATAGTAACAGGATTATAGTAACAGGATTATAGTAACAGGATTATAGTAACAGGATTATAGTAACAGGATTATAGTAACAGGATTATAGTAACAGGATTATAGTAACAGGATTATAGTAACAGGATTATAGTAACAGGATTATAGTAACAGGATTATAGTAACAGGATTATAGTAACAGGATTATAGTAACAGGATTATAGTAACAGGATTATAGTAACAGGATTATAGTAACAGGATTATAGTAACAGGATTATAGTAACAGGATTATAGTAACAGGATTATAGTAACAGGATTATAGTAACAGGATTATAGTAACAGGATTATAGTAACAGGATTATAGTAACAGGATTATAGTAACAGGATTATAGTAACAGGATTATAGTAACAGGATTATAGTAACAGGATTATAGTAACAGGATTATAGTAACAGGATTATAGTAACAGGATTATAGTAACAGGATTATAGTAACAGGATTATAGTAACAGGATTATAGTAACAGGATTATAGTAACAGGATTATAGTAACAGGATTATAGTAACAGGATTATAGTAACAGGATTATAGTAACAGGATTATAGTAACAGGATTATAGTAACAGGATTATAGTAACAGGATTATAGTAACAGGATTATAGTAACAGGATTATAGTAACAGGATTATAGTAACAGGATTATAGTAACAGGATTATAGTAACAGGATTATAGTAACAGGATTATAGTAACAGGATTATAGTAACAGGATTATAGTAACAGGATTATAGTAACAGGATTATAGTAACAGGATTATAGTAACAGGATTATAGTAACAGGATTATAGTAACAGGATTATAGTAACAGGATTATAGTAACAGGATTATAGTAACAGGATTATAGTAACAGGATTATAGTAACAGGATTATAGTAACAGGATTATAGTAACAGGATTATAGTAACAGGATTATAGTAACAGGATTATAGTAACAGGATTATAGTAACAGGATTATAGTAACAGGATTATAGTAACAGGATTATAGTAACAGGATTATAGTAACAGGATTATAGTAACAGGATTATAGTAACAGGATTATAGTAACAGGATTATAGTAACAGGATTATAGTAACAGGATTATAGTAACAGGATTATAGTAACAGGATTATAGTAACAGGATTATAGTAACAGGATTATAGTAACAGGATTATAGTAACAGGATTATAGTAACAGGATTATAGTAACAGGATTATAGTAACAGGATTATAGTAACAGGATTATAGTAACAGGATTATAGTAACAGGATTATAGTAACAGGATTATAGTAACAGGATTATAGTAACAGGATTATAGTAACAGGATTATAGTAACAGGATTATAGTAACAGGATTATAGTAACAGGATTATAGTAACAGGATTATAGTAACAGGATTATAGTAACAGGATTATAGTAACAGGATTATAGTAACAGGATTATAGTAACAGGATTATAGTAACAGGATTATAGTAACAGGATTATAGTAACAGGATTATAGTAACAGGATTATAGTAACAGGATTATAGTAACAGGATTATAGTAACAGGATTATAGTAACAGGATTATAGTAACAGGATTATAGTAACAGGATTATAGTAACTATAGTAACAGGATTATAGTAACAGGATTATAGTAACAGGATTATAGTAACAGGATTATAGTAACAGGATTATAGTAACAGGATTATAGTAACAGGATTATAGTAACAGGATTATAGTAACAGGATTATAGTAACAGGATTATAGTAACAGGATTATAGTAACAGGATTATAGTAACAGGATTATAGTAACAGGATTATAGTAACAGGATTATAGTAACAGGATTATAGTAACAGGATTATAGTAACAGGATTATAGTAACAGGATTATAGTAACAGGATTATAGTAACAGGATTATAGTAACAGGATTATAGTAACAGGATTATAGTAACAGGATTATAGTAACAGGATTATAGTAACAGGATTATAGTAACAGGATTATAGTAACAGGATTATAGTAACAGGATTATAGTAACAGGATTATAGTAACAGGATTATAGTAACAGGATTATAGTAACAGGATTATAGTAACAGGATTATAGTAACAGGATTATAGTAACAAGATTATAGTAACAAGATTATAGTAACAAGATTATAGTAACAGGATTATAGTAACAGGATTATAGTAACAAGATTATAGTAACAGGATTATAGTAACAGGATTATAGTAACAGGATTATAGTAACAGGATTATAGTAACAGGATTATAGTAACAAGATTATAGTAACAAGATTATAGTAACAGGATTATAGTAACAGGATTATAGTAACAGGATTATAGTAACAAGATTATAGTAACAAGATTATAGTAACAGGATTATAGTAACAGGATTATAGTAACAGGATTATAGTAACAGGATTATAGTAACAGGATTATAGTAACAGGATTATAGTAACAGGATTATAGTAACAGGATTATAGTAACAGGATTATAGTAACAGGATTATAGTAACAGGATTATAGTAACAGGATTATAGTAACAGGATTATAGTAACAGGATTATAGTAACAGGATTATAGTAACAGGATTATAGTAACAGGATTATAGTAACAGGATTATAGTAACAGGATTATAGTAACAGGATTATAGTAACAGGATTATAGTAACAAGATTATAGTAACAGGATTATAGTAACAGGATTATAGTAACAGGATTATAGTAACAGGATTATAGTAACAGGATTATAGTAACAGGATTATAGTAACAGGATTATAGTAACAGGATTATAGTAACAGGATTATAGTAACAGGATTATAGTAACAGGATTATAGTAACAGGATTATAGTAACAGGATTATAGTAACAGGATTATAGTAACAGGATTATAGTAACAGGATTATAGTAACAGGATTATAGTAACAGGATTATAGTAACAGATTATAGTAACAGGATTATAGTAACAGGATTATAGTAACAGGATTATAGTAACAGGATTATAGTAACAGGATTATAGTAACAGGATTATAGTAACAGGATTATAGTAACAGGATTATAGTAACAGGATTATAGTAACAGGATTATAGTAACAGGATTATAGTAACAGGATTATAGTAACAGGATTATAGTAACAGGATTATAGTAACAGGATTATAGTAACAGGATTATAGTAACAGGATTATAGTAACAGGATTATAGTAACAGGATTATAGTAACAGGATTATAGTAACAGGATTATAGTAACAGGATTATAGTAACAGGATTATAGTAACAGGATTATAGTAACAGGATTATAGTAACAGGATTATAGTAACAGGATTATAGTAACAGGATTATAGTAACAGGATTATAGTAACAGGATTATAGTAACAGGATTATAGTAACAGGATTATAGTAACAGGATTATAGTAACAGGATTATAGTAACAGGATTATAGTAACAGGATTATAGTAACAGGATTATAGTAACAGGATTATAGTAACAGGATTATAGTAACAGGATTATAGTAACAGGATTATAGTAACAGGATTATAGTAACAGGATTATAGTAACAGGATTATAGTAACAGGATTATAGTAACAGGATTATAGTAACAGGATTATAGTAACAGGATTATAGTAACAGGATTATAGTAACAGGATTATAGTAACAGGATTATAGTAACAGGATTATAGTAACAGGATTATAGTAACAGGATTATAGTAACAGGATTATAGTAACAGGATTATAGTAACAGGATTATAGTAACAGGATTATAGTAACAGGATTATAGTAACAGGATTATAGTAACAAGATTATAGTAACAGGATTATAGTAACAGGATTATAGTAACAGGATTATAGTAACAGGATTATAGTAACAGGATTATAGTAACAGGATTATAGTAACAGGATTATAGTAACAGGATTATAGTAACAGGATTATAGTAACAGGATTATAGTAACAGGATTATAGTAACAGGATTATAGTAACAGGATTATAGTAACAGGATTATAGTAACAAGATTATAGTAACAGGATTATAGTAACAGGATTATAGTAACAGGATTATAGTAACAGGATTATAGTAACAGGATTATAGTAACAGATTATAGTAACAGGATTATAGTAACAGGATTATAGTAACAGGATTATAGTAACAGGATTATAGTAACAGGATTATAGTAACAAGATTATAGTAACAGGATTATAGTAACAGGATTATAGTAACAGGATTATAGTAACAGGATTATAGTAACAGGATTATAGTAACAGGATTATAGTAACAGGATTATAGTAACAGGATTATAGTAACAGGATTATAGTAACAGGATTATAGTAACAGGATTATAGTAACAGGATTATAGTAACAGGATTATAGTAACAGGATTATAGTAACAGGATTATAGTAACAGGATTATAGTAACAGGATTATAGTAACAGGATTATAGTAACAGGATTATAGTAACAGGATTATAGTAACAGGATTATAGTAACAGGATTATAGTAACAGGATTATAGTAACAGGATTATAGTAACAGGATTATAGTAACAGGATTATAGTAACAGGATTATAGTAACAGGATTATAGTAACAGGATTATAGTAACAGGATTATAGTAACAGGATTATAGTAACAGGATTATAGTAACAGGATTATAGTAACAGGATTATAGTAACAGATTATAGTAACAGGATTATAGTAACAGGATTATAGTAACAGGATTATAGTAACAGGATTATAGTAACAGGATTATAGTAACAGGATTATAGTAACAGGATTATAGTAACAGGATTATAGTAACAGGATTATAGTAACAGGATTATAGTAACAGGATTATAGTAACAGGATTATAGTAACAGGATTATAGTAACAGGATTATAGTAACAGGATTATAGTAACAGGATTATAGTAACAGGATTATAGTAACAGGATTATAGTAACAGGATTATAGTAACAGGATTATAGTAACAGGATTATAGTAACAGGATTATAGTAACAGGATTATAGTAACAGGATTATAGTAACAGGATTATAGTAACAGGATTATAGTAACAGGATTATAGTAACAGGATTATAGTAACAGGATTATAGTAACAGGATTATAGTAACAGGATTATAGTAACAGGATTATAGTAACAGGATTATAGTAACAGGATTATAGTAACAGGATTATAGTAACAGGATTATAGTAACAGGATTATAGTAACAGGATTATAGTAACAGGATTATAGTAACAAGATTATAGTAACAGGATTATAGTAACAGGATTATAGTAACAGGATTATAGTAACAGGATTATAGTAACAGGATTATAGTAACAGGATTATAGTAACAGGATTATAGTAACAGGATTATAGTAACAGGATTATAGTAACAGGATTATAGTAACAGGATTATAGTAACAGGATTATAGTAACAGGATTATAGTAACAGGATTATAGTAACAGGATTATAGTAACAGGATTATAGTAACAGGATTATAGTAACAGGATTATAGTAACAGGATTATAGTAACAGGATTATAGTAACAAGATTATAGTAACAGGATTATAGTAACAGGATTATAGTAACAGGATTATAGTAACAAGATTATAGTAACAGGATTATAGTAACAGGATTATAGTAACAGGATTATAGTAACAGGATTATAGTAACAGGATTATAGTAACAGGATTATAGTAACAGGATTATAGTAACAAGATTATAGTAACAGGATTATAGTAACAGGATTATAGTAACAGGATTATAGTAACAGGATTATAGTAACAGGATTATAGTAACAGGATTATAGTAACAGGATTATAGTAACAGGATTATAGTAACAGGATTATAGTAACAAGATTATAGTAACAGGATTATAGTAACAGGATTATAGTAACAAGATTATAGTAACAGGATTATAGTAACAGGATTATAGTAACAGGATTATAGTAACAGGATTATAGTAACAAGATTATAGTAACAGGATTATAGTAACAGGATTATAGTAACAGGATTATAGTAACAGGATTATAGTAACAGGATTATAGTAACAGGATTATAGTAACAAGATTATAGTAACAGGATTATAGTAACAGGATTATAGTAACAGGATTATAGTAACAGGATTATAGTAACAGGATTATAGTAACAGGATTATAGTAACAAGATTATAGTAACAAGATTATAGTAACAGGATTATAGTAACAGGATTATAGTAACAGGATTATAGTAACAGGATTATAGTAACAGGATTATAGTAACAAGATTATAGTAACAGGATTATAGTAACAAGATTATAGTAACAGGATTATAGTAACAGGATTATAGTAACAGGATTATAGTAACAGGATTATAGTAACAGGATTATAGTAACAGGATTATAGTAACAAGATTATAGTAACAGGATTATAGTAACATGATTATAGTAACAGGATTATAGTAACAGGATTATAGTAACAGGATTATAGTAACAAGATTATAGTAACAGGATTATAGTAACAGGATTATAGTAACAGGATTATAGTAACAGGATTATAGTAACAGGATTATAGTAACAGGATTATAGTAACAGGATTATAGTAACAGGATTATAGTAACAGGATTATAGTAACAGGATTATAGTAACAGGATTATAGTAACAGGATTATAGTAACAGGATTATAGTAACAGGATTATAGTAACAGGATTATAGTAACAGGATTATAGTAACAGGATTATAGTAACAGGATTATAGTAACAGATTATAGTAACAGGATTATAGTAACAGGATTATAGTAACAGGATTATAGTAACAGGATTATAGTAACAGGATTATAGTAACAGGATTATAGTAACAGGATTATAGTAACAGGATTATAGTAACAGGATTATAGTAACAGGATTATAGTAACAGGATTATAGTAACAGGATTATAGTAACAGGATTATAGTAACAGGATTATAGTAACAGGATTATAGTAACAGGATTATAGTAACAGGATTATAGTAACAGGATTATAGTAACAGGATTATAGTAACAAGATTATAGTAACAGGATTATAGTAACAGGATTATAGTAACAGGATTATAGTAACAAGATTATAGTAACAGGATTATAGTAACAGGATTATAGTAACAAGATTATATACATAGGTTTACATAGTGTTACATACATAGGTTTACATAGTGTTACATACATAGGTTTACATAGTGTTACATACATAGGTTTACATAGTGTTACATACACAGGTTTACATAGTGTTACATACACAGGGTTACATAGTGTTACATACATAGGTTTACACAGTGTTACATACATAGGTTTACATAGTGTTACATACACAGGTTTACATAGTGTTACATACATAGGTTTACATAGTGTTACATACATAGGTTTACATAGTGTTACATACACAGGTTTACATAGTGTTACATACATAGGTTTACATAGTGTTACATACATAGGGTTACATAGTGTTACATACATAGGTTTACATAGCGTTACATACATAGGTTTACATAGTGTTACATACATAGGTTTACATAGTGTTACATACATAGGTTTACATAGTGTTACATACATAGGTTTACATAGTGTTACATACATAGGTTTACATAGTGTTACATACATAGGTTTACATAGTGTTACATACATAGGTTTACATAGTGTTACATACATAGGTTTACATAGTGTTACATACATAGGTTTACATAGTGTTACATACATAGGGTTACATAGTATTACATACATAGGTTTACATAGTGTTACATACATAGGTTTAGATAGTGTTACATACATAGGTTTACATAGTGTTACATACATAGGGTTACATACACCAGATTACATACACAGGATTACATAAGATTATATACATAGGGTTACATGCATAGGATTACATAAGATTATATACAAGGGATTACATAGGATTATATACATAGGTTTACACACACCGGATTACATACACAGGATTACATTAGATTATATACATAGGTTTACATACATACGATTACATAGGGTTACATACATAGGATTATATACACAGGATTATATAGGATTATATACATAGGATTACATACATACGATTATATACATAGGATTACATCGGATATACGGCACAGAAACAGGCCATTCGGCCCAACCAGTCCATTTATGCTCCACTCGAGCCTCCTCCCGTCTTTCCTCATCTAAATCTATCAGCGTAACCCTCTATTCCTCTCTCCCTCATATGCTTATCCAGCCTCCCCTTAAATGCATCGATACTATTCGCCTCAACCACTCCCTGTGGTAGCGAGTTCCACATTCTCACCACTCTCTGGGTAAAGAGGTTTCTGCTGAATTCCCTATTGGATTTCTTGGTGACTATCTTATATTGATATAAGATATGGTAGTTAAGAAGGCATACGGGATACTTGCCTTTATTAGCTGAGGCATAGAATATAAGAGCAGGGAGGTTATGCTTGAATTGCATATAAAACACTAGGTTATGCTGCAGCTAGAATATTGCATGCAGTTCTGGTCACCACGTTACAGGCCTACTCCTGCTCCTATTTCTTATGTTCTTATGATGTGATTGCACTAGAGAGGGATGCAGAGGAGATTTACGAGGATGTTGCCTGGGCTGGGGAATTTTAGCTAGGAGGAAAGATTGGATAGGCTGGGGTTGTTTTCTTTGGAACAGAGGAGGCTGAGGGGAAACCTAATTGAGGTGTAGAAATTACGAGGGGCCTAGATAGAGTGGATAGGAAGGACATATTTCCCTTAGCAGATGGGTCAATAACCGGGGGGGGGCACAGATTTAAAGTAATTGGTTGGAAGTTTAGTGGGGATTCGAGGAGAGGTTTTTTCACCCAGAGGGTGGTGGGGGTCTGGAACTCACTGCCTGAAAGGGTGGTCGAGGCAGAGGCCCTCATCACATTTAAAAAGTACCTGGATATGCACTTGCAGTGCCGTAACCTGCAAGGCTACGGACCAAGTGCTGGAAAGTGGGATTAGGGTGGATAGCTCTTTGTTGGCCGGCGCGGACACGATGGGCCGAATGGCCTCCTTCCGTGTCCTAAATTTCTATGATTGTATGATTGATGGCCTTTAGTTATGCTCTTCCCCACAAGTGGAAACATAGAAACATAGAAACATAGAAGATAGGAGCAGGAGTAGGCCATTCGGCCCCTCGAGCTTGCTCCGCCATTCAATGAGATCATGGCTGATCATCCAAATTCAGTACCCTTTTCCTGCTTTCTCTCCATATCCCTTGATCCCTTTAGCTTTAAGAAATATATCTAACTCCTTCTTGAATATATTTAATGAATTGGCCTCTACTGCCTTCTGTGGTAGAGAATTCCACAGGTTCACCACTCTCTGGGTGAAGAAATTCCTCCTCATCTCAGTCCTAAATGGCTTACCCCTTATCCTTAGACTGTGACCCCTGGTTCTGGACTCCCCGGCCATCGGGAACATCCTTCCTGCATCTAGTCTGTTTAGTCCTGTTAGAATTTTATAAGTTTCAATGAGATCCCCTCTCATTCTTCTATACTCCATAAGCCCAATCGACCCAATCTTTCCTCATATGTCATTCCTGCCATCCCAGGTATCAGCCTGGTGAATCTTCTCTGGTGAACATTCTCTCTGTATCCACTCTATCATAACCTTTCATAATTTTAGAGACCTCTATTAGGTCACCCCTCAGCCTTCTTTTTTCAAGAGAAACGAGACACAGCCTGTTCATCCTTTCCTGATATGTATACCCTCGCATTTCTGGTATCATCCTTGTAAATCTTCTCTGCAACCTCTCCAGTGCCTCTATATCCTTTTTATAATATGGCAACCAGAACTGCTCGCAGTACTCCAAGTGTGGTCTGACCAAGGTTCGATACAGGTTTAGCCTAACTTCCCTACTTTTCAATTCTATTCCTCTCATAATAAACCCTAGTGCTTGGTTTGCATTTTTTATGGCCTTGCTAACCTATGGCGCAACTTTTAGTGATTTGTGTATTTGTACTCCGAGAGCCCTTTGCTCCTCGACCCCACCCAGACTCGCACCCTCCAAGTGATAAGTGACCTCCCTATTCTTCCTACCAAAATGTAATACCTCACATTTCTCTGTGTTGAACTTCATTTGCCAATTATTTGCCCATTCTTCAAGTTTATTAATGTCCTCCTGTAATGTGTTGCAGTCCTCCTCAGTATTGACTATCCCCCCCAATCTGGTATCATCCGCAAATTTAGAAATTGTGTTTTTGATTCCAAAGTCTAAATCGTTCATGTAAATTGTGAACAGCAGTGGTCCCAGCCCTGATCCTTGTGGAACACCACTACCCACCTTCTGCCACTGTGAATAGGAACCCTTTACTCCCACTCTCTGCTTTCTGTCCTGAAGCCAGCCAGCAATCCATTCTGCTGCTTGTCCCCTGACTCCGCATTCTCTGACCTTGTTCATTAGTCTATTATGGGGTATCTTATCGAAGGCCTTTTGAAAAACTAGATAAATTACATCTATGCATTACCATTGTCTACTCTCTCTGTTACCTCTTCAAAAAAATTCAATAAGGTTGGTCTAGCAAGATTTTCCCTTTTGAAATCAGTGCTGACTATTCATTATTCTACTCTTTGTTTTTAGATGTTCTTCTATTCTCTCCTTTAGTAGGGATTCCATTACCAT
The DNA here is from genome assembly GCA_030390025.1 of Squalus acanthias. Classification (NCBI taxonomy): domain Eukaryota; kingdom Metazoa; phylum Chordata; class Chondrichthyes; order Squaliformes; family Squalidae; genus Squalus; species Squalus acanthias. Next base: position 720 of record JASTWF010001858.1, on the reverse strand, counting down.
TTCCTACCACCGATGTTAAACTGACTGGTCTATAATTCCCTGGACATGTTCTATCGCCCTTCTTAAATATCAGTGTAACGTTAGCTGTCCGCCAATCTTCTGGAACTACACTTTTTTCGAATGAATTATTAAATATTTGCAGTAATGCCTCTGCTCTCTCTTCCCTAGATTCTTTTAAAATGCGTGGATGCAATCCAAGAGTTTTATCCTTTTTGAGTTTGATTAGTTTATTTAATAAATCCCCTTTTTTAATTTTAAATGCACTTATCTCATTACTAATCTCATCATCCAATGTCATGTCCACCTGTTCTATCTCCCTGGTAATACCAAAGCGAAATAATGATTTCATTTTTCTCCCATCTCTCTATGTCCTGTCCATCCCTTAATGGCCCTATTCCCATCCCAACCTTCCTTTTTTATTGATGTACCTGTAAAATAGGGGTGGGGGAGGGGAAGGAAAAGGAGTGGGGGAGGGGAGGGGAGGGGAGGGGGAAGGGAGTGGGGGAGGGAAGTGGAGGGGGAATGGAGTGGGGGAGGGGAGGGGAAGGAGTGGGGGAGGGGAGGGGGAAGGAGTGGGGGAGGGGAGGGGGAAGGAGAGGGGGAGGGGAGGAGGGAGGGGATGGGGAGGGGGAAGGAAGTGCGGGAGGTGAGGGGAGGGGAGGGAGTGGTGGAGGGGAGGGGGAAGGGAGGGAAGAGGAAAGGAGTGGGGGAGGGGAGGGG
>JASTWF010001857.1:0-55000 GCA_030390025.1 Squalus acanthias | reverse complement strand
GGCCCTCTGGTATTATAGAGAGTCGGGCCCTCTGGTATTATAGAGAGTCGGGCCCTCTGGTATTATAGAGAGTCGGGCCCTCTGGTATTATAGAGAGTCGGGCCCTCTGGTATTATAGAGAGTCGGGCCCTCTGGTATTATAGAGAGTCGGGCCCTCTGGTATTATAGAGAGTCGGGCCCTCTGGTATTATAGAGAGTCGGGCCCTCTGGTATTATAGAGAGTCGGGCCCTCTGGTATTATAGAGAGCCGGGCCCTCTGGTATTATAGAGAGTCGGGCCCTCTGGTATTATAGAGAGTCGGGCCCTCTGGTATTATAGAGAGTCGGGCCCTCTGGTATTATAGAGAGTCGGGCCCTCTGGTATTATAGAGAGTCGGGCCCTCTGGTATTATAGAGAGTCGGGCCCTCTGGTATTATAGAGAGTCGGGCCCTCTGGTATTATAGAGAGTCGGGCCCTCTGGTATTATAGAGAGTCGGGCCCTCTGGTATTATAGAGAGTCGGGCCCTCTGGTATTATAGAGAGTCGGGCCCTCTGGTATTATAGAGAGTCGGGCCCTCTGGTATTATAGAGAGTCGGGCCCTCTGGTATTATAGAGAGTCGGGCCCTCTGGTATTATAGAGAGTCGGGCCCTCTGGTATTATAGAGAGTCGGGCCCTCTGGTATTATAGAGAGTCGGGCCCTCTGGTATTATAGAGAGTCGGGCCCTCTGGTATTATAGAGAGTCGGGCCCTCTGGTATTATAGAGAGTCGGGCCCTCTGGTATTATAGAGAGTCGGGCCCTCTGGTATTATAGAGAGTCGGGCCCTCTGGTATTATAGAGAGTCGGGCCCTCTGGTATTATAGAGAGTCGGGCCCTCTGGTATTATAGAGAGTCGGGCCCTCTGGTATTATAGAGAGTCGGGCCCTCTGGTATTATAGAGAGTCGGGCCCTCTGGTATTATAGAGAGTCGGGCCCTCTGGTATTATAGAGAGTCGGGCCCTCTGGTATTATAGAGAGTCGGGCCCTCTGGTATTATAGAGAGTCGGGCCCTCTGGTATTATAGAGAGTCGGGCCCTCTGGTATTATAGAGAGTCGGGCCCTCTGGTATTATAGAGAGTCGGGCCCTCTGGTATTATAGAGAGCCGGGCCCTCTGGTATTATAGAGAGTCGGGCCCTCTGGTATTATAGAGAGTCGGGCCCTCTGGTATTATAGAGAGTCGGGCCCTCTGGTATTATAGAGAGTCGGGCCCTCTGGTATTATAGAGAGTCGGGCCCTCTGGTATTATAGAGAGTCGGGCCCTCTGGTATTATAGAGAGTCGGGCCCTCTGGTATTATAGAGAGTCGGGCCCTCTGGTATTATAGAGAGTCGGGCCCTCTGGTATTATAGAGAGTCGGGCCCTCTGGTATTATAGAGAGTCGGGCCCTCTGGTATTATAGAGAGTCGGGCCCTCTGGTATTATAGAGAGTCGGGCCCTCTGGTATTATAGAGAGTCGGGCCCTCTGGTATTATAGAGAGTCGGGCCCTCTGGTATTATAGAGAGTCGGGCCCTCTGGTATTATAGAGAGTCGGGCCCTCTGGTATTATAGAGAGTCGGGCCCTCTGGTATTATAGAGAGTCGGGCCCTCTGGTATTATAGAGAGTCGGGCCCTCTGGTATTATAGAGAGTCGGGCCCTCTGGTATTATAGAGAGTCGGGCCCTCTGGTATTATAGAGAGTCGGGCCCTCTGGTATTATAGAGAGTCGGGCCCTCTGGTATTATAGAGAGTCGGGCCCTCTGGTATTATAGAGAGTCGGGCCCTCTGGTATTATAGAGAGTCGGGCCCTCTGGTATTATAGAGAGTCGGGCCCTCTGGTATTATAGAGAGTCGGGCCCTCTGGTATTATAGAGAGTCGGGCCCTCTGGTATTATAGAGAGTCGGGCCCTCTGGTATTATAGAGAGTCGGGCCCTCTGGTATTATAGAGAGCCGGGCCCTCTGGTATTATAGAGAGTCGGGCCCTCTGGTATTATAGAGAGTCGGGCCCTCTGGTATTATAGAGAGTCGGGCCCTCTGGTATTATAGAGAGTCGGGCCCTCTGGTATTATAGAGAGTCGGGCCCTCTGGTATTATAGAGAGTCGGGCCCTCTGGTATTATAGAGAGTCGGGCCCTCTGGTATTATAGAGAGTCGGGCCCTCTGGTATTATAGAGAGTCGGGCCCTCTGGTATTATAGAGAGTCGGGCCCTCTGGTATTATAGAGAGTCGGGCCCTCTGGTATTATAGAGAGTCGGGCCCTCTGGTATTATAGAGAGTCGGGCCCTCTGGTATTATAGAGAGTCGGGCCCTCTGGTATTATAGAGAGTCGGGCCCTCTGGTATTATAGAGAGTCGGGCCCTCTGGTATTATAGAGAGTCGGGCCCTCTGGTATTATAGAGAGTCGGGCCCTCTGGTATTATAGAGAGTCGGGCCCTCTGGTATTATAGAGAGTCGGGCCCTCTGGTATTATAGAGAGTCGGGCCCTCTGGTATTATAGAGAGTCGGGCCCTCTGGTATTATAGAGAGTCGGGCCCTCTGGTATTATAGAGAGTCGGGCCCTCTGGTATTATAGAGAGTCGGGCCCTCTGGTATTATAGAGAGTCGGGCCCTCTGGTATTATAGAGAGTCGGGCCCTCTGGTATTATAGAGAGTCGGGCCCTCTGGTATTATAGAGAGTCGGGCCCTCTGGTATTATAGAGAGTCGGGCCCTCTGGTATTATAGAGAGTCGGGCCCTCTGGTATTATAGAGAGTCGGGCCCTCTGGTATTATAGAGAGTCGGGCCCTCTGGTATTATAGAGAGTCGGGCCCTCTGGTATTATAGAGAGTCGGGCCCTCTGGTATTATAGAGAGTCGGGCCCTCTGGTATTATAGAGAGTCGGGCCCTCTGGTATTATAGAGAGTCGGGCCCTCTGGTATTATAGAGAGTCGGGCCCTCTGGTATTATAGAGAGTCGGGCCCTCTGGTATTATAGAGAGTCGGGCCCTCTGGTATTATAGAGAGTCGGGCCCTCTGGTATTATAGAGAGTCGGGCCCTCTGGTATTATAGAGAGTCGGGCCCTCTGGTATTATAGAGAGTCGGGCCCTCTGGTATTATAGAGAGTCGGGCCCTCTGGTATTATAGAGAGTCGGGCCCTCTGGTATTATAGAGAGTCGGGCCCTCTGGTATTATAGAGAGTCGGGCCCTCTGGTATTATAGAGAGTCGGGCCCTCTGGTATTATAGAGAGTCGGGCCCTCTGGTATTATAGAGAGTCGGGCCCTCTGGTATTATAGAGAGTCGGGCCCTCTGGTATTATAGAGAGTCGGGCCCTCTGGTATTATAGAGAGTCGGGCCCTCTGGTATTATAGAGAGTCGGGCCCTCTGGTATTATAGAGAGTCGGGCCCTCTGGTATTATAGAGAGTCGGGCCCTCTGGTATTATAGAGAGTCGGGCCCTCTGGTATTATAGAGAGTCGGGCCCTCTGGTATTATAGAGAGTCGGGCCCTCTGGTATTATAGAGAGTCGGGCCCTCTGGTATTATAGAGAGTCGGGCCCTCTGGTATTATAGAGAGTCGGGCCCTCTGGTATTATAGAGAGTCGGGCCCTCTGGTATTATAGAGAGTCGGGCCCTCTGGTATTATAGAGAGTCGGGCCCTCTGGTATTATAGAGAGTCGGGCCCTCTGGTATTATAGAGAGTCGGGCCCTCTGGTATTATAGAGAGTCGGGCCCTCTGGTATTATAGAGAGTCGGGCCCTCTGGTATTATAGAGAGTCGGGCCCTCTGGTATTATAGAGAGTCGGGCCCTCTGGTATTATAGAGAGTCGGGCCCTCTGGTATTATAGAGAGTCGGGCCCTCTGGTATTATAGAGAGTCGGGCCCTCTGGTATTATAGAGAGTCGGGCCCTCTGGTATTATAGAGAGTCGGGCCCTCTGGTATTATAGAGAGTCGGGCCCTCTGGTATTATAGAGAGTCGGGCCCTCTGGTATTATAGAGAGTCGGGCCCTCTGGTATTATAGAGAGTCGGGCCCTCTGGTATTATAGAGAGTCGGGCCCTCTGGTATTATAGAGAGTCGGGCCCTCTGGTATTATAGAGAGTCGGGCCCTCTGGTATTATAGAGAGTCGGGCCCTCTGGTATTATAGAGAGTCGGGCCCTCTGGTATTATAGAGAGTCGGGCCCTCTGGTATTATAGAGAGTCGGGCCCTCTGGTATTATAGAGAGTCGGGCCCTCTGGTATTATAGAGAGTCGGGCCCTCTGGTATTATAGAGAGTCGGGCCCTCTGGTATTATAGAGAGTCGGGCCCTCTGGTATTATAGAGAGTCGGGCCCTCTGGTATTATAGAGAGTCGGGCCCTCTGGTATTATAGAGAGTCGGGCCCTCTGGTATTATAGAGAGTCGGGCCCTCTGGTATTATAGAGAGTCGGGCCCTCTGGTATTATAGAGAGTCGGGCCCTCTGGTATTATAGAGAGTCGGGCCCTCTGGTATTATAGAGAGTCGGGCCCTCTGGTATTATAGAGAGTCGGGCCCTCTGGTATTATAGAGAGTCGGGCCCTCTGGTATTATAGAGAGTCGGGCCCTCTGGTATTATAGAGAGCCGGGCCCTCTGGTATTATAGAGAGTCGGGCCCTCTGGTATTATAGAGAGTCGGGCCCTCTGGTATTATAGAGAGTCGGGCCCTCTGGTATTATAGAGAGTCGGGCCCTCTGGTATTATAGAGAGTCGGGCCCTCTGGTATTATAGAGAGTCGGGCCCTCTGGTATTATAGAGAGTCGGGCCCTCTGGTATTATAGAGAGTCGGGCCCTCTGGTATTATAGAGAGTCGGGCCCTCTGGTATTATAGAGAGTCGGGCCCTCTGGTATTATAGAGAGTCGGGCCCTCTGGTATTATAGAGAGTCGGGCCCTCTGGTATTATAGAGAGTCGGGCCCTCTGGTATTATAGAGAGTCGGGCCCTCTGGTATTATAGAGAGTCGGGCCCTCTGGTATTATAGAGAGTCGGGCCCTCTGGTATTATAGAGAGTCGGGCCCTCTGGTATTATAGAGAGTCGGGCCCTCTGGTATTATAGAGAGTCGGGCCCTCTGGTATTATAGAGAGTCGGGCCCTCTGGTATTATAGAGAGTCGGGCCCTCTGGTATTATAGAGAGTCGGGCCCTCTGGTATTATAGAGAGTCGGGCCCTCTGGTATTATAGAGAGTCGGGCCCTCTGGTATTATAGAGAGTCGGGCCCTCTGGTATTATAGAGAGTCGGGCCCTCTGGTATTATAGAGAGTCGGGCCCTCTGGTATTATAGAGAGTCGGGCCCTCTGGTATTATAGAGAGTCGGGCCCTCTGGTATTATAGAGAGTCGGGCCCTCTGGTATTATAGAGAGTCGGGCCCTCTGGTATTATAGAGAGTCGGGCCCTCTGGTATTATAGAGAGTCGGGCCCTCTGGTATTATAGAGAGTCGGGCCCTCTGGTATTATAGAGAGTCGGGCCCTCTGGTATTATAGAGAGTCGGGCCCTCTGGTATTATAGAGAGTCGGGCCCTCTGGTATTATAGAGAGTCGGGCCCTCTGGTATTATAGAGAGTCGGGCCCTCTGGTATTATAGAGAGTCGGGCCCTCTGGTATTATAGAGAGTCGGGCCCTCTGGTATTATAGAGAGTCGGGCCCTCTGGTATTATAGAGAGTCGGGCCCTCTGGTATTATAGAGAGTCGGGCCCTCTGGTATTATAGAGAGTCGGGCCCTCTGGTATTATAGAGAGTCGGGCCCTCTGGTATTATAGAGAGTCGGGCCCTCTGGTATTATAGAGAGTCGGGCCCTCTGGTATTATAGAGAGTCGGGCCCTCTGGTATTATAGAGAGTCGGGCCCTCTGGTATTATAGAGAGTCGGGCCCTCTGGTATTATAGAGAGTCGGGCCCTCTGGTATTATAGAGAGTCGGGCCCTCTGGTATTATAGAGAGTCGGGCCCTCTGGTATTATAGAGAGTCGGGCCCTCTGGTATTATAGAGAGTCGGGCCCTCTGGTATTATAGAGAGTCGGGCCCTCTGGTATTATAGAGAGTCGGGCCCTCTGGTATTATAGAGAGTCGGGCCCTCTGGTATTATAGAGAGTCGGGCCCTCTGGTATTATAGAGAGTCGGGCCCTCTGGTATTATAGAGAGTCGGGCCCTCTGGTATTATAGAGAGTCGGGCCCTCTGGTATTATAGAGAGTCGGGCCCTCTGGTATTATAGAGAGTCGGGCCCTCTGGTATTATAGAGAGTCGGGCCCTCTGGTATTATAGAGAGTCGGGCCCTCTGGTATTATAGAGAGTCGGGCCCTCTGGTATTATAGAGAGTCGGGCCCTCTGGTATTATAGAGAGTCGGGCCCTCTGGTATTATAGAGAGTCGGGCCCTCTGGTATTATAGAGAGTCGGGCCCTCTGGTATTATAGAGAGTCGGGCCCTCTGGTATTATAGAGAGTCGGGCCCTCTGGTATTATAGAGAGTCGGGCCCTCTGGTATTATAGAGAGTCGGGCCCTCTGGTATTATAGAGAGTCGGGCCCTCTGGTATTATAGAGAGTCGGGCCCTCTGGTATTATAGAGAGTCGGGCCCTCTGGTATTATAGAGAGTCGGGCCCTCTGGTATTATAGAGAGTCGGGCCCTCTGGTATTATAGAGAGTCGGGCCCTCTGGTATTATAGAGAGTCGGGCCCTCTGGTATTATAGAGAGTCGGGCCCTCTGGTATTATAGAGAGTCGGGCCCTCTGGTATTATAGAGAGTCGGGCCCTCTGGTATTATAGAGAGTCGGGCCCTCTGGTATTATAGAGAGTCGGGCCCTCTGGTATTATAGAGAGTCGGGCCCTCTGGTATTATAGAGAGTCGGGCCCTCTGGTATTATAGAGAGTCGGGCCCTCTGGTATTATAGAGAGTCGGGCCCTCTGGTATTATAGAGAGTCGGGCCCTCTGGTATTATAGAGAGTCGGGCCCTCTGGTATTATAGAGAGTCGGGCCCTCTGGTATTATAGAGAGTCGGGCCCTCTGGTATTATAGAGAGTCGGGCCCTCTGGTATTATAGAGAGTCGGGCCCTCTGGTATTATAGAGAGTCGGGCCCTCTGGTATTATAGAGAGTCGGGCCCTCTGGTATTATAGAGAGTCGGGCCCTCTGGTATTATAGAGAGTCGGGCCCTCTGGTATTATAGAGAGTCGGGCCCTCTGGTATTATAGAGAGTCGGGCCCTCTGGTATTATAGAGAGTCGGGCCCTCTGGTATTATAGAGAGTCGGGCCCTCTGGTATTATAGAGAGTCGGGCCCTCTGGTATTATAGAGAGTCGGGCCCTCTGGTATTATAGAGAGTCGGGCCCTCTGGTATTATAGAGAGTCGGGCCCTCTGGTATTATAGAGAGTCGGGCCCTCTGGTATTATAGAGAGTCGGGCCCTCTGGTATTATAGAGAGTCGGGCCCTCTGGTATTATAGAGAGTCGGGCCCTCTGGTATTATAGAGAGTCGGGCCCTCTGGTATTATAGAGAGTCGGGCCCTCTGGTATTATAGAGAGTCGGGCCCTCTGGTATTATAGAGAGTCGGGCCCTCTGGTATTATAGAGAGTCGGGCCCTCTGGTATTATAGAGAGTCGGGCCCTCTGGTATTATAGAGAGTCGGGCCCTCTGGTATTATAGAGAGTCGGGCCCTCTGGTATTATAGAGAGTCGGGCCCTCTGGTATTATAGAGAGTCGGGCCCTCTGGTATTATAGAGAGTCGGGCCCTCTGGTATTATAGAGAGTCGGGCCCTCTGGTATTATAGAGAGTCGGGCCCTCTGGTATTATAGAGAGTCGGGCCCTCTGGTATTATAGAGAGTCGGGCCCTCTGGTATTATAGAGAGTCGGGCCCTCTGGTATTATAGAGAGTCGGGCCCTCTGGTATTATAGAGAGTCGGGCCCTCTGGTATTATAGAGAGTCGGGCCCTCTGGTATTATAGAGAGTCGGGCCCTCTGGTATTATAGAGAGTCGGGCCCTCTGGTATTATAGAGAGTCGGGCCCTCTGGTATTATAGAGAGTCGGGCCCTCTGGTATTATAGAGAGTCGGGCCCTCTGGTATTATAGAGAGTCGGGCCCTCTGGTATTATAGAGAGTCGGGCCCTCTGGTATTATAGAGAGTCGGGCCCTCTGGTATTATAGAGAGTCGGGCCCTCTGGTATTATAGAGAGTCGGGCCCTCTGGTATTATAGAGAGTCGGGCCCTCTGGTATTATAGAGAGTCGGGCCCTCTGGTATTATAGAGAGTCGGGCCCTCTGGTATTATAGAGAGTCGGGCCCTCTGGTATTATAGAGAGTCGGGCCCTCTGGTATTATAGAGAGTCGGGCCCTCTGGTATTATAGAGAGTCGGGCCCTCTGGTATTATAGAGAGTCGGGCCCTCTGGTATTATAGAGAGTCGGGCCCTCTGGTATTATAGAGAGTCGGGCCCTCTGGTATTATAGAGAGTCGGGCCCTCTGGTATTATAGAGAGTCGGGCCCTCTGGTATTATAGAGAGTCGGGCCCTCTGGTATTATAGAGAGTCGGGCCCTCTGGTATTATAGAGAGTCGGGCCCTCTGGTATTATAGAGAGTCGGGCCCTCTGGTATTATAGAGAGTCGGGCCCTCTGGTATTATAGAGAGTCGGGCCCTCTGGTATTATAGAGAGTCGGGCCCTCTGGTATTATAGAGAGTCGGGCCCTCTGGTATTATAGAGAGTCGGGCCCTCTGGTATTATAGAGAGTCGGGCCCTCTGGTATTATAGAGAGTCGGGCCCTCTGGTATTATAGAGAGTCGGGCCCTCTGGTATTATAGAGAGTCGGGCCCTCTGGTATTATAGAGAGTCGGGCCCTCTGGTATTATAGAGAGTCGGGCCCTCTGGTATTATAGAGAGTCGGGCCCTCTGGTATTATAGAGAGTCGGGCCCTCTGGTATTATAGAGAGTCGGGCCCTCTGGTATTATAGAGAGTCGGGCCCTCTGGTATTATAGAGAGTCGGGCCCTCTGGTATTATAGAGAGTCGGGCCCTCTGGTATTATAGAGAGTCGGGCCCTCTGGTATTATAGAGAGTCGGGCCCTCTGGTATTATAGAGAGTCGGGCCCTCTGGTATTATAGAGAGTCGGGCCCTCTGGTATTATAGAGAGTCGGGCCCTCTGGTATTATAGAGAGTCGGGCCCTCTGGTATTATAGAGAGTCGGGCCCTCTGGTATTATAGAGAGTCGGGCCCTCTGGTATTATAGAGAGTCGGGCCCTCTGGTATTATAGAGAGTCGGGCCCTCTGGTATTATAGAGAGTCGGGCCCTCTGGTATTATAGAGAGTCGGGCCCTCTGGTATTATAGAGAGTCGGGCCCTCTGGTATTATAGAGAGTCGGGCCCTCTGGTATTATAGAGAGTCGGGCCCTCTGGTATTATAGAGAGTCGGGCCCTCTGGTATTATAGAGAGTCGGGCCCTCTGGTATTATAGAGAGTCGGGCCCTCTGGTATTATAGAGAGTCGGGCCCTCTGGTATTATAGAGAGTCGGGCCCTCTGGTATTATAGAGAGTCGGGCCCTCTGGTATTATAGAGAGTCGGGCCCTCTGGTATTATAGAGAGTCGGGCCCTCTGGTATTATAGAGAGTCGGGCCCTCTGGTATTATAGAGAGTCGGGCCCTCTGGTATTATAGAGAGTCGGGCCCTCTGGTATTATAGAGAGTCGGGCCCTCTGGTATTATAGAGAGTCGGGCCCTCTGGTATTATAGAGAGTCGGGCCCTCTGGTATTATAGAGAGTCGGGCCCTCTGGTATTATAGAGAGTCGGGCCCTCTGGTATTATAGAGAGTCGGGCCCTCTGGTATTATAGAGAGTCGGGCCCTCTGGTATTATAGAGAGTCGGGCCCTCTGGTATTATAGAGAGTCGGGCCCTCTGGTATTATAGAGAGTCGGGCCCTCTGGTATTATAGAGAGTCGGGCCCTCTGGTATTATAGAGAGTCGGGCCCTCTGGTATTATAGAGAGTCGGGCCCTCTGGTATTATAGAGAGTCGGGCCCTCTGGTATTATAGAGAGTCGGGCCCTCTGGTATTATAGAGAGTCGGGCCCTCTGGTATTATAGAGAGTCGGGCCCTCTGGTATTATAGAGTCGGGCCCTCTGGTATTATAGAGAGTCGGGCCCTCTGGTATTATAGAGAGTCGGGCCCTCTGGTATTATAGAGAGTCGGGCCCTCTGGTATTATAGAGAGTCGGGCCCTCTGGTATTATAGAGAGTCGGGCCCTCTGGTATTATAGAGAGTCGGGCCCTCTGGTATTATAGAGAGTCGGGCCCTCTGGTATTATAGAGAGTCGGGCCCTCTGGTATTATAGAGAGTCGGGCCCTCTGGTATTATAGAGAGTCGGGCCCTCTGGTATTATAGAGAGTCGGGCCCTCTGGTATTATAGAGAGTCGGGCCCTCTGGTATTATAGAGAGTCGGGCCCTCTGGTATTATAGAGAGTCGGGCCCTCTGGTATTATAGAGAGTCGGGCCCTCTGGTATTATAGAGAGTCGGGCCCTCTGGTATTATAGAGAGTCGGGCCCTCTGGTATTATAGAGAGTCGGGCCCTCTGGTATTATAGAGAGTCGGGCCCTCTGGTATTATAGAGAGTCGGGCCCTCTGGTATTATAGAGAGTCGGGCCCTCTGGTATTATAGAGAGTCGGGCCCTCTGGTATTATAGAGAGTCGGGCCCTCTGGTATTATAGAGAGTCGGGCCCTCTGGTATTATAGAGAGTCGGGCCCTCTGGTATTATAGAGAGTCGGGCCCTCTGGTATTATAGAGAGTCGGGCCCTCTGGTATTATAGAGAGTCGGGCCCTCTGGTATTATAGAGAGTCGGGCCCTCTGGTATTATAGAGAGTCGGGCCCTCTGGTATTATAGAGAGTCGGGCCCTCTGGTATTATAGAGAGTCGGGCCCTCTGGTATTATAGAGAGTCGGGCCCTCTGGTATTATAGAGAGTCGGGCCCTCTGGTATTATAGAGAGTCGGGCCCTCTGGTATTATAGAGAGTCGGGCCCTCTGGTATTATAGAGAGTCGGGCCCTCTGGTATTATAGAGAGTCGGGCCCTCTGGTATTATAGAGAGTCGGGCCCTCTGGTATTATAGAGAGTCGGGCCCTCTGGTATTATAGAGAGTCGGGCCCTCTGGTATTATAGAGAGTCGGGCCCTCTGGTATTATAGAGAGTCGGGCCCTCTGGTATTATAGAGAGTCGGGCCCTCTGGTATTATAGAGAGTCGGGCCCTCTGGTATTATAGAGAGTCGGGCCCTCTGGTATTATAGAGAGTCGGGCCCTCTGGTATTATAGAGAGTCGGGCCCTCTGGTATTATAGAGAGTCGGGCCCTCTGGTATTATAGAGAGTCGGGCCCTCTGGTATTATAGAGAGTCGGGCCCTCTGGTATTATAGAGAGTCGGGCCCTCTGGTATTATAGAGAGTCGGGCCCTCTGGTATTATAGAGAGTCGGGCCCTCTGGTATTATAGAGAGTCGGGCCCTCTGGTATTATAGAGAGTCGGGCCCTCTGGTATTATAGAGAGTCGGGCCCTCTGGTATTATAGAGAGTCGGGCCCTCTGGTATTATAGAGAGTCGGGCCCTCTGGTATTATAGAGAGTCGGGCCCTCTGGTATTATAGAGAGTCGGGCCCTCTGGTATTATAGAGAGTCGGGCCCTCTGGTATTATAGAGAGTCGGGCCCTCTGGTATTATAGAGAGTCGGGCCCTCTGGTATTATAGAGAGTCGGGCCCTCTGGTATTATAGAGAGTCGGGCCCTCTGGTATTATAGAGAGTCGGGCCCTCTGGTATTATAGAGAGTCGGGCCCTCTGGTATTATAGAGAGTCGGGCCCTCTGGTATTATAGAGAGTCGGGCCCTCTGGTATTATAGAGAGTCGGGCCCTCTGGTATTATAGAGAGTCGGGCCCTCTGGTATTATAGAGAGTCGGGCCCTCTGGTATTATAGAGAGTCGGGCCCTCTGGTATTATAGAGAGTCGGGCCCTCTGGTATTATAGAGAGTCGGGCCCTCTGGTATTATAGAGAGTCGGGCCCTCTGGTATTATAGAGAGTCGGGCCCTCTGGTATTATAGAGAGTCGGGCCCTCTGGTATTATAGAGAGTCGGGCCCTCTGGTATTATAGAGAGTCGGGCCCTCTGGTATTATAGAGAGTCGGGCCCTCTGGTATTATAGAGAGTCGGGCCCTCTGGTATTATAGAGAGTCGGGCCCTCTGGTATTATAGAGAGTCGGGCCCTCTGGTATTATAGAGAGTCGGGCCCTCTGGTATTATAGAGAGTCGGGCCCTCTGGTATTATAGAGAGTCGGGCCCTCTGGTATTATAGAGAGTCGGGCCCTCTGGTATTATAGAGAGTCGGGCCCTCTGGTATTATAGAGAGTCGGGCCCTCTGGTATTATAGAGAGTCGGGCCCTCTGGTATTATAGAGAGTCGGGCCCTCTGGTATTATAGAGAGTCGGGCCCTCTGGTATTATAGAGAGTCGGGCCCTCTGGTATTATAGAGAGTCGGGCCCTCTGGTATTATAGAGAGTCGGGCCCTCTGGTATTATAGAGAGTCGGGCCCTCTGGTATTATAGAGAGTCGGGCCCTCTGGTATTATAGAGAGTCGGGCCCTCTGGTATTATAGAGAGTCGGGCCCTCTGGTATTATAGAGAGTCGGGCCCTCTGGTATTATAGAGAGTCGGGCCCTCTGGTATTATAGAGAGTCGGGCCCTCTGGTATTATAGAGAGTCGGGCCCTCTGGTATTATAGAGAGTCGGGCCCTCTGGTATTATAGAGAGTCGGGCCCTCTGGTATTATAGAGAGTCGGGCCCTCTGGTATTATAGAGAGTCGGGCCCTCTGGTATTATAGAGAGTCGGGCCCTCTGGTATTATAGAGAGTCGGGCCCTCTGGTATTATAGAGAGTCGGGCCCTCTGGTATTATAGAGAGTCGGGCCCTCTGGTATTATAGAGAGTCGGGCCCTCTGGTATTATAGAGAGTCGGGCCCTCTGGTATTATAGAGAGTCGGGCCCTCTGGTATTATAGAGAGTCGGGCCCTCTGGTATTATAGAGAGTCGGGCCCTCTGGTATTATAGAGAGTCGGGCCCTCTGGTATTATAGAGAGTCGGGCCCTCTGGTATTATAGAGAGCCGGGCCCTCTGGTATTATAGAGAGTCGGGCCCTCTGGTATTATAGAGAGTCGGGCCCTCTGGTATTATAGAGAGTCGGGCCCTCTGGTATTATAGAGAGTCGGGCCCTCTGGTATTATAGAGAGTCGGGCCCTCTGGTATTATAGAGAGTCGGGCCCTCTGGTATTATAGAGAGTCGGGCCCTCTGGTATTATAGAGAGTCGGGCCCTCTGGTATTATAGAGAGTCGGGCCCTCTGGTATTATAGAGAGTCGGGCCCTCTGGTATTATAGAGAGTCGGGCCCTCTGGTATTATAGAGAGTCGGGCCCTCTGGTATTATAGAGAGTCGGGCCCTCTGGTATTATAGAGAGTCGGGCCCTCTGGTATTATAGAGAGTCGGGCCCTCTGGTATTATAGAGAGTCGGGCCCTCTGGTATTATAGAGAGTCGGGCCCTCTGGTATTATAGAGAGTCGGGCCCTCTGGTATTATAGAGAGTCGGGCCCTCTGGTATTATAGAGAGTCGGGCCCTCTGGTATTATAGAGAGTCGGGCCCTCTGGTATTATAGAGAGTCGGGCCCTCTGGTATTATAGAGAGTCGGGCCCTCTGGTATTATAGAGAGTCGGGCCCTCTGGTATTATAGAGAGTCGGGCCCTCTGGTATTATAGAGAGTCGGGCCCTCTGGTATTATAGAGAGTCGGGCCCTCTGGTATTATAGAGAGTCGGGCCCTCTGGTATTATAGAGAGTCGGGCCCTCTGGTATTATAGAGAGTCGGGCCCTCTGGTATTATAGAGAGTCGGGCCCTCTGGTATTATAGAGAGTCGGGCCCTCTGGTATTATAGAGAGTCGGGCCCTCTGGTATTATAGAGAGTCGGGCCCTCTGGTATTATAGAGAGCCGGGCCCTCTGGTATTATAGAGAGTCGGGCCCTCTGGTATTATAGAGAGTCGGGCCCTCTGGTATTATAGAGAGTCGGGCCCTCTGGTATTATAGAGAGTCGGGCCCTCTGGTATTATAGAGAGCCGGGCCCTCTGGTATTATAGAGAGTCGGGCCCTCTGGTATTATAGAGAGTCGGGCCCTCTGGTATTATAGAGAGTCGGGCCCTCTGGTATTATAGAGAGTCGGGCCCTCTGGTATTATAGAGAGTCGGGCCCTCTGGTATTATAGAGAGTCGGGCCCTCTGGTATTATAGAGAGTCCGGGCCCTCTGGTATTATAGAGAGTCGGGCCCTCTGGTATTATAGAGAGTCGGGCCCTCTGGTATTATAGAGAGTCGGGCCCTCTGGTATTATAGAGAGTCGGGCCCTCTGGTATTATAGAGAGTCGGGCCCTCTGGTATTATAGAGACTCCGGGCCCTCTGGTATTATAGAGAGTCGGGCCCTCTGGTATTATAGAGAGTCGGGCCCTCTGTATTATAGAGAGTCGGGCCCTCTGGTATTATAGAGAGCCGGGCCCTCTGGTATTATAGAGAGTCGGGCCCTCTGGTATTATAGAGAGTCGGGCCCTCTGGTATTATAGAGAGTCGGGCCCTCTGGTATTATAGAGAGCCGGGCCCTCTGGTATTATAGAGAGTCGGGCCCTCTGGTATTATAGAGAGTCGGGCCCTCTGGTATTATAGAGAGTCGGGCCCTCTGGTATTATAGAGAGTCGGGCCCTCTGGTATTATAGAGAGTCGGGCCCTCTGGTATTATAGAGAGTCGGGCCCTCTGGTATTATAGAGATCCGGGCCCTCTGGTAATATTAGAGAGCTGGGCCCTCTGGTATTATAGAGAGTCGGGCCCTCTGGTATTATAGAGAGTCGGGCCCTCTGGTATTATAGAGAGTCGGGCCCTCTGGTATTATAGAGAGTCGGGCCCTCTGGTATTATAGAGAGTCGGGCCCTCTGGTATTATAGAGAGTCGGGCCCTCTGGTATTATAGAGAGTCGGGCCCTCTGGTATTATAGAGAGTCGGGCCCTCTGGTATTATAGAGAGTCGGGCCCTCTGGTATTATAGAGAGTCGGGCCCTCTGGTATTATAGAGAGTCGGGCCCTCTGGTATTATAGAGAGTCGGGCCCTCTGGTATTATAGAGAGTCGGGCCCTCTGGTATTATAGAGAGTCGGGCCCTCTGGTATTATAGAGAGTCGGGCCCTCTGGTATTATAGAGAGTCGGGCCCTCTGGTATTATAGAGAGTCGGGCCCTCTGGTATTATAGAGAGTCGGGCCCTCTGGTATTATAGAGAGTCGGGCCCTCTGGTATTATAGAGAGTCGGGCCCTCTGGTATTATAGAGAGTCGGGCCCTCTGGTATTATAGAGAGTCGGGCCCTCTGGTATTATAGAGAGTCGGGCCCTCTGGTATTATAGAGAGTCGGGCCCTCTGGTATTATAGAGAGTCGGGCCCTCTGGTATTATAGAGAGTCGGGCCCTCTGGTATTATAGAGAGTCGGGCCCTCTGGTATTATAGAGAGTCGGGCCCTCTGGTATTATAGAGAGTCGGGCCCTCTGGTATTATAGAGAGTAGGCCCTCTGGTATTATAGAGAGTCGGGCCCTCTGGTATTATAGAGAGTCGGGCCCTCTGGTATTATAGAGAGTCGGGCCCTCTGGTATTATAGAGAGTCGGGCCCTCTGGTATTATAGAGAGTCGGGCCCTCTGGTATTATAGAGAGTCGGGCCCTCTGGTATTATAGAGAGTCGGGCCCTCTGGTATTATAGAGAGTCGGGCCCTCTGGTATTATAGAGAGTCGGGCCCTCTGGTATTATAGAGAGTCGGGCCCTCTGGTATTATAGAGAGTCGGGCCCTCTGGTATTATAGAGAGTCGGGCCCTCTGGTATTATAGAGAGTCGGGCCCTCTGGTATTATAGAGAGTCGGGCCCTCTGGTATTATAGAGAGTCGGGCCCTCTGGTATTATAGAGAGTCGGGCCCTCTGGTATTATAGAGAGTCGGGCCCTCTGGTATTATAGAGAGTCGGGCCCTCTGGTATTATAGAGAGTCGGGCCCTCTGGTATTATAGAGAGTCGGGCCCTCTGGTATTATAGAGAGTCGGGCCCTCTGGTATTATAGAGAGTCGGGCCCTCTGGTATTATAGAGAGTCGGGCCCTCTGGTATTATAGAGAGTCGGGCCCTCTGGTATTATAGAGAGTCGGGCCCTCTGGTATTATAGAGAGTCGGGCCCTCTGGTATTATAGAGAGTCGGGCCCTCTGGTATTATAGAGAGTCGGGCCCTCTGGTATTATAGAGAGTCGGGCCCTCTGGTATTATAGAGAGTCGGGCCCTCTGGTATTATAGAGAGTCGGGCCCTCTGGTATTATAGAGAGTCGGGCCCTCTGGTATTATAGAGAGTCGGGCCCTCTGGTATTATAGAGAGTCGGGCCCTCTGGTATTATAGAGAGTCGGGCCCTCTGGTATTATAGAGAGTCGGGCCCTCTGGTATTATAGAGAGTCGGGCCCTCTGGTATTATAGAGAGTCGGGCCCTCTGGTATTATAGAGAGTCGGGCCCTCTGGTATTATAGAGAGTCGGGCCCTCTGGTATTATAGAGAGTCGGGCCCTCTGGTATTATAGAGAGTCGGGCCCTCTGGTATTATAGAGAGTCGGGCCCTCTGGTATTATAGAGAGTCGGGCCCTCTGGTATTATAGAGAGTCGGGCCCTCTGGTATTATAGAGAGTCGGGCCCTCTGGTATTATAGAGAGTCGGGCCCTCTGGTATTATAGAGAGTCGGGCCCTCTGGTATTATAGAGAGTCGGGCCCTCTGGTATTATAGAGAGTCGGGCCCTCTGGTATTATAGAGAGTCGGGCCCTCTGGTATTATAGAGAGTCGGGCCCTCTGGTATTATAGAGAGTCGGGCCCTCTGGTATTATAGAGAGTCGGGCCCTCTGGTATTATAGAGAGTCGGGCCCTCTGGTATTATAGAGAGTCGGGCCCTCTGGTATTATAGAGAGTCGGGCCCTCTGGTATTATAGAGAGTCGGGCCCTCTGGTATTATAGAGAGTCGGGCCCTCTGGTATTATAGAGAGTCGGGCCCTCTGGTATTATAGAGAGTCGGGCCCTCTGGTATTATAGAGAGTCGGGCCCTCTGGTATTATAGAGAGTCGGGCCCTCTGGTATTATAGAGAGTCGGGCCCTCTGGTATTATAGAGAGTAGGCCCTCTGGTATTATAGAGAGTCGGGCCCTCTGGTATTATAGAGAGTCGGGCCCTCTGGTATTATAGAGAGTCGGGCCCTCTGGTATTATAGAGAGTCGGGCCCTCTGGTATTATAGAGAGTCGGGCCCTCTGGTATTATAGAGAGTCGGGCCCTCTGGTATTATAGAGAGTCGGCCCTCTGGTATTATAGAGAGTCGGGCCCTCTGGTATTATAGAGAGTCGGGCCCTCTGGTATTATAGAGAGTCGGGCCCTCTGGTATTATAGAGAGTCGGGCCCTCTGGTATTATAGAGAGTCGGGCCCTCTGGTATTATAGAGAGTCGGGCCCTCTGGTATTATAGAGAGTCGGGCCCTCTGGTATTATAGAGAGTCGGGCCCTCTGGTATTATAGAGAGTCGGGCCCTCTGGTATTATAGAGAGTCGGGCCCTCTGGTATTATAGAGAGTCGGGCCCTCTGGTATTATAGAGAGTCGGGCCCTCTGGTATTATAGAGAGTCGGGCCCTCTGGTATTATAGAGAGTCGGGCCCTCTGGTATTATAGAGAGTCGGGCCCTCTGGTATTATAGAGAGTCGGGCCCTCTGGTATTATAGAGAGTCGGGCCCTCTGGTATTATAGAGAGTCGGGCCCTCTGGTATTATAGAGAGTCGGGCCCTCTGGTATTATAGAGAGTCGGGCCCTCTGGTATTATAGAGAGTCGGGCCCTCTGGTATTATAGAGAGTCGGGCCCTCTGGTATTATAGAGAGTCGGGCCCTCTGGTATTATAGAGAGTCGGGCCCTCTGGTATTATAGAGAGTCGGGCCCTCTGGTATTATAGAGAGTCGGGCCCTCTGGTATTATAGAGAGTCGGGCCCTCTGGTATTATAGAGAGTCGGGCCCTCTGGTATTATAGAGAGTCGGGCCCTCTGGTATTATAGAGAGTCGGGCCCTCTGGTATTATAGAGAGTCGGGCCCTCTGGTATTATAGAGAGTCGGGCCCTCTGGTATTATAGAGAGTCGGGCCCTCTGGTATTATAGAGAGTCGGGCCCTCTGGTATTATAGAGAGTCGGGCCCTCTGGTATTATAGAGAGTCGGGCCCTCTGGTATTATAGAGAGTCGGGCCCTCTGGTATTATAGAGAGTCGGGCCCTCTGGTATTATAGAGAGTCGGGCCCTCTGGTATTATAGAGAGTCGGGCCCTCTGGTATTATAGAGAGTCGGGCCCTCTGGTATTATAGAGAGTCGGGCCCTCTGGTATTATAGAGAGTCGGGCCCTCTGGTATTATAGAGAGTCGGGCCCTCTGGTATTATAGAGAGTCGGGCCCTCTGGTATTATAGAGAGTCGGGCCCTCTGGTATTATAGAGAGTCGGGCCCTCTGGTATTATAGAGAGTCGGGCCCTCTGGTATTATAGAGAGTCGGGCCCTCTGGTATTATAGAGAGTCGGGCCCTCTGGTATTATAGAGAGTCGGGCCCTCTGGTATTATAGAGAGTCGGGCCCTCTGGTATTATAGAGAGTCGGGCCCTCTGGTATTATAGAGAGTCGGGCCCTCTGGTATTATAGAGAGTCGGGCCCTCTGGTATTATAGAGAGTCGGGCCCTCTGGTATTATAGAGAGTCGGGCCCTCTGGTATTATAGAGAGTCGGGCCCTCTGGTATTATAGAGAGTCGGGCCCTCTGGTATTATAGAGAGTCGGGCCCTCTGGTATTATAGAGAGTCGGGCCCTCTGGTATTATAGAGAGTCGGGCCCTCTGGTATTATAGAGAGTCGGGCCCTCTGGTATTATAGAGAGTCGGGCCCTCTGGTATTATAGAGAGTCGGGCCCTCTGGTATTATAGAGAGTCGGGCCCTCTGGTATTATAGAGAGTCGGGCCCTCTGGTATTATAGAGAGTCGGGCCCTCTGGTATTATAGAGAGTCGGGCCCTCTGGTATTATAGAGAGTCGGGCCCTCTGGTATTATAGAGAGTCGGGCCCTCTGGTATTATAGAGAGTCGGGCCCTCTGGTATTATAGAGAGTCGGGCCCTCTGGTATTATAGAGAGTCGGGCCCTCTGGTATTATAGAGAGTCGGGCCCTCTGGTATTATAGAGAGTCGGGCCCTCTGGTATTATAGAGAGTCGGGCCCTCTGGTATTATAGAGAGTCGGGCCCTCTGGTATTATAGAGAGTCGGGCCCTCTGGTATTATAGAGAGTCGGGCCCTCTGGTATTATAGAGAGTCGGGCCCTCTGGTATTATAGAGAGTCGGGCCCTCTGGTATTATAGAGAGTCGGGCCCTCTGGTATTATAGAGAGTCGGGCCCTCTGGTATTATAGAGAGTCGGGCCCTCTGGTATTATAGAGAGTCGGGCCCTCTGGTATTATAGAGAGTCGGGCCCTCTGGTATTATAGAGAGTCGGGCCCTCTGGTATTATAGAGAGTCGGGCCCTCTGGTATTATAGAGAGTCGGGCCCTCTGGTATTATAGAGAGTCGGGCCCTCTGGTATTATAGAGAGTCGGGCCCTCTGGTATTATAGAGAGTCGGGCCCTCTGGTATTATAGAGAGTCGGGCCCTCTGGTATTATAGAGAGTCGGGCCCTCTGGTATTATAGAGAGTCGGGCCCTCTGGTATTATAGAGAGTCGGGCCCTCTGGTATTATAGAGAGTCGGGCCCTCTGGTATTATAGAGAGTCGGGCCCTCTGGTATTATAGAGAGTCGGGCCCTCTGGTATTATAGAGAGTCGGGCCCTCTGGTATTATAGAGAGTCGGGCCCTCTGGTATTATAGAGAGTCGGGCCCTCTGGTATTATAGAGAGTCGGGCCCTCTGGTATTATAGAGAGTCGGGCCCTCTGGTATTATAGAGAGTCGGGCCCTCTGGTATTATAGAGAGTCGGGCCCTCTGGTATTATAGAGAGTCGGGCCCTCTGGTATTATAGAGAGTCGGGCCCTCTGGTATTATAGAGAGTCGGGCCCTCTGGTATTATAGAGAGTCGGGCCCTCTGGTATTATAGAGAGTCGGGCCCTCTGGTATTATAGAGAGTCGGGCCCTCTGGTATTATAGAGAGTCGGGCCCTCTGGTATTATAGAGAGTCGGGCCCTCTGGTATTATAGAGAGTCGGGCCCTCTGGTATTATAGAGAGTCGGGCCCTCTGGTATTATAGAGAGTCGGGCCCTCTGGTATTATAGAGAGTCGGGCCCTCTGGTATTATAGAGAGTCGGGCCCTCTGGTATTATAGAGAGTCGGGCCCTCTGGTATTATAGAGAGTCGGGCCCTCTGGTATTATAGAGAGTCGGGCCCTCTGGTATTATAGAGAGTCGGGCCCTCTGGTATTATAGAGAGTCGGGCCCTCTGGTATTATAGAGAGTCGGGCCCTCTGGTATTATAGAGAGTCGGGCCCTCTGGTATTATAGAGAGTCGGGCCCTCTGGTATTATAGAGAGTCGGGCCCTCTGGTATTATAGAGAGTCGGGCCCTCTGGTATTATAGAGAGTCGGGCCCTCTGGTATTATAGAGAGTCGGGCCCTCTGGTATTATAGAGAGTCGGGCCCTCTGGTATTATAGAGAGTCGGGCCCTCTGGTATTATAGAGAGTCGGGCCCTCTGGTATTATAGAGAGTCGGGCCCTCTGGTATTATAGAGAGTCGGGCCCTCTGGTATTATAGAGAGTCGGGCCCTCTGGTATTATAGAGAGTCGGGCCCTCTGGTATTATAGAGAGTCGGGCCCTCTGGTATTATAGAGAGTCGGGCCCTCTGGTATTATAGAGAGTCGGGCCCTCTGGTATTATAGAGAGTCGGGCCCTCTGGTATTATAGAGAGTCGGGCCCTCTGGTATTATAGAGAGTCGGGCCCTCTGGTATTATAGAGAGTCGGGCCCTCTGGTATTATAGAGAGTCGGGCCCTCTGGTATTATAGAGAGTCGGGCCCTCTGGTATTATAGAGAGTCGGGCCCTCTGGTATTATAGAGAGTCGGGCCCTCTGGTATTATAGAGAGTCGGGCCCTCTGGTATTATAGAGAGTCGGGCCCTCTGGTATTATAGAGAGTCGGGCCCTCTGGTATTATAGAGAGTCGGGCCCTCTGGTATTATAGAGAGTCGGGCCCTCTGGTATTATAGAGAGTCGGGCCCTCTGGTATTATAGAGAGTCGGGCCCTCTGGTATTATAGAGAGTCGGGCCCTCTGGTATTATAGAGAGTCGGGCCCTCTGGTATTATAGAGAGTCGGGCCCTCTGGTATTATAGAGAGTCGGGCCCTCTGGTATTATAGAGAGTCGGGCCCTCTGGTATTATAGAGAGTCGGGCCCTCTGGTATTATAGAGAGTCGGGCCCTCTGGTATTATAGAGAGTCGGGCCCTCTGGTATTATAGAGAGTCGGGCCCTCTGGTATTATAGAGAGTCGGGCCCTCTGGTATTATAGAGAGTCGGGCCCTCTGGTATTATAGAGAGTCGGGCCCTCTGGTATTATAGAGAGTCGGGCCCTCTGGTATTATAGAGAGTCGGGCCCTCTGGTATTATAGAGAGTCGGGCCCTCTGGTATTATAGAGAGTCGGGCCCTCTGGTATTATAGAGAGTCGGGCCCTCTGGTATTATAGAGAGTCGGGCCCTCTGGTATTATAGAGAGTCGGGCCCTCTGGTATTATAGAGAGTCGGGCCCTCTGGTATTATAGAGAGTCGGGCCCTCTGGTATTATAGAGAGTCGGGCCCTCTGGTATTATAGAGAGTCGGGCCCTCTGGTATTATAGAGAGTCGGGCCCTCTGGTATTATAGAGAGTCGGGCCCTCTGGTATTATAGAGAGTCGGGCCCTCTGGTATTATAGAGAGTCGGGCCCTCTGGTATTATAGAGAGTCGGGCCCTCTGGTATTATAGAGAGTCGGGCCCTCTGGTATTATAGAGAGTCGGGCCCTCTGGTATTATAGAGAGTCGGGCCCTCTGGTATTATAGAGAGTCGGGCCCTCTGGTATTATAGAGAGTCGGGCCCTCTGGTATTATAGAGAGTCGGGCCCTCTGGTATTATAGAGAGTCGGGCCCTCTGGTATTATAGAGAGTCGGGCCCTCTGGTATTATAGAGAGTCGGGCCCTCTGGTATTATAGAGAGTCGGGCCCTCTGGTATTATAGAGAGTCGGGCCCTCTGGTATTATAGAGAGTCGGGCCCTCTGGTATTATAGAGAGTCGGGCCCTCTGGTATTATAGAGAGTCGGGCCCTCTGGTATTATAGAGAGTCGGGCCCTCTGGTATTATAGAGAGTCGGGCCCTCTGGTATTATAGAGAGTCGGGCCCTCTGGTATTATAGAGAGTCGGGCCCTCTGGTATTATAGAGAGTCGGGCCCTCTGGTATTATAGAGAGTCGGGCCCTCTGGTATTATAGAGAGTCGGGCCCTCTGGTATTATAGAGAGTCGGGCCCTCTGGTATTATAGAGAGTCGGGCCCTCTGGTATTATAGAGAGTCGGGCCCTCTGGTATTATAGAGAGTCGGGCCCTCTGGTATTATAGAGAGTCGGGCCCTCTGGTATTATAGAGAGTCGGGCCCTCTGGTATTATAGAGAGTCGGGCCCTCTGGTATTATAGAGAGTCGGGCCCTCTGGTATTATAGAGAGTCGGGCCCTCTGGTATTATAGAGAGTCGGGCCCTCTGGTATTATAGAGAGTCGGGCCCTCTGGTATTATAGAGAGTCGGGCCCTCTGGTATTATAGAGAGTCGGGCCCTCTGGTATTATAGAGAGTCGGGCCCTCTGGTATTATAGAGAGTCGGGCCCTCTGGTATTATAGAGAGTCGGGCCCTCTGGTATTATAGAGAGTCGGGCCCTCTGGTATTATAGAGAGTCGGGCCCTCTGGTATTATAGAGAGTCGGGCCCTCTGGTATTATAGAGAGTCGGGCCCTCTGGTATTATAGAGAGTCGGGCCCTCTGGTATTATAGAGAGTCGGGCCCTCTGGTATTATAGAGAGTCGGGCCCTCTGGTATTATAGAGAGTCGGGCCCTCTGGTATTATAGAGAGTCGGGCCCTCTGGTATTATAGAGAGTCGGGCCCTCTGGTATTATAGAGAGTCGGGCCCTCTGGTATTATAGAGAGTCGGGCCCTCTGGTATTATAGAGAGTCGGGCCCTCTGGTATTATAGAGAGTCGGGCCCTCTGGTATTATAGAGAGTCGGGCCCTCTGGTATTATAGAGAGTCGGGCCCTCTGGTATTATAGAGAGTCGGGCCCTCTGGTATTATAGAGAGTCGGGCCCTCTGGTATTATAGAGAGTCGGGCCCTCTGGTATTATAGAGAGTCGGGCCCTCTGGTATTATAGAGAGTCGGGCCCTCTGGTATTATAGAGAGTCGGGCCCTCTGGTATTATAGAGAGGGCCCTCTGGTATTATAGAGAGTCGGGCCCTCTGGTATTATAGAGAGTCGGGCCCTCTGGTATTATAGAGAGTCGGGCCCTCTGGTATTATAGAGAGTCGGGCCCTCTGGTATTATAGAGAGTCGGGCCCTCTGGTATTATAGAGAGTCGGGCCCTCTGGTATTATAGAGAGTCGGGCCCTCTGGTATTATAGAGAGTCGGGCCCTCTGGTATTATAGAGAGTCGGGCCCTCTGGTATTATAGAGAGTCGGGCCCTCTGGTATTATAGAGAGTCGGGCCCTCTGGTATTATAGAGAGTCGGGCCCTCTGGTATTATAGAGAGTCGGGCCCTCTGGTATTATAGAGAGTCGGGCCCTCTGGTATTATAGAGAGTCGGGCCCTCTGGTATTATAGAGAGTCGGGCCCTCTGGTATTATAGAGAGTCGGGCCCTCTGGTATTATAGAGAGTCGGGCCCTCTGGTATTATAGAGAGTCGGGCCCTCTGGTATTATAGAGAGTCGGGCCCTCTGGTATTATAGAGAGTCGGGCCCTCTGGTATTATAGAGAGTCGGGCCCTCTGGTATTATAGAGAGTCGGGCCCTCTGGTATTATAGAGAGTCGGGCCCTCTGGTATTATAGAGAGTCGGGCCCTCTGGTATTATAGAGAGTCGGGCCCTCTGGTATTATAGAGAGTCGGGCCCTCTGGTATTATAGAGAGTCGGGCCCTCTGGTATTATAGAGAGTCGGGCCCTCTGGTATTATAGAGAGTCGGGCCCTCTGGTATTATAGAGAGTCGGGCCCTCTGGTATTATAGAGAGTCGGGCCCTCTGGTATTATAGAGAGTCGGGCCCTCTGGTATTATAGAGAGTCGGGCCCTCTGGTATTATAGAGAGTCGGGCCCTCTGGTATTATAGAGAGTCGGGCCCTCTGGTATTATAGAGAGTCGGGCCCTCTGGTATTATAGAGAGTCGGGCCCTCTGGTATTATAGAGAGTCGGGCCCTCTGGTATTATAGAGAGTCGGGCCCTCTGGTATTATAGAGAGTCGGGCCCTCTGGTATTATAGAGAGTCGGGCCCTCTGGTATTATAGAGAGTCGGGCCCTCTGGTATTATAGAGAGTCGGGCCCTCTGGTATTATAGAGAGTCGGGCCCTCTGGTATTATAGAGAGTCGGGCCCTCTGGTATTATAGAGAGTCGGGCCCTCTGGTATTATAGAGAGTCGGGCCCTCTGGTATTATAGAGAGTCGGGCCCTCTGGTATTATAGAGAGTCGGGCCCTCTGGTATTATAGAGAGTCGGGCCCTCTGGTATTATAGAGAGTCGGGCCCTCTGGTATTATAGAGAGTCGGGCCCTCTGGTATTATAGAGAGTCGGGCCCTCTGGTATTATAGAGAGTCGGGCCCTCTGGTATTATAGAGAGTCGGGCCCTCTGGTATTATAGAGAGTCGGGCCCTCTGGTATTATAGAGAGTCGGGCCCTCTGGTATTATAGAGAGTCGGGCCCTCTGGTATTATAGAGAGTCGGGCCCTCTGGTATTATAGAGAGTCGGGCCCTCTGGTATTATAGAGAGTCGGGCCCTCTGGTATTATAGAGAGTCGGGCCCTCTGGTATTATAGAGAGTCGGGCCCTCTGGTATTATAGAGAGTCGGGCCCTCTGGTATTATAGAGAGTCGGGCCCTCTGGTATTATAGAGAGTCGGGCCCTCTGGTATTATAGAGAGTCGGGCCCTCTGGTATTATAGAGAGTCGGGCCCTCTGGTATTATAGAGAGTCGGGCCCTCTGGTATTATAGAGAGTCGGGCCCTCTGGTATTATAGAGAGTCGGGCCCTCTGGTATTATAGAGAGTCGGGCCCTCTGGTATTATAGAGAGTCGGGCCCTCTGGTATTATAGAGAGTCGGGCCCTCTGGTATTATAGAGAGTCGGGCCCTCTGGTATTATAGAGAGTCGGGCCCTCTGGTATTATAGAGAGTCGGGCCCTCTGGTATTATAGAGAGTCGGGCCCTCTGGTATTATAGAGAGTCGGGCCCTCTGGTATTATAGAGAGTCGGGCCCTCTGGTATTATAGAGAGTCGGGCCCTCTGGTATTATAGAGAGTCGGGCCCTCTGGTATTATAGAGAGTCGGGCCCTCTGGTATTATAGAGAGTCGGGCCCTCTGGTATTATAGAGAGTCGGGCCCTCTGGTATTATAGAGAGTCGGGCCCTCTGGTATTATAGAGAGTCGGGCCCTCTGGTATTATAGAGAGTCGGGCCCTCTGGTATTATAGAGAGTCGGGCCCTCTGGTATTATAGAGAGTCGGGCCCTCTGGTATTATAGAGAGTCGGGCCCTCTGGTATTATAGAGAGTCGGGCCCTCTGGTATTATAGAGAGTCGGGCCCTCTGGTATTATAGAGAGTCGGGCCCTCTGGTATTATAGAGAGTCGGGCCCTCTGGTATTATAGAGAGTCGGGCCCTCTGGTATTATAGAGAGTCGGGCCCTCTGGTATTATAGAGAGTCGGGCCCTCTGGTATTATAGAGAGTCGGGCCCTCTGGTATTATAGAGAGTCGGGCCCTCTGGTATTATAGAGAGTCGGGCCCTCTGGTATTATAGAGAGTCGGGCCCTCTGGTATTATAGAGAGTCGGGCCCTCTGGTATTATAGAGAGTCGGGCCCTCTGGTATTATAGAGAGTCGGGCCCTCTGGTATTATAGAGAGTCGGGCCCTCTGGTATTATAGAGAGTCGGGCCCTCTGGTATTATAGAGAGTCGGGCCCTCTGGTATTATAGAGAGTCGGGCCCTCTGGTATTATAGAGAGTCGGGCCCTCTGGTATTATAGAGAGTCGGGCCCTCTGGTATTATAGAGAGTCGGGCCCTCTGGTATTATAGAGAGTCGGGCCCTCTGGTATTATAGAGAGTCGGGCCCTCTGGTATTATAGAGAGTCGGGCCCTCTGGTATTATAGAGAGTCGGGCCCTCTGGTATTATAGAGAGTCGGGCCCTCTGGTATTATAGAGAGTCGGGCCCTCTGGTATTATAGAGAGTCGGGCCCTCTGGTATTATAGAGAGTCGGGCCCTCTGGTATTATAGAGAGTCGGGCCCTCTGGTATTATAGAGAGTCGGGCCCTCTGGTATTATAGAGAGTCGGGCCCTCTGGTATTATAGAGAGTCGGGCCCTCTGGTATTATAGAGAGTCGGGCCCTCTGGTATTATAGAGAGTCGGGCCCTCTGGTATTATAGAGAGTCGGGCCCTCTGGTATTATAGAGAGTCGGGCCCTCTGGTATTATAGAGAGTCGGGCCCTCTGGTATTATAGAGAGTCGGGCCCTCTGGTATTATAGAGAGTCGGGCCCTCTGGTATTATAGAGAGTCGGGCCCTCTGGTATTATAGAGAGTCGGGCCCTCTGGTATTATAGAGAGTCGGGCCCTCTGGTATTATAGAGAGTCGGGCCCTCTGGTATTATAGAGAGTCGGGCCCTCTGGTATTATAGAGAGTCGGGCCCTCTGGTATTATAGAGAGTCGGGCCCTCTGGTATTATAGAGAGTCGGGCCCTCTGGTATTATAGAGAGTCGGGCCCTCTGGTATTATAGAGAGTCGGGCCCTCTGGTATTATAGAGAGTCGGGCCCTCTGGTATTATAGAGAGTCGGGCCCTCTGGTATTATAGAGAGTCGGGCCCTCTGGTATTATAGAGAGTCGGGCCCTCTGGTATTATAGAGAGTCGGGCCCTCTGGTATTATAGAGAGTCGGGCCCTCTGGTATTATAGAGAGTCGGGCCCTCTGGTATTATAGAGAGTCGGGCCCTCTGGTATTATAGAGAGTCGGGCCCTCTGGTATTATAGAGAGTCGGGCCCTCTGGTATTATAGAGAGTCGGGCCCTCTGGTATTATAGAGAGTCGGGCCCTCTGGTATTATAGAGAGTCGGGCCCTCTGGTATTATAGAGAGTCGGGCCCTCTGGTATTATAGAGAGTCGGGCCCTCTGGTATTATAGAGAGTCGGGCCCTCTGGTATTATAGAGAGTCGGGCCCTCTGGTATTATAGAGAGTCGGGCCCTCTGGTATTATAGAGAGTCGGGCCCTCTGGTATTATAGAGAGTCGGGCCCTCTGGTATTATAGAGAGTCGGGCCCTCTGGTATTATAGAGAGTCGGGCCCTCTGGTATTATAGAGAGTCGGGCCCTCTGGTATTATAGAGAGTCGGGCCCTCTGGTATTATAGAGAGTCGGGCCCTCTGGTATTATAGAGAGTCGGGCCCTCTGGTATTATAGAGAGTCGGGCCCTCTGGTATTATAGAGAGTCGGGCCCTCTGGTATTATAGAGAGTCGGGCCCTCTGGTATTATAGAGAGTCGGGCCCTCTGGTATTATAGAGAGTCGGGCCCTCTGGTATTATAGAGAGTCGGGCCCTCTGGTATTATAGAGAGTCGGGCCCTCTGGTATTATAGAGAGTCGGGCCCTCTGGTATTATAGAGAGTCGGGCCCTCTGGTATTATAGAGAGTCGGGCCCTCTGGTATTATAGAGAGTCGGGCCCTCTGGTATTATAGAGAGTCGGGCCCTCTGGTATTATAGAGAGTCGGGCCCTCTGGTATTATAGAGAGTCGGGCCCTCTGGTATTATAGAGAGTCGGGCCCTCTGGTATTATAGAGAGTCGGGCCCTCTGGTATTATAGAGAGTCGGGCCCTCTGGTATTATAGAGAGTCGGGCCCTCTGGTATTATAGAGAGTCGGGCCCTCTGGTATTATAGAGAGTCGGGCCCTCTGGTATTATAGAGAGTCGGGCCCTCTGGTATTATAGAGAGTCGGGCCCTCTGGTATTATAGAGAGTCGGGCCCTCTGGTATTATAGAGAGTCGGGCCCTCTGGTATTATAGAGAGTCGGGCCCTCTGGTATTATAGAGAGTCGGGCCCTCTGGTATTATAGAGAGTCGGGCCCTCTGGTATTATAGAGAGTCGGGCCCTCTGGTATTATAGAGAGTCGGGCCCTCTGGTATTATAGAGAGTCGGGCCCTCTGGTATTATAGAGAGTCGGGCCCTCTGGTATTATAGAGAGTCGGGCCCTCTGGTATTATAGAGAGTCGGGCCCTCTGGTATTATAGAGAGTCGGGCCCTCTGGTATTATAGAGAGTCGGGCCCTCTGGTATTATAGAGAGTCGGGCCCTCTGGTATTATAGAGAGTCGGGCCCTCTGGTATTATAGAGAGTCGGGCCCTCTGGTATTATAGAGAGTCGGGCCCTCTGGTATTATAGAGAGTCGGGCCCTCTGGTATTATAGAGAGTCGGGCCCTCTGGTATTATAGAGAGTCGGGCCCTCTGGTATTATAGAGAGTCGGGCCCTCTGGTATTATAGAGAGTCGGGCCCTCTGGTATTATAGAGAGTCGGGCCCTCTGGTATTATAGAGAGTCGGGCCCTCTGGTATTATAGAGAGTCGGGCCCTCTGGTATTATAGAGAGTCGGGCCCTCTGGTATTATAGAGAGTCGGGCCCTCTGGTATTATAGAGAGTCGGGCCCTCTGGTATTATAGAGAGTCGGGCCCTCTGGTATTATAGAGAGTCGGGCCCTCTGGTATTATAGAGAGTCGGGCCCTCTGGTATTATAGAGAGTCGGGCCCTCTGGTATTATAGAGAGTCGGGCCCTCTGGTATTATAGAGAGTCGGGCCCTCTGGTATTATAGAGAGTCGGGCCCTCTGGTATTATAGAGAGTCGGGCCCTCTGGTATTATAGAGAGTCGGGCCCTCTGGTATTATAGAGAGTCGGGCCCTCTGGTATTATAGAGAGTCGGGCCCTCTGGTATTATAGAGAGTCGGGCCCTCTGGTATTATAGAGAGTCGGGCCCTCTGGTATTATAGAGAGTCGGGCCCTCTGGTATTATAGAGAGTCGGGCCCTCTGGTATTATAGAGAGTCGGGCCCTCTGGTATTATAGAGAGTCGGGCCCTCTGGTATTATAGAGAGTCGGGCCCTCTGGTATTATAGAGAGTCGGGCCCTCTGGTATTATAGAGAGTCGGGCCCTCTGGTATTATAGAGAGTCGGGCCCTCTGGTATTATAGAGAGTCGGGCCCTCTGGTATTATAGAGAGTCGGGCCCTCTGGTATTATAGAGAGTCGGGCCCTCTGGTATTATAGAGAGTCGGGCCCTCTGGTATTATAGAGAGTCGGGCCCTCTGGTATTATAGAGAGTCGGGCCCTCTGGTATTATAGAGAGTCGGGCCCTCTGGTATTATAGAGAGTCGGGCCCTCTGGTATTATAGAGAGTCGGGCCCTCTGGTATTATAGAGAGTCGGGCCCTCTGGTATTATAGAGAGTCGGGCCCTCTGGTATTATAGAGAGTCGGGCCCTCTGGTATTATAGAGAGTCGGGCCCTCTGGTATTATAGAGAGTCGGGCCCTCTGGTATTATAGAGAGTCGGGCCCTCTGGTATTATAGAGAGTCGGGCCCTCTGGTATTATAGAGAGTCGGGCCCTCTGGTATTATAGAGAGTCGGGCCCTCTGGTATTATAGAGAGTCGGGCCCTCTGGTATTATAGAGAGTCGGGCCCTCTGGTATTATAGAGAGTCGGGCCCTCTGGTATTATAGAGAGTCGGGCCCTCTGGTATTATAGAGAGTCGGGCCCTCTGGTATTATAGAGAGTCGGGCCCTCTGGTATTATAGAGAGTCGGGCCCTCTGGTATTATAGAGAGTCGGGCCCTCTGGTATTATAGAGAGTCGGGCCCTCTGGTATTATAGAGAGTCGGGCCCTCTGGTATTATAGAGAGTCGGGCCCTCTGGTATTATAGAGAGTCGGGCCCTCTGGTATTATAGAGAGTCGGGCCCTCTGGTATTATAGAGAGTCGGGCCCTCTGGTATTATAGAGAGTCGGGCCCTCTGGTATTATAGAGAGTCGGGCCCTCTGGTATTATAGAGAGTCGGGCCCTCTGGTATTATAGAGAGTCGGGCCCTCTGGTATTATAGAGAGTCGGGCCCTCTGGTATTATAGAGAGTCGGGCCCTCTGGTATTATAGAGAGTCGGGCCCTCTGGTATTATAGAGAGTCGGGCCCTCTGGTATTATAGAGAGTCGGGCCCTCTGGTATTATAGAGAGTCGGGCCCTCTGGTATTATAGAGAGTCGGGCCCTCTGGTATTATAGAGAGTCGGGCCCTCTGGTATTATAGAGAGTCGGGCCCTCTGGTATTATAGAGAGTCGGGCCCTCTGGTATTATAGAGAGTCGGGCCCTCTGGTATTATAGAGAGTCGGGCCCTCTGGTATTATAGAGAGTCGGGCCCTCTGGTATTATAGAGAGTCGGGCCCTCTGGTATTATAGAGAGTCGGGCCCTCTGGTATTATAGAGAGTCGGGCCCTCTGGTATTATAGAGAGTCGGGCCCTCTGGTATTATAGAGAGTCGGGCCCTCTGGTATTATAGAGAGTCGGGCCCTCTGGTATTATAGAGAGTCGGGCCCTCTGGTATTATAGAGAGTCGGGCCCTCTGGTATTATAGAGAGTCGGGCCCTCTGGTATTATAGAGAGTCGGGCCCTCTGGTATTATAGAGAGTCGGGCCCTCTGGTATTATAGAGAGTCGGGCCCTCTGGTATTATAGAGAGTCGGGCCCTCTGGTATTATAGAGAGTCGGGCCCTCTGGTATTATAGAGAGTCGGGCCCTCTGGTATTATAGAGAGTCGGGCCCTCTGGTATTATAGAGAGTCGGGCCCTCTGGTATTATAGAGAGTCGGGCCCTCTGGTATTATAGAGAGTCGGGCCCTCTGGTATTATAGAGAGTCGGGCCCTCTGGTATTATAGAGAGTCGGGCCCTCTGGTATTATAGAGAGTCGGGCCCTCTGGTATTATAGAGAGTCGGGCCCTCTGGTATTATAGAGAGTCGGGCCCTCTGGTATTATAGAGAGTCGGGCCCTCTGGTATTATAGAGAGTCGGGCCCTCTGGTATTATAGAGAGTCGGGCCCTCTGGTATTATAGAGAGTCGGGCCCTCTGGTATTATAGAGAGTCGGGCCCTCTGGTATTATAGAGAGTCGGGCCCTCTGGTATTATAGAGAGTCGGGCCCTCTGGTATTATAGAGAGTCGGGCCCTCTGGTATTATAGAGAGTCGGGCCCTCTGGTATTATAGAGAGTCGGGCCCTCTGGTATTATAGAGAGTCGGGCCCTCTGGTATTATAGAGAGTCGGGCCCTCTGGTATTATAGAGAGTCGGGCCCTCTGGTATTATAGAGAGTCGGGCCCTCTGGTATTATAGAGAGTCGGGCCCTCTGGTATTATAGAGAGTCGGGCCCTCTGGTATTATAGAGAGTCGGGCCCTCTGGTATTATAGAGAGTCGGGCCCTCTGGTATTATAGAGAGTCGGGCCCTCTGGTATTATAGAGAGTCGGGCCCTCTGGTATTATAGAGAGTCGGGCCCTCTGGTATTATAGAGAGTCGGGCCCTCTGGTATTATAGAGAGTCGGGCCCTCTGGTATTATAGAGAGTCGGGCCCTCTGGTATTATAGAGAGTCGGGCCCTCTGGTATTATAGAGAGTCGGGCCCTCTGGTATTATAGAGAGTCGGGCCCTCTGGTATTATAGAGAGTCGGGCCCTCTGGTATTATAGAGAGTCGGGCCCTCTGGTATTATAGAGAGTCGGGCCCTCTGGTATTATAGAGAGTCGGGCCCTCTGGTATTATAGAGAGTCGGGCCCTCTGGTATTATAGAGAGTCGGGCCCTCTGGTATTATAGAGAGTCGGGCCCTCTGGTATTATAGAGAGTCGGGCCCTCTGGTATTATAGAGAGTCGGGCCCTCTGGTATTATAGAGAGTCGGGCCCTCTGGTATTATAGAGAGTCGGGCCCTCTGGTATTATAGAGAGTCGGGCCCTCTGGTATTATAGAGAGTCGGGCCCTCTGGTATTATAGAGAGTCGGGCCCTCTGGTATTATAGAGAGTCGGGCCCTCTGGTATTATAGAGAGTCGGGCCCTCTGGTATTATAGAGAGTCGGGCCCTCTGGTATTATAGAGAGTCGGGCCCTCTGGTATTATAGAGAGTCGGGCCCTCTGGTATTATAGAGAGTCGGGCCCTCTGGTATTATAGAGAGTCGGGCCCTCTGGTATTATAGAGAGTCGGGCCCTCTGGTATTATAGAGAGTCGGGCCCTCTGGTATTATAGAGAGTCGGGCCCTCTGGTATTATAGAGAGTCGGGCCCTCTGGTATTATAGAGAGTCGGGCCCTCTGGTATTATAGAGAGTCGGGCCCTCTGGTATTATAGAGAGTCGGGCCCTCTGGTATTATAGAGAGTCGGGCCCTCTGGTATTATAGAGAGTCGGGCCCTCTGGTATTATAGAGAGTCGGGCCCTCTGGTATTATAGAGAGTCGGGCCCTCTGGTATTATAGAGAGTCGGGCCCTCTGGTATTATAGAGAGTCGGGCCCTCTGGTATTATAGAGAGTCGGGCCCTCTGGTATTATAGAGAGTCGGGCCCTCTGGTATTATAGAGAGTCGG
This sequence comes from Squalus acanthias, assembly GCA_030390025.1. NCBI lineage: Eukaryota > Metazoa > Chordata > Chondrichthyes > Squaliformes > Squalidae > Squalus > Squalus acanthias. The sequence goes on along the minus strand of JASTWF010001857.1, from coordinate 22,105 downwards.
GCCCTCTGGTATTATAGAGAGTCGGGCCCTCTGGTATTATAGAGAGTCGGGCCCTCTGGTATTATAGAGAGTCGGGCCCTCTGGTATTATAGAGAGTCGGGCCCTCTGGTATTATAGAGAGTCGGGCCCTCTGGTATTATAGAGAGTCGGGCCCTCTGGTATTATAGAGAGTCGGGCCCTCTGGTATTATAGAGAGTCGGGCCCTCTGGTATTATAGAGAGTCGGGCCCTCTGGTATTATAGAGAGTCGGGCCCTCTGGTATTATAGAGAGTCGGGCCCTCTGGTATTATAGAGAGTCGGGCCCTCTGGTATTATAGAGAGTCGGGCCCTCTGGTATTATAGAGAGTCGGGCCCTCTGGTATTATAGAGAGTCGGGCCCTCTGGTATTATAGAGAGTCGGGCCCTCTGGTATTATAGAGAGTCGGGCCCTCTGGTATTATAGAGAGTCGGGCCCTCTGGTATTATAGAGAGTCGGGCCCTCTGGTATTATAGAGAGTCGGGCCCTCTGGTATTATAGAGAGTCGGGCCCTCTGGTATTATAGAGAGTCGGGCCCTCTGGTATTATAGAGAGTCGGGCCCTCTGGTATTATAGAGAGTCGGGCCCTCTGGTATTATAGAGAGTCGGGCCCTCTGGTATTATAGAGAGTCGGGCCCTCTGGTATTATAGAGAGTCGGGCCCTCTGGTATTATAGAGAGTCGGGCCCTCTGGTATTATAGAGAGTCGGGCCCTCTGGTATTATAGAGAGTCGGGCCCTCTGGTATTATAGAGAGTCGGGCCCTCTGGTATTATAGAGAGTCGGGCCCTCTGGTATTATAGAGAGTCGGGCCCTCTGGTATTATAGAGAGTCGGGCCCTCTGGTATTATAGAGAGTCGGGCCCTCTGGTATTATAGAGAGTCGGGCCCTCTGGTATTATAGAGAGTCGGGCCCTCTGGTATTATAGAGAGTCGGGCCCTCTGGTATTATAGAGAGTCGGGCCCTCTGGTATTATAGAGAGTCGGGCCCTCTGGTATTATAGAGAGTCGGGCCCTCTGGTATTATAGAGAGTCGGGCCCTCTGGTATTATAGAGAGTCGGGCCCTCTGGTATTATAGAGAGTCGGGCCCTCTGGTATTATAGAGAGTCGGGCCCTCTGGTATTATAGAGAGTCGGGCCCTCTGGTATTATAGAGAGTCGGGCCCTCTGGTATTATAGAGAGTCGGGCCCTCTGGTATTATAGAGAGTCGGGCCCTCTGGTATTATAGAGAGTCGGGCCCTCTGGTATTATAGAGAGTCGGGCCCTCTGGTATTATAGAGAGTCGGGCCCTCTGGTATTATAGAGAGTCGGGCCCTCTGGTATTATAGAGAGTCGGGCCCTCTGGTATTATAGAGAGTCGGGCCCTCTGGTATTATAGAGAGTCGGGCCCTCTGGTATTATAGAGAGTCGGGCCCTCTGGTATTATAGAGAGTCGGGCCCTCTGGTATTATAGAGAGTCGGGCCCTCTGGTATTATAGAGAGTCGGGCCCTCTGGTATTATAGAGAGTCGGGCCCTCTGGTATTATAGAGAGTCGGGCCCTCTGGTATTATAGAGAGTCGGGCCCTCTGGTATTATAGAGAGTCGGGCCCTCTGGTATTATAGAGAGTCGGGCCCTCTGGTATTATAGAGAGTCGGGCCCTCTGGTATTATAGAGAGTCGGGCCCTCTGGTATTATAGAGAGTCGGGCCCTCTGGTATTATAGAGAGTCGGGCCCTCTGGTATTATAGAGAGTCGGGCCCTCTGGTATTATAGAGAGTCGGGCCCTCTGGTATTATAGAGAGTCGGGCCCTCTGGTATTATAGAGAGTCGGGCCCTCTGGTATTATAGAGAGTCGGGCCCTCTGGTATTATAGAGAGTCGGGCCCTCTGGTATTATAGAGAGTCGGGCCCTCTGGTATTATAGAGAGTCGGGCCCTCTGGTATTATAGAGAGTCGGGCCCTCTGGTATTATAGAGAGTCGGGCCCTCTGGTATTATAGAGAGTCGGGCCCTCTGGTATTATAGAGAGTCGGGCCCTCTGGTATTATAGAGAGTCGGGCCCTCTGGTATTATAGAGAGTCGGGCCCTCTGGTATTATAGAGAGTCGGGCCCTCTGGTATTATAGAGAGTCGGGCCCTCTGGTATTATAGAGAGTCGGGCCCTCTGGTATTATAGAGAGTCGGGCCCTCTGGTATTATAGAGAGTCGGGCCCTCTGGTATTATAGAGAGTCGGGCCCTCTGGTATTATAGAGAGTCGGGCCCTCTGGTATTATAGAGAGTCGGGCCCTCTGGTATTATAGAGAGTCGGGCCCTCTGGTATTATAGAGAGTCGGGCCCTCTGGTATTATAGAGAGTCGGGCCCTCTGGTATTATAGAGAGTCGGGCCCTCTGGTATTATAGAGAGTCGGGCCCTCTGGTATTATAGAGAGTCGGGCCCTCTGGTATTATAGAGAGTCGGGCCCTCTGGTATTATAGAGAGTCGGGCCCTCTGGTATTATAGAGAGTCGGGCCCTCTGGTATTATAGAGAGTCGGGCCCTCTGGTATTATAGAGAGTCGGGCCCTCTGGTATTATAGAGAGTCGGGCCCTCTGGTATTATAGAGAGTCGGGCCCTCTGGTATTATAGAGAGTCGGGCCCTCTGGTATTATAGAGAGTCGGGCCCTCTGGTATTATAGAGAGTCGGGCCCTCTGGTATTATAGAGAGTCGGGCCCTCTGGTATTATAGAGAGTCGGGCCCTCTGGTATTATAGAGAGTCGGGCCCTCTGGTATTATAGAGAGTCGGGCCCTCTGGTATTATAGAGAGTCGGGCCCTCTGGTATTATAGAGAGTCGGGCCCTCTGGTATTATAGAGAGTCGGGCCCTCTGGTATTATAGAGAGTCGGGCCCTCTGGTATTATAGAGAGTCGGGCCCTCTGGTATTATAGAGAGTCGGGCCCTCTGGTATTATAGAGAGTCGGGCCCTCTGGTATTATAGAGAGTCGGGCCCTCTGGTATTATAGAGAGTCGGGCCCTCTGGTATTATAGAGAGTCGGGCCCTCTGGTATTATAGAGAGTCGGGCCCTCTGGTATTATAGAGAGTCGGGCCCTCTGGTATTATAGAGAGTCGGGCCCTCTGGTATTATAGAGAGTCGGGCCCTCTGGTATTATAGAGAGTCGGGCCCTCTGGTATTATAGAGAGTCGGGCCCTCTGGTATTATAGAGAGTCGGGCCCTCTGGTATTATAGAGAGTCGGGCCCTCTGGTATTATAGAGAGTCGGGCCCTCTGGTATTATAGAGAGTCGGGCCCTCTGGTATTATAGAGAGTCGGGCCCTCTGGTATTATAGAGAGTCGGGCCCTCTGGTATTATAGAGAGTCGGGCCCTCTGGTATTATAGAGAGTCGGGCCCTCTGGTATTATAGAGAGTCGGGCCCTCTGGTATTATAGAGAGTCGGGCCCTCTGGTATTATAGAGAGTCGGGCCCTCTGGTATTATAGAGAGTCGGGCCCTCTGGTATTATAGAGAGTCGGGCCCTCTGGTATTATAGAGAGTCGGGCCCTCTGGTATTATAGAGAGTCGGGCCCTCTGGTATTATAGAGAGTCGGGCCCTCTGGTATTATAGAGAGTCGGGCCCTCTGGTATTATAGAGAGTCGGGCCCTCTGGTATTATAGAGAGTCGGGCCCTCTGGTATTATAGAGAGTCGGGCCCTCTGGTATTATAGAGAGTCGGGCCCTCTGGTATTATAGAGAGTCGGGCCCTCTGGTATTATAGAGAGTCGGGCCCTCTGGTATTATAGAGAGTCGGGCCCTCTGGTATTATAGAGAGTCGGGCCCTCTGGTATTATAGAGAGTCGGGCCCTCTGGTATTATAGAGAGTCGGGCCCTCTGGTATTATAGAGAGTCGGGCCCTCTGGTATTATAGAGAGTCGGGCCCTCTGGTATTATAGAGAGTCGGGCCCTCTGGTATTATAGAGAGTCGGGCCCTCTGGTATTATAGAGAGTCGGGCCCTCTGGTATTATAGAGAGTCGGGCCCTCTGGTATTATAGAGAGTCGGGCCCTCTGGTATTATAGAGAGTCGGGCCCTCTGGTATTATAGAGAGTCGGGCCCTCTGGTATTATAGAGAGTCGGGCCCTCTGGTATTATAGAGAGTCGGGCCCTCTGGTATTATAGAGAGTCGGGCCCTCTGGTATTATAGAGAGTCGGGCCCTCTGGTATTATAGAGAGTCGGGCCCTCTGGTATTATAGAGAGTCGGGCCCTCTGGTATTATAGAGAGTCGGGCCCTCTGGTATTATAGAGAGTCGGGCCCTCTGGTATTATAGAGAGTCGGGCCCTCTGGTATTATAGAGAGTCGGGCCCTCTGGTATTATAGAGAGTCGGGCCCTCTGGTATTATAGAGAGTCGGGCCCTCTGGTATTATAGAGAGTCGGGCCCTCTGGTATTATAGAGAGTCGGGCCCTCTGGTATTATAGAGAGTCGGGCCCTCTGGTATTATAGAGAGTCGGGCCCTCTGGTATTATAGAGAGTCGGGCCCTCTGGTATTATAGAGAGTCGGGCCCTCTGGTATTATAGAGAGTCGGGCCCTCTGGTATTATAGAGAGTCGGGCCCTCTGGTATTATAGAGAGTCGGGCCCTCTGGTATTATAGAGAGTCGGGCCCTCTGGTATTATAGAGAGTCGGGCCCTCTGGTATTATAGAGAGTCGGGCCCTCTGGTATTATAGAGAGTCGGGCCCTCTGGTATTATAGAGAGTCGGGCCCTCTGGTATTATAGAGAGTCGGGCCCTCTGGTATTATAGAGAGTCGGGCCCTCTGGTATTATAGAGAGTCGGGCCCTCTGGTATTATAGAGAGTCGGGCCCTCTGGTATTATAGAGTCGGGCCCTCTGGTATTATAGAGAGTCGGGCCCTCTGGTATTATAGAGAGTCGGGCCCTCTGGTATTATAGAGAGTCGGGCCCTCTGGTATTATAGAGAGTCGGGCCCTCTGGTATTATAGAGAGTCGGGCCCTCTGGTATTATAGAGAGTCGGGCCCTCTGGTATTATAGAGAGTCGGGCCCTCTGGTATTATAGAGAGTCGGGCCCTCTGGTATTATAGAGAGTCGGGCCCTCTGGTATTATAGAGAGTCGGGCCCTCTGGTATTATAGAGAGTCGGGCCCTCTGGTATTATAGAGAGTCGGGCCCTCTGGTATTATAGAGAGTCGGGCCCTCTGGTATTATAGAGAGTCGGGCCCTCTGGTATTATAGAGAGTCGGGCCCTCTGGTATTATAGAGAGTCGGGCCCTCTGGTATTATAGAGAGTCGGGCCCTCTGGTATTATAGAGAGTCGGGCCCTCTGGTATTATAGAGAGTCGGGCCCTCTGGTATTATAGAGAGTCGGGCCCTCTGGTATTATAGAGAGTCGGGCCCTCTGGTATTATAGAGAGTCGGGCCCTCTGGTATTATAGAGAGTCGGGCCCTCTGGTATTATAGAGAGTCGGGCCCTCTGGTATTATAGAGAGTCGGGCCCTCTGGTATTATAGAGAGTCGGGCCCTCTGGTATTATAGAGAGTCGGGCCCTCTGGTATTATAGAGAGTCGGGCCCTCTGGTATTATAGAGAGTCGGGCCCTCTGGTATTATAGAGAGTCGGGCCCTCTGGTATTATAGAGAGTCGGGCCCTCTGGTATTATAGAGAGTCGGGCCCTCTGGTATTATAGAGAGTCGGGCCCTCTGGTATTATAGAGAGTCGGGCCCTCTGGTATTATAGAGAGTCGGGCCCTCTGGTATTATAGAGAGTAGGCCCTCTGGTATTATAGAGAGTCGGGCCCTCTGGTATTATAGAGAGTCGGGCCCTCTGGTATTATAGAGAGTCGGGCCCTCTGGTATTATAGAGAGTCGGGCCCTCTGGTATTATAGAGAGTCGGGCCCTCTGGTATTATAGAGAGTCGGGCCCTCTGGTATTATAGAGAGTCGGGCCCTCTGGTATTATAGAGAGTCGGGCCCTCTGGTATTATAGAGAGTCGGGCCCTCTGGTATTATAGAGAGTCGGGCCCTCTGGTATTATAGAGAGTCGGGCCCTCTGGTATTATAGAGAGTCGGGCCCTCTGGTATTATAGAGAGTCGGGCCCTCTGGTATTATAGAGTCGGGCCCTCTGGTATTATAGAGAGTCGGGCCCTCTGGTATTATAGAGAGTCGGGCCCTCTGGTATTATAGAGAGTCGGGCCCTCTGGTATTATAGAGAGTCGGGCCCTCTGGTATTATAGAGAGTCGGGCCCTCTGGTATTATAGAGAGTCGGGCCCTCTGGTATTATAGAGAGTCGGGCCCTCTGGTATTATAGAGAGTCGGGCCCTCTGGTATTATAGAGAGTCGGGCCCTCTGGTATTATAGAGAGTCGGGCCCTCTGGTATTATAGAGAGTCGGGCCCTCTGGTATTATAGAGAGTCGGGCCCTCTGGTATTATAGAGAGTCGGGCCCTCTGGTATTATAGAGAGTCGGGCCCTCTGGTATTATAGAGAGTCGGGCCCTCTGGTATTATAGAGAGTCGGGCCCTCTGGTATTATAGAGAGTCGGGCCCTCTGGTATTATAGAGAGTCGGGCCCTCTGGTATTATAGAGAGTCGGGCCCTCTGGTATTATAGAGAGTCGGGCCCTCTGGTATTATAGAGAGTCGGGCCCTCTGGTATTATAGAGAGTCGGGCCCTCTGGTATTATAGAGAGTCGGGCCCTCTGGTATTATAGAGAGTCGGGCCCTCTGGTATTATAGAGAGTCGGGCCCTCTGGTATTATAGAGAGTCGGGCCCTCTGGTATTATAGAGAGTCGGGCCCTCTGGTATTATAGAGAGTCGGGCCCTCTGGTATTATAGAGAGTCGGGCCCTCTGGTATTATAGAGAGTCGGGCCCTCTGGTATTATAGAGAGTCGGGCCCTCTGGTATTATAGAGAGTCGGGCCCTCTGGTATTATAGAGAGTCGGGCCCTCTGGTATTATAGAGAGTCGGGCCCTCTGGTATTATAGAGAGTCGGGCCCTCTGGTATTATAGAGAGTCGGGCCCTCTGGTATTATAGAGAGTCGGGCCCTCTGGTATTATAGAGAGTCGGGCCCTCTGGTATTATAGAGAGTCGGGCCCTCTGGTATTATAGAGAGTCGGGCCCTCTGGTATTATAGAGAGTCGGGCCCTCTGGTATTATAGAGAGTCGGGCCCTCTGGTATTATAGAGAGTCGGGCCCTCTGGTATTATAGAGAGTCGGGCCCTCTGGTATTATAGAGAGTCGGGCCCTCTGGTATTATAGAGAGTCGGGCCCTCTGGTATTATAGAGAGTCGGGCCCTCTGGTATTATAGAGAGTCGGGCCCTCTGGTATTATAGAGAGTCGGGCCCTCTGGTATTATAGAGAGTCGGGCCCTCTGGTATTATAGAGAGTCGGGCCCTCTGGTATTATAGAGAGTCGGGCCCTCTGGTATTATAGAGAGTCGGGCCCTCTGGTATTATAGAGAGTCGGGCCCTCTGGTATTATAGAGAGTCGGGCCCTCTGGTATTATAGAGAGTCGGGCCCTCTGGTATTATAGAGAGTCGGGCCCTCTGGTATTATAGAGAGTCGGGCCCTCTGGTATTATAGAGAGTCGGGCCCTCTGGTATTATAGAGAGTCGGGCCCTCTGGTATTATAGAGAGTCGGGCCCTCTGGTATTATAGAGAGTCGGGCCCTCTGGTATTATAGAGAGTCGGGCCCTCTGGTATTATAGAGAGTCGGGCCCTCTGGTATTATAGAGAGTCGGGCCCTCTGGTATTATAGAGAGTCGGGCCCTCTGGTATTATAGAGAGTCGGGCCCTCTGGTATTATAGAGAGTCGGGCCCTCTGGTATTATAGAGAGTCGGGCCCTCTGGTATTATAGAGAGTCGGGCCCTCTGGTATTATAGAGAGTCGGGCCCTCTGGTATTATAGAGAGTCGGGCCCTCTGGTATTATAGAGAGTCGGGCCCTCTGGTATTATAGAGAGTCGGGCCCTCTGGTATTATAGAGAGTCGGGCCCTCTGGTATTATAGAGAGTCGGGCCCTCTGGTATTATAGAGAGTCGGGCCCTCTGGTATTATAGAGAGTCGGGCCCTCTGGTATTATAGAGAGTCGGGCCCTCTGGTATTATAGAGAGTCGGGCCCTCTGGTATTATAGAGAGTCGGGCCCTCTGGTATTATAGAGAGTCGGGCCCTCTGGTATTATAGAGAGTCGGGCCCTCTGGTATTATAGAGAGTCGGGCCCTCTGGTATTATAGAGAGTCGGGCCCTCTGGTATTATAGAGAGTCGGGCCCTCTGGTATTATAGAGAGTCGGGCCCTCTGGTATTATAGAGAGTCGGGCCCTCTGGTATTATAGAGAGTCGGGCCCTCTGGTATTATAGAGAGTAGGCCCTCTGGTATTATAGAGAGTCGGGCCCTCTGGTATTATAGAGAGTCGGGCCCTCTGGTATTATAGAGAGTCGGGCCCTCTGGTATTATAGAGAGTCGGGCCCTCTGGTATTATAGAGAGTCGGGCCCTCTGGTATTATAGAGAGTCGGGCCCTCTGGTATTATAGAGAGTCGGGCCCTCTGGTATTATAGAGAGTCGGGCCCTCTGGTATTATAGAGAGTCGGGCCCTCTGGTATTATAGAGAGTCGGGCCCTCTGGTATTATAGAGAGTCGGGCCCTCTGGTATTATAGAGAGTCGGGCCCTCTGGTATTATAGAGAGTCGGGCCCTCTGGTATTATAGAGAGTCGGGCCCTCTGGTATTATAGAGAGTCGGGCCCTCTGGTATTATAGAGAGTCGGGCCCTCTGGTATTATAGAGAGTCGGGCCCTCTGGTATTATAGAGAGTCGGGCCCTCTGGTATTATAGAGAGTCGGGCCCTCTGGTATTATAGAGAGTCGGGCCCTCTGGTATTATAGAGAGTCGGGCCCTCTGGTATTATAGAGAGTCGGGCCCTCTGGTATTATAGAGAGTCGGGCCCTCTGGTATTATAGAGAGTCGGGCCCTCTGGTATTATAGAGAGTCGGGCCCTCTGGTATTATAGAGAGTCGGGCCCTCTGGTATTATAGAGAGTCGGGCCCTCTGGTATTATAGAGAGTCGGGCCCTCTGGTATTATAGAGAGTCGGGCCCTCTGGTATTATAGAGAGTCGGGCCCTCTGGTATTATAGAGAGTCGGGCCCTCTGGTATTATAGAGAGTCGGGCCCTCTGGTATTATAGAGAGTCGGGCCCTCTGGTATTATAGAGAGTCGGGCCCTCTGGTATTATAGAGAGTCGGGCCCTCTGGTATTATAGAGAGTCGGGCCCTCTGGTATTATAGAGAGTCGGGCCCTCTGGTATTATAGAGAGTCGGGCCCTCTGGTATTATAGAGAGTCGGGCCCTCTGGTATTATAGAGAGTCGGGCCCTCTGGTATTATAGAGAGTCGGGCCCTCTGGTATTATAGAGAGTCGGGCCCTCTGGTATTATAGAGAGTCGGGCCCTCTGGTATTATAGAGAGTCGGGCCCTCTGGTATTATAGAGAGTCGGGCCCTCTGGTATTATAGAGAGTCGGGCCCTCTGGTATTATAGAGAGTCGGGCCCTCTGGTATTATAGAGAGTCGGGCCCTCTGGTATTATAGAGAGTCGGGCCCTCTGGTATTATAGAGAGTCGGGCCCTCTGGTATTATAGAGAGTCGGGCCCTCTGGTATTATAGAGAGTCGGGCCCTCTGGTATTATAGAGAGTCGGGCCCTCTGGTATTATAGAGAGTCGGGCCCTCTGGTATTATAGAGAGTCGGGCCCTCTGGTATTATAGAGAGTCGGGCCCTCTGGTATTATAGAGAGTCGGGCCCTCTGGTATTATAGAGAGTCGGGCCCTCTGGTATTATAGAGAGTCGGGCCCTCTGGTATTATAGAGAGTCGGGCCCTCTGGTATTATAGAGAGTCGGGCCCTCTGGTATTATAGAGAGTCGGGCCCTCTGGTATTATAGAGAGTCGGGCCCTCTGGTATTATAGAGAGTCGGGCCCTCTGGTATTATAGAGAGTCGGGCCCTCTGGTATTATAGAGAGTCGGGCCCTCTGGTATTATAGAGAGTCGGGCCCTCTGGTATTATAGAGAGTCGGGCCCTCTGGTATTATAGAGAGTCGGGCCCTCTGGTATTATAGAGAGTCGGGCCCTCTGGTATTATAGAGAGTCGGGCCCTCTGGTATTATAGAGAGTCGGGCCCTCTGGTATTATAGAGAGTCGGGCCCTCTGGTATTATAGAGAGTCGGGCCCTCTGGTATTATAGAGAGTCGGGCCCTCTGGTATTATAGAGAGTCGGGCCCTCTGGTATTATAGAGAGTCGGGCCCTCTGGTATTATAGAGAGTCGGGCCCTCTGGTATTATAGAGAGTCGGGCCCTCTGGTATTATAGAGAGTCGGGCCCTCTGGTATTATAGAGAGTCGGGCCCTCTGGTATTATAGAGAGTCGGGCCCTCTGGTATTATAGAGAGTCGGGCCCTCTGGTATTATAGAGAGTCGGGCCCTCTGGTATTATAGAGAGTCGGGCCCTCTGGTATTATAGAGAGTCGGGCCCTCTGGTATTATAGAGAGTCGGGCCCTCTGGTATTATAGAGAGTCGGGCCCTCTGGTATTATAGAGAGTCGGGCCCTCTGGTATTATAGAGAGTCGGGCCCTCTGGTATTATAGAGAGTCGGGCCCTCTGGTATTATAGAGAGTCGGGCCCTCTGGTATTATAGAGAGTCGGGCCCTCTGGTATTATAGAGAGTCGGGCCCTCTGGTATTATAGAGAGTCGGGCCCTCTGGTATTATAGAGAGTCGGGCCCTCTGGTATTATAGAGAGTCGGGCCCTCTGGTATTATAGAGAGTCGGGCCCTCTGGTATTATAGAGAGTCGGGCCCTCTGGTATTATAGAGAGTCGGGCCCTCTGGTATTATAGAGAGTCGGGCCCTCTGGTATTATAGAGAGTCGGGCCCTCTGGTATTATAGAGAGTCGGGCCCTCTGGTATTATAGAGAGTCGGGCCCTCTGGTATTATAGAGAGTCGGGCCCTCTGGTATTATAGAGAGTCGGGCCCTCTGGTATTATAGAGAGTCGGGCCCTCTGGTATTATAGAGAGTCGGGCCCTCTGGTATTATAGAGAGTCGGGCCCTCTGGTATTATAGAGAGTCGGGCCCTCTGGTATTATAGAGAGTCGGGCCCTCTGGTATTATAGAGAGTCGGGCCCTCTGGTATTATAGAGAGTCGGGCCCTCTGGTATTATAGAGAGTCGGGCCCTCTGGTATTATAGAGAGTCGGGCCCTCTGGTATTATAGAGAGTCGGGCCCTCTGGTATTATAGAGAGTCGGGCCCTCTGGTATTATAGAGAGTCGGGCCCTCTGGTATTATAGAGAGTCGGGCCCTCTGGTATTATAGAGAGTCGGGCCCTCTGGTATTATAGAGAGTCGGGCCCTCTGGTATTATAGAGAGTAGGCCCTCTGGTATTATAGAGAGTCGGGCCCTCTGGTATTATAGAGAGTCGGGCCCTCTGGTATTATAGAGAGTCGGGCCCTCTGGTATTATAGAGAGTCGGGCCCTCTGGTATTATAGAGAGTCGGGCCCTCTGGTATTATAGAGAGTCGGGCCCTCTGGTATTATAGAGAGTCGGGCCCTCTGGTATTATAGAGAGTCGGGCCCTCTGGTATTATAGAGAGTCGGGCCCTCTGGTATTATAGAGAGTCGGGCCCTCTGGTATTATAGAGAGTCGGGCCCTCTGGTATTATAGAGAGTCGGGCCCTCTGGTATTATAGAGAGTCGGGCCCTCTGGTATTATAGAGAGTCGGGCCCTCTGGTATTATAGAGAGTCGGGCCCTCTGGTATTATAGAGAGTCGGGCCCTCTGGTATTATAGAGAGTCGGGCCCTCTGGTATTATAGAGAGTCGGGCCCTCTGGTATTATAGAGAGTCGGGCCCTCTGGTATTATAGAGAGTCGGGCCCTCTGGTATTATAGAGAGTCGGGCCCTCTGGTATTATAGAGAGTCGGGCCCTCTGGTATTATAGAGAGTCGGGCCCTCTGGTATTATAGAGAGTCGGGCCCTCTGGTATTATAGAGAGTCGGGCCCTCTGGTATTATAGAGAGTCGGGCCCTCTGGTATTATAGAGAGTCGGGCCCTCTGGTATTATAGAGAGTCGGGCCCTCTGGTATTATAGAGAGTCGGGCCCTCTGGTATTATAGAGAGTCGGGCCCTCTGGTATTATAGAGAGTCGGGCCCTCTGGTATTATAGAGAGTCGGGCCCTCTGGTATTATAGAGAGTCGGGCCCTCTGGTATTATAGAGAGTCGGGCCCTCTGGTATTATAGAGAGTCGGGCCCTCTGGTATTATAGAGAGTCGGGCCCTCTGGTATTATAGAGAGTCGGGCCCTCTGGTATTATAGAGAGTCGGGCCCTCTGGTATTATAGAGAGTCGGGCCCTCTGGTATTATAGAGAGTCGGGCCCTCTGGTATTATAGAGAGTCGGGCCCTCTGGTATTATAGAGAGTCGGGCCCTCTGGTATTATAGAGAGTCGGGCCCTCTGGTATTATAGAGAGTCGGGCCCTCTGGTATTATAGAGAGTCGGGCCCTCTGGTATTATAGAGAGTCGGGCCCTCTGGTATTATAGAGAGTCGGGCCCTCTGGTATTATAGAGAGTCGGGCCCTCTGGTATTATAGAGAGTCGGGCCCTCTGGTATTATAGAGAGTCGGGCCCTCTGGTATTATAGAGAGTCGGGCCCTCTGGTATTATAGAGAGTCGGGCCCTCTGGTATTATAGAGAGTCGGGCCCTCTGGTATTATAGAGAGTCGGGCCCTCTGGTATTATAGAGAGTCGGGCCCTCTGGTATTATAGAGAGTCGGGCCCTCTGGTATTATAGAGAGTCGGGCCCTCTGGTATTATAGAGAGTCGGGCCCTCTGGTATTATAGAGAGTCGGGCCCTCTGGTATTATAGAGAGTCGGGCCCTCTGGTATTATAGAGAGTCGGGCCCTCTGGTATTATAGAGAGTCGGGCCCTCTGGTATTATAGAGAGTCGGGCCCTCTGGTATTATAGAGAGTCGGGCCCTCTGGTATTATAGAGAGTCGGGCCCTCTGGTATTATAGAGAGTCGGGCCCTCTGGTATTATAGAGAGTCGGGCCCTCTGGTATTATAGAGAGTCGGGCCCTCTGGTATTATAGAGAGTCGGGCCCTCTGGTATTATAGAGAGTCGGGCCCTCTGGTATTATAGAGAGTCGGGCCCTCTGGTATTATAGAGAGTCGGGCCCTCTGGTATTATAGAGAGTCGGGCCCTCTGGTATTATAGAGAGTCGGGCCCTCTGGTATTATAGAGAGTCGGGCCCTCTGGTATTATAGAGAGTCGGGCCCTCTGGTATTATAGAGAGTCGGGCCCTCTGGTATTATAGAGAGTCGGGCCCTCTGGTATTATAGAGAGTCGGGCCCTCTGGTATTATAGAGAGTCGGGCCCTCTGGTATTATAGAGAGTCGGGCCCTCTGGTATTATAGAGAGTCGGGCCCTCTGGTATTATAGAGAGTCGGGCCCTCTGGTATTATAGAGAGTCGGGCCCTCTGGTATTATAGAGAGTCGGGCCCTCTGGTATTATAGAGAGTCGGGCCCTCTGGTATTATAGAGAGTCGGGCCCTCTGGTATTATAGAGAGTCGGGCCCTCTGGTATTATAGAGAGTCGGGCCCTCTGGTATTATAGAGAGTCGGGCCCTCTGGTATTATAGAGAGTCGGGCCCTCTGGTATTATAGAGAGTCGGGCCCTCTGGTATTATAGAGAGTCGGGCCCTCTGGTATTATAGAGAGTCGGGCCCTCTGGTATTATAGAGAGTCGGGCCCTCTGGTATTATAGAGAGTCGGGCCCTCTGGTATTATAGAGAGTCGGGCCCTCTGGTATTATAGAGAGTCGGGCCCTCTGGTATTATAGAGAGTCGGGCCCTCTGGTATTATAGAGAGTCGGGCCCTCTGGTATTATAGAGAGTAGGCCCTCTGGTATTATAGAGAGTCGGGCCCTCTGGTATTATAGAGAGTCGGGCCCTCTGGTATTATAGAGAGTCGGGCCCTCTGGTATTATAGAGAGTCGGGCCCTCTGGTATTATAGAGAGTCGGGCCCTCTGGTATTATAGAGAGTCGGGCCCTCTGGTATTATAGAGAGTCGGGCCCTCTGGTATTATAGAGAGTCGGGCCCTCTGGTATTATAGAGAGTCGGGCCCTCTGGTATTATAGAGAGTCGGGCCCTCTGGTATTATAGAGAGTCGGGCCCTCTGGTATTATAGAGAGTCGGGCCCTCTGGTATTATAGAGAGTCGGGCCCTCTGGTATTATAGAGAGTCGGGCCCTCTGGTATTATAGAGAGTCGGGCCCTCTGGTATTATAGAGAGTCGGGCCCTCTGGTATTATAGAGAGTCGGGCCCTCTGGTATTATAGAGAGTCGGGCCCTCTGGTATTATAGAGAGTCGGGCCCTCTGGTATTATAGAGAGTCGGGCCCTCTGGTATTATAGAGAGTCGGGCCCTCTGGTATTATAGAGAGTCGGGCCCTCTGGTATTATAGAGAGTCGGGCCCTCTGGTATTATAGAGAGTCGGGCCCTCTGGTATTATAGAGAGTCGGGCCCTCTGGTATTATAGAGAGTCGGGCCCTCTGGTATTATAGAGAGTCGGGCCCTCTGGTATTATAGAGAGTCGGGCCCTCTGGTATTATAGAGAGTCGGGCCCTCTGGTATTATAGAGAGTCGGGCCCTCTGGTATTATAGAGAGTCGGGCCCTCTGGTATTATAGAGAGTCGGGCCCTCTGGTATTATAGAGAGTCGGGCCCTCTGGTATTATAGAGAGTCGGGCCCTCTGGTATTATAGAGAGTCGGGCCCTCTGGTATTATAGAGAGTCGGGCCCTCTGGTATTATAGAGAGTCGGGCCCTCTGGTATTATAGAGAGTCGGGCCCTCTGGTATTATAGAGAGTCGGGCCCTCTGGTATTATAGAGAGTCGGGCCCTCTGGTATTATAGAGAGTCGGGCCCTCTGGTATTATAGAGAGTCGGGCCCTCTGGTATTATAGAGAGTCGGGCCCTCTGGTATTATAGAGAGTCGGGCCTCTGGTATTATAGAGAGTCGGGCCCTCTGGTATTATAGAGAGTCGGGCCCTCTGGTATTATAGAGAGTCGGGCCCTCTGGTATTATAGAGAGTCGGGCCCTCTGGTATTATAGAGAGTCGGGCCCTCTGGTATTATAGAGAGTCGGGCCCTCTGGTATTATAGAGAGTCGGGCCCTCTGGTATTATAGAGAGTCGGGCCCTCTGGTATTATAGAGAGTCGGGCCCTCTGGTATTATAGAGAGTCGGGCCCTCTGGTATTATAGAGAGTCGGGCCCTCTGGTATTATAGAGAGTCGGGCCCTCTGGTATTATAGAGAGTCGGGCCCTCTGGTATTATAGAGAGTCGGGCCCTCTGGTATTATAGAGAGTCGGGCCCTCTGGTATTATAGAGAGTCGGGCCCTCTGGTATTATAGAGAGTCGGGCCCTCTGGTATTATAGAGAGTCGGGCCCTCTGGTATTATAGAGAGTCGGGCCCTCTGGTATTATAGAGAGTCGGGCCCTCTGGTATTATAGAGAGTCGGGCCCTCTGGTATTATAGAGAGTCGGGCCCTCTGGTATTATAGAGAGTCGGGCCCTCTGGTATTATAGAGAGTCGGGCCCTCTGGTATTATAGAGAGTCGGGCCCTCTGGTATTATAGAGAGTCGGGCCCTCTGGTATTATAGAGAGTCGGGCCCTCTGGTATTATAGAGAGTCGGGCCCTCTGGTATTATAGAGAGTCGGGCCCTCTGGTATTATAGAGAGTCGGGCCCTCTGGTATTATAGAGAGTCGGGCCCTCTGGTATTATAGAGAGTCGGGCCCTCTGGTATTATAGAGAGTCGGGCCCTCTGGTATTATAGAGAGTCGGGCCCTCTGGTATTATAGAGAGTCGGGCCCTCTGGTATTATAGAGAGTCGGGCCCTCTGGTATTATAGAGAGTCGGGCCCTCTGGTATTATAGAGAGTCGGGCCCTCTGGTATTATAGAGAGTCGGGCCCTCTGGTATTATAGAGAGTCGGGCCCTCTGGTATTATAGAGAGTCGGGCCCTCTGGTATTATAGAGAGTCGGGCCCTCTGGTATTATAGAGAGTCGGGCCCTCTGGTATTATAGAGAGTCGGGCCCTCTGGTATTATAGAGAGTCGGGCCCTCTGGTATTATAGAGAGTCGGGCCCTCTGGTATTATAGAGAGTCGGGCCCTCTGGTATTATAGAGAGTCGGGCCCTCTGGTATTATAGAGAGTCGGGCCCTCTGGTATTATAGAGAGTCGGGCCCTCTGGTATTATAGAGAGTCGGGCCCTCTGGTATTATAGAGAGTCGGGCCCTCTGGTATTATAGAGAGTCGGGCCCTCTGGTATTATAGAGAGTCGGGCCCTCTGGTATTATAGAGAGTCGGGCCCTCTGGTATTATAGAGAGTCGGGCCCTCTGGTATTATAGAGAGTCGGGCCCTCTGGTATTATAGAGAGTCGGGCCCTCTGGTATTATAGAGAGTCGGGCCCTCTGGTATTATAGAGAGTCGGGCCCTCTGGTATTATAGAGAGTCGGGCCCTCTGGTATTATAGAGAGTCGGGCCCTCTGGTATTATAGAGAGTCGGGCCCTCTGGTATTATAGAGAGTCGGGCCTCTGGTATTATAGAGAGTCGGGCCCTCTGGTATTATAGAGAGTCGGGCCCTCTGGTATTATAGAGAGTCGGGCCCTCTGGTATTATAGAGAGTCGGGCCCTCTGGTATTATAGAGAGTCGGGCCCTCTGGTATTATAGAGAGTCGGGCCCTCTGGTATTATAGAGAGTCGGGCCCTCTGGTATTATAGAGAGTCGGGCCCTCTGGTATTATAGAGAGTCGGGCCCTCTGGTATTATAGAGAGTCGGGCCCTCTGGTATTATAGAGAGTCGGGCCCTCTGGTATTATAGAGAGTCGGGCCCTCTGGTATTATAGAGAGTCGGGCCCTCTGGTATTATAGAGAGTCGGGCCCTCTGGTATTATAGAGAGTCGGGCCCTCTGGTATTATAGAGAGTCGGGCCCTCTGGTATTATAGAGAGTCGGGCCCTCTGGTATTATAGAGAGTCGGGCCCTCTGGTATTATAGAGTCGGGCCCTCTGGTATTATAGAGAGTGGGCCCTCTGGTATTATAGAGAGTCGGGCCCTCTGGTATTATAGAGAGTCGGGCCCTCTGGTATTATAGAGAGTCGGGCCCTCTGGTATTATAGAGAGTCGGGCCCTCTGGTATTATAGAGAGTCGGGCCCTCTGGTATTATAGAGAGTCGGGCCCTCTGGTATTATAGAGAGTCGGGCCCTCTGGTATTATAGAGAGTCGGGCCCTCTGGTATTATAGAGAGTCGGGCCCTCTGGTATTATAGAGAGTCGGGCCCTCTGGTATTATAGAGAGTCGGGCCCTCTGGTATTATAGAGAGTCGGGCCCTCTGGTATTATAGAGAGTCGGGCCCTCTGGTATTATAGAGAGTCGGGCCCTCTGGTATTATAGAGAGTCGGGCCTCTGGTATTATAGAGAGTCGGGCCCTCTGGTATTATAGAGAGTCGGGCCCTCTGGTATTATAGAGAGTCGGGCCCTCTGGTATTATAGAGAGTCGGGCCCTCTGGTATTATAGAGAGTCGGGCCCTCTGGTATTATAGAGAGTCGGGCCCTCTGGTATTATAGAGAGTCGGGCCCTCTGGTATTATAGAGAGTCGGGCCCTCTGGTATTATAGAGAGTCGGGCCCTCTGGTATTATAGAGAGTCGGGCCCTCTGGTATTATAGAGAGTCGGGCCCTCTGGTATTATAGAGAGTCGGGCCCTCTGGTATTATAGAGAGTCGGGCCCTCTGGTATTATAGAGAGTCGGGCCCTCTGGTATTATAGAGAGTCGGGCCCTCTGGTATTATAGAGAGTCGGGCCCTCTGGTATTATAGAGAGTCGGGCCCTCTGGTATTATAGAGAGTCGGGCCCTCTGGTATTATAGAGAGTCGGGCCCTCTGGTATTATAGAGAGTCGGGCCCTCTGGTATTATAGAGAGTCGGGCCCTCTGGTATTATAGAGAGTCGGGCCCTCTGGTATTATAGAGAGTCGGGCCCTCTGGTATTATAGAGAGTCGGGCCCTCTGGTATTATAGAGAGTCGGGCCCTCTGGTATTATAGAGAGTCGGGCCCTCTGGTATTATAGAGAGTCGGGCCCTCTGGTATTATAGAGAGTCGGGCCCTCTGGTATTATAGAGAGTCGGGCCCTCTGGTATTATAGAGAGTCGGGCCCTCTGGTATTATAGAGAGTCGGGCCCTCTGGTATTATAGAGAGTCGGGCCCTCTGGTATTATAGAGAGTCGGGCCTCTGGTATTATAGAGAGTCGGGCCCTCTGGTATTATAGAGAGTCGGGCCCTCTGGTATTATAGAGAGTCGGGCCCTCTGGTATTATAGAGAGTCGGGCCCTCTGGTATTATAGAGAGTCGGGCCCTCTGGTATTATAGAGAGTCGGGCCCTCTGGTATTATAGAGAGTCGGGCCCTCTGGTATTATAGAGAGTCGGGCCCTCTGGTATTATAGAGAGTAGGCCCTCTGGTATTATAGAGAGTCGGGCCCTCTGGTATTATAGAGAGTCGGGCCCTCTGGTATTATAGAGAGTCGGGCCCTCTGGTATTATAGAGAGTCGGGCCCTCTGGTATTATAGAGAGTCGGGCCCTCTGGTATTATAGAGAGTCGGGCCCTCTGGTATTATAGAGAGTCGGGCCCTCTGGTATTATAGAGAGTCGGGCCCTCTGGTATTATAGAGAGTCGGGCCCTCTGGTATTATAGAGAGTCGGGCCCTCTGGTATTATAGAGAGTCGGGCCCTCTGGTATTATAGAGAGTCGGGCCCTCTGGTATTATAGAGAGTAGGCCCTCTGGTATTATAGAGAGTCGGGCCCTCTGGTATTATAGAGAGTCGGGCCCTCTGGTATTATAGAGAGTCGGGCCCTGGTATTATAGAGAGTCGGGCCCTCTGGTATTATAGAGAGTGGGCCCTCTGGTATTATAGAGAGTCGGGCCCTCTGGTATTATAGAGAGTCGGGCCCTCTGGTATTATAGAGAGTCGGGCCCTCTGGTATTATAGAGAGTCGGGCCCTCTGGTATTATAGAGAGTCGGGCCCTCTGGTATTATAGAGAGTCGGGCCCTCTGGTATTATAGAGAGTCGGGCCCTCTGGTATTATAGAGAGTAGGCCCTCTGGTATTATATAGAGTGGGCCCTCTGGTATTATAGAGAGTCGGGCCCTCTGGTATTATAGAGAGTCGGGCCCTCTGGTATTATAGAGAGTCGGGCCCTCTGGTATTATAGAGAGTCGGGCCCTCTGGTATTATAGAGAGTCGGGCCCTCTGGTATTATAGAGAGTCGGGCCCTCTGGTATTATAGAGAGTCGGGCCTCTGGTATTATAGAGAGTCGGGCCCTCTGGTATTATAGAGAGTCGGGCCCTCTGGTATTATAGAGAGTCGGGCCCTCTGGTATTATAGAGAGTCGGGCCCTCTGGTATTATAGAGAGTCGGGCCTCTGGTATTATAGAGAGTCGGGCCCTCTGGTATTATAGAGAGTCGGGCCCTCTGGTATTATAGAGAGTCGGGCCCTCTGGTATTATAGAGAGTCGGGCCCTCTGGTATTATAGAGAGTCGGGCCCTCTGGTATTATAGAGAGTCGGGCCCTCTGGTATTATAGAGAGTCGGGCCCTCTGGTATTATAGAGAGTCGGGCCCTCTGGTATTATAGAGAGTCGGGCCTCTGGTATTATAGAGAGTCGGGCCCTCTGGTATTATAGAGAGTCGGGCCCTCTGGTATTATAGAGAGTCGGGCCCTCTGGTATTATAGAGAGTCGGGCCCTCTGGTATTATAGAGAGTCGGGCCTCTGGTATTATAGAGAGTCGGGCCCTCTGGTATTATAGAGAGTCGGGCCCTCTGGTATTATAGAGAGTCGGGCCCTCTGGTATTATAGAGAGTCGGGCCTCTGGTATTATAGAGAGTCGGGCCCTCTGGTATTATAGAGAGTCGGGCCCTCTGGTATTATAGAGAGTCGGGCCCTCTGGTATTATAGAGAGTCGGGCCCTCTGGTATTATAGAGAGTCGGGCCCTCTGGTATTATAGAGAGTCGGGCCCTCTGGTATTATAGAGAGTCGGGCCCTCTGGTATTATAGAGAGTCGGGCCCTCTGGTATTATAGAGAGTAGGCCCTCTGGTATTATAGAGAGTCGGGCCCTCTGGTATTATAGAGAGTCGGGCCCTCTGGTATTATAGAGAGTCGGGCCCTCTGGTATTATAGAGAGTCGGGCCTCTGGTATTATAGAGAGTCGGGCCCTCTGGTATTATAGAGAGTCGGGCCCTCTGGTATTATAGAGAGTCGGGCCCTCTGGTATTATAGAGAGTCGGGCCCTCTGGTATTATAGAGAGTAGGCCCTCTGGTATTATAGAGAGTCGGGCCCTCTGGTATTATAGAGAGTCGGGCCCTCTGGTATTATAGAGAGTCGGGCCCTCTGGTATTATAGAGAGTCGGGCCCTCTGGTATTATAGAGAGTCGGGCCCTCTGGTATTATAGAGAGTCGGGCCCTCTGGTATTATAGAGAGTCGGGCCCTCTGGTATTATAGAGAGTCGGGCCTCTGGTATTATAGAGAGTCGGGCCCTCTGGTATTATAGAGAGTCGGGCCCTCTGGTATTATAGAGAGTCGGGCCCTCTGGTATTATAGAGAGTCGGGCCCTCTGGTATTATAGAGAGTCGGGCCCTCTGGTATTATAGAGAGTCGGGCCCTCTGGTATTATAGAGAGTCGGGCCCTCTGGTATTATAGAGAGTCGGGCCCTTGGTATTATAGAGAGCCGGGCCCTCTGGTATTATAGAGAGTCGGGCCCTCTGGTATTATAGAGAGTCGGGCCCTCTGGTATTATAGAGAGTCGGGCCCTCTGGTATTATAGAGAGTCGGGCCCTCTGGTATTATAGAGAGCGGGCCCTCTGGTATTATAGAGAGTCGGGCCCTCTGGTATTATAGAGAGTCGGGCCCTCTGGTATTATAGAGAGTCGGGCCCTCTGGTATTATAGAGAGTCGGGCCCTCTGGTATTATAGAGAGTGGGCCCTCTGGTATTATAGAGAGTCGGGCCCTCTGGTATTATAGAGAGTCGGGCCCTCTGGTATTATAGAGAGTCGGGCCCTCTGGTATTATAGAGAGTCGGGCCCTCTGGTATTATAGAGAGTCGGGCCCTCTGGTATTATAGAGAGTCGGGCCCTCTGGTATTATAGAGAGTCGGGCCCTCTGGTATTATAGAGAGTCGGGCCTCTGGTATTATAGAGAGTCGGGCCCTCTGGTATTATAGAGAGTCGGGCCCTCTGGTATTATAGAGAGTCGGGCCCTCTGGTATTATAGAGAGCGGGCCCTCTGGTATTATAGAGTCGGGCCCTCTGGTATTATAGAGAGTCGGGCCTCTGGTATTATAGAGAGTCGGGCCCTCTGGTATTATAGAGAGTCGGGCCCTCTGGTATTATAGAGAGTCGGGCCTCTGGTATTATAGAGAGTCGGGCCCTCTGGTATTATAGAGAGTCGGGCCTCTGGTATTATAGAGAGTCGGGCCCTCTGGTATTATAGAGAGTCGGGCCCTCTGGTATTATAGAGAGTGGCCCTCTGGTATTATAGAGAGTCGGGCCCTCTGGTATTATAGAGAGTCGGGCCCTCTGGTATTATAGAGAGTCGGGCCCTCTGGTATTATAGAGAGTCGGCCCCTCTGGTATTATAGAGAGTCGGGCCCTCTGGTATTATAGAGAGTCGGGCCTCTGGTATTATAGAGAGTCGGGCCCTCTGGTATTATAGAGAGTCGGGCCCTCTGGTATTATAGAGAGTCGGGCCCTCTGGTATTATAGAGAGCGGGCCCTCTGGTATTATATAGAGAGTCGGGCCCTCTGGTATTATAGAGAGTCGGGCCCTCTGGTATTATAGAGAGTCGGGCCCTCTGGTATTATAGAGAGTCGGGCCCTCTGGTATTATAGAGAGTCGGGCCCTCTGGTATTATAGAGAGTCGGGCCCTCTGGTATTATAGAGAGCCGGGCCTCTGGTATTATAGAGAGCGGGCCCTCTGTTATTATAGAGAGTCGGGCCCTCTGGTTTTATAGAGAGTCGG
>JASTWF010001856.1:0-55000 GCA_030390025.1 Squalus acanthias | reverse complement strand
GGGCCCAGTGAGATCAGACAGTGTGTAACCCGGAGAGGATGGGCCCAGTGAGATCAGACAGTGTGGTAACCCGGGGTGGATGGGCCCCAGTGAGATCAGACAGTGTGTACCCGGGGTGGATGGGTCCAGTGAGTTCAGACAGTGTGTAACCTCGGGAGGATGTGCCCAGTGAGATCAGACAGTGAGTAACCAGGGGAGGATGGGCCCAGTGAGATCAGACAGTGTGTGACCCGGGGAGGATGGGTCCAGTGAGATCAGGACAGTGTGTAACCCTGGGAGGATGGGCCCAGTGAGATCAGACAGTGTGTAACCCGGGGTGGATGGTCCAGTGAGTTCAGACAGTGTGTAACCTCGGGAGGATGTGCCCAGTGAGATCAGACAGTGAGTAACCAGGGAGGATGGGCCCAGTGAGATCAGACAGTGTGTGACCCGGGGAGGATGGGTCCAGTGAGATCAGACAGTGTGTAACCCGGGGAGGATGGGCCCAGTGAGATCAGACAGTGTGTGACCCGGGGAGGATGGGTCCAGTGAGATCAGACAGTGTGTAACCCGGGAGGATGGGCCCAGTGAGATCAGACAGTGTGTAACCCGGGGAGGATGGGCCCAGTGAGATCAGGCAGTGTGTAACCCGGGGAGGATGGGCCCAGTGAGATTCAGACAGTGTGTAACCCGGGGAGGATGGGCCCAGTGAGATCAGACAGTGTGTAACCCGGGGAGGATGGGCCCAGTGAATTCAGACAGTGTGTAACCCGGGGAGATGGGCCCAGTGAGATCAGACAGTGTGTAACCCGGGGAGGATGGGCCCAGTGAGATCAGACAGTGTGTAACCCGGGAGGATGGGCCCAGTGAGATCAGACAGTGTGTATCCGGGGAGGATGGGCCCAGTGAGATCAGACAGTGTGTAACCTGGGAGGATGGGCCCAGTGAGATCAGACAGTGTGTAACCCGAGGAGGATAGGCCCAGTGAGATCTGACAGTGTGTAACCCGGGGAGGATGGGCCCAGTGTGATCAGACAGTGAGTACCCGGGAGGATGGGGCCCAGTGAGATCAGACAGTGTGTAACCCGGGGGTGGATGGGCCCAGTGTGATCAGACAGTGAGTAACCCGGGAGGATGGGCCCAGTGAGATCAGACAGTGTGTAACCCGGGGAGGATGGGTCCAGTGAGTTCAGACAGTGTGTAACCTCGGGAGGATGTGCCCAGTGAGATCAGACAGTGAGTAACCAGGGGAGGATGGGCCCAGTGATATCAGACAGTGTGTGACCCGGGGAGGATGGGTCCAGTGAGATCAGACAGGGTGTAACCCTGGGAGGATGGGCCCAGTGAGATCAGACAGTGTGTGACCCGGGAGGATGGGTCCAGTGAGATCAGACAGTGTGTAACCCGGGGAGGATGGGCTCAGTGAGATCAGGCAGTGTGTAACCCGGGGAGGAATGGGCCAGTGAGATTCAACAGGGTGTAACCCGGGGAGGATGGCCCAGTGAGATCAGACAGTGTGTAACCCGGGGAGGATGGGCCCAGTGTGATCAGACAGTGTGTAACCCGGGGAGGATGGGCCCAGTGAGATCAACAGTGTGTAACCCGGGAGGATGGGCCCAGTGAGTTCAGACAGTGTGTAACCTCGGGAGGATGTGCCCAGTGAGATCAGACAGTGTGTATTCCGGGGAGGATGGACCAAGTGAGATCAGACAGTGTGTAACCCGGGGAGGATGGGCCCAGTGAGATCAGACAGTGTGTAACCCGGGGAGGATGGGCCCAGTGAGGTCTGACAGTGTGTAACCCGGGGAGGATGGGCCCAGTGTGATCAGACAGTGAGTAACCCGGGGAGGATGGGCCCAGTGTGATCAGACAGTGTGTAACCCGGGGAGGATGGGCCCAGTGAGATCAGACAGTGTGTAACCCGGGGTGGATGGGCCCAGTGTGATCAGACAGTGAGTAACCCGGGGAGGATGGGCCCAGTGAGATCAGACAGTGTGTAACCCCGAGAGGATGGGCCCAGTGAGATCAGACAGTGTGTAACCCGGGGAGGATGGGCCCAGTGAGATCAGACAGTGTGTAACCCGGGGAGGATGGGCCCAGTGAGATCAGACAGTGAGTAACCCGGGGAGGATGGGTCCAGTGAGATCAGACAGTGTGTAACCTCGGGAGGAAAGGCCAGTGAGATCAGACAGTGTGTACCCGGGGAGAATGGGCCCCAGTGAGATCAGACAGTGTGTAACCCGGGGAGAATGGGCCCAGTGAGATCAGACAGTGTTTAACCGGGAGGATGGGCCCAGTGAGATCCGACAGTGTGTAACCCGGGGAGGATGGGCCCAGTGAGATCCGACAGTGTGTAACACGGGAGGATGGGCCCAGTGGATCAGAGAGTGTGTAACCCGGGGAGGAAGGGCCCAGTGAGATCACACAGTGTGTATCCTGTGGAAGATGGGCCCAGTGAGATACAGACAGTGTGTAACCCGTGGAGGATGGGCCCAGTGAGATCAGACAGTGTGTAACCCGGGGAGGATGGGCCCAGTGTGATCAGACAGTGTGTAACCCGAGGAGGATGGGCGCAGTGAGATCAGACAGTGTGTACCCGGGAGGATGGCCCAGTGAGATCAGACAGTGGTGGTAACCCGGGGTGGATGGGCGCAGTGAGATCAGACAGTGTGTAACCCGGGGAGGATGGGCCCAGCGAGATCAGACACTGTGTAACCCTGGGTGGATGGGCCCAGTGTGATCAGACAGTGTGTAACCCGGGGAGGATGGGCCCAGCGAGATCAGACACTGTTGTAACCCGGGGAGGATGGGCCAGTGAGATCAGACAGTGTGTAACCCGGGTGGATGGGCTCAGTGAGATCAGGACAGTGTGTAACCCGAGAGAGGATGGGCCCAGTGAGATCAGACAGTGTGTAACCGGGGTGGATGGGCGCAGTGAGATCAGACAGTGTGTAACCCGGGGAGGATGGGCCCAGTGAGATCAGACAGTGTGTAACCCGGGGAGGATGGGCCCAGTGAGATCAGACAGTGTGTAACCCGGGAGGATGGGCCCAGTGAGATCAGACAGTGTGTAACCCGGGGAGGATGGGACCCAGTGAGATCAGACAGTGTGTAACCCGGGAGGATGGGCCCAGTGAGATCAGACAGTGTGTAACCCGGGGAGGATGGGCCCAGTGAGATCAGACAGTGTGTAACCCGGGGAGGATGGGCCCAGTGAGATCAGACAGTGTGTAACCCGGGGAGGATGGGCCCAGTGAGATCAGACAGTGTGTAACCCGGGGAGGATGGGCCCAGTGAGATCAGACAGTGTGTAACCCGGGGAGGATGGGCCCAGTGAGATCAGACAGTGTGTAACCCGGGGAGGATGGGCCCAGTGAGATCAGACAGTGTGTAACCCGGGGAGGATGGGCCCAGTGAGATCAGACAGTGTGTAACCCGGGGAGGATGGGCCCAGTGAGATCAGACAGTGTGTAACCCGGGGAGGATGGGCCCAGTGAGATCAGACAGTGTGTAACCCGGGAGGATGGGCCCAGTGAGATCAGACAGTGTGTAACCCGGGAGGATGGGCCCAGTGAGATCAGACAGTGTGTAACCCGGGGAGGATGGGCCCAGTGAGATCAGACAGTGTGTAACCCGGGGAGGATGGGCCCAGTGAGATCAGACAGTGTGTAACCCGGGGAGGATGGGCCCAGTGAGATCAGACAGTGTGTAACCCGGGAGGATGGGCCCAGTGAGATCAGACAGTGTGTAACCCGGGGAGGATGGGCCCAGTGAGATCAGACAGTGTGTAACCCGGGGAGGATGGGCCCAGTGAGATCAGACAGTGTGTAACCCGGGGAGGATGGGCCCAGTGAGATCAGACAGTGTGTAACCCGGGGAGGATGGGCCCAGTGAGATCAGACAGTGTGTAACCCGGGGAGGATGGGCCCAGTGAGATCAGACAGTGTGTAACCCGGGGAGGATGGGCCCAGTGAGATCAGACAGTGTGTAACCCGGGGAGGATGGGCCCAGTGAGATCAGACAGTGTGTAACCCGGGGAGGATGGGCCCAGTGAGATCAGACAGTGTGTAACCCGGGAGGATGGGCCCAGTGAGATCAGACAGTGTGTAACCCGGGGAGGATGGGCCCAGTGAGATCAGACAGTGTGTAACCCGGGGAGGATGGGCCCAGTGAGATCAGACAGTGTGTAACCCGGGAGGATGGGCCCAGTGAGATCAGACAGTGTGTAACCCGGGGAGGATGGGCCCAGTGAGATCAGACAGTGTGTAACCCGGGGAGGATGGGCCCAGTGAGATCAGACAGTGTGTAACCCGGGGAGGATGGGCCCAGTGAGATCAGACAGTGTGTAACCCGGGGAGGATGGGCCCAGTGAGATCAGACAGTGTGTAACCCGGGGAGGATGGGCCCAGTGAGATCAGACAGTGTGTAACCCGGGGAGGATGGGCCCAGTGAGATCAGACAGTGTGTAACCCGGGAGGATGGGCCCAGTGAGATCAGACAGTGTGTAACCCGGGGAGGATGGGCCCAGTGAGATCAGACAGTGTGTAACCCGGGGAGGATGGGCCCAGTGAGATCAGACAGTGTGTAACCCGGGGAGGATGGGCCCAGTGAGATCAGACAGTGTGTAACCCGGGGAGGATGGGCCCAGTGAGATCAGACAGTGTGTAACCCGGGGAGGATGGGCCCAGTGAGATCAGACAGTGTGTAACCCGGGGAGGATGGGCCCAGTGAGATCAGACAGTGTGTAACCCGGGGAGGATGGGCCCAGTGAGATCAGACAGTGTGTAACCCGGGGAGGATGGGCCCAGTGAGATCAGACAGTGTGTAACCCGGGGAGGATGGGCCCAGTGAGATCAGACAGTGTGTAACCCGGGGAGGATGGGCCCAGTGAGATCAGACAGTGTGTAACCCGGGAGGATGGGCCCAGTGAGATCAGACAGTGTGTAACCCGGGGAGGATGGGCCCAGTGAGATCAGACAGTGTGTAACCCGGGAGGATGGGCCCAGTGAGATCAGACAGTGTGTAACCCGGGGAGGATGGGCCCAGTGAGATCAGACAGTGTGTAACCCGGGGAGGATGGGCCCAGTGAGATCAGACAGTGTGTAACCCGGGGAGGATGGGCCCAGTGAGATCAGACAGTGTGTAACCGGGGAGGATGGGCCCAGTGAGATCAGACAGTGTGTAACCCGGGAGGATGGGCCCAGTGAGATCAGACAGTGTGTAACCCGGGGAGGATGGGCCCAGTGAGATCAGACAGTGTGTAACCCGGGGAGGATGGGCCCAGTGAGATCAGACAGTGTGTAACCCGGGAGGATGGGCCCAGTGAGATCAGACAGTGTGTAACCCGGGAGGATGGGCCCAGTGAGATCAGACAGTGTGTAACCCGGGGAGGATGGGCCCAGTGAGATCAGACAGTGTGTAACCCGGGGAGGATGGGCCCAGTGAGATCAGACAGTGTGTAACCCGGGGAGGATGGGCCCAGTGAGATCAGACAGTGTGTAACCCGGGGAGGA
The DNA here is from genome assembly GCA_030390025.1 of Squalus acanthias. Lineage (NCBI taxonomy): Eukaryota > Metazoa > Chordata > Chondrichthyes > Squaliformes > Squalidae > Squalus > Squalus acanthias. The sequence continues at coordinate 49,508 of JASTWF010001856.1, read as the reverse complement.
TGGGCCCAGTGAGATCAGACAGTGTGTAACCCGGGAGGATGGGCCCAGTGAGATCAGACAGTGTGTAACCCGGGGAGGATGGGCCCAGTGAGATCAGACAGTGTGTAACCCGGGAGGATGGGCCCAGTGAGATCAGACAGTGTGTAACCCGGGAGGATGGGCCCAGTGAGATCAGACAGTGTGTAACCCGGGGAGGATGGGCCCAGTGAGATCAGACAGTGTGTAACCCGGGGAGGATGGGCCCAGTGAGATCAGACAGTGTGTAACCCGGGGAGGATGGGCCCAGTGAGATCAGACAGTGTGTAACCCGGGAGGATGGGCCCAGTGAGATCAGACAGTGTGTAACCCGGGAGGATGGGCCCAGTGAGATCAGACAGTGTGTAACCCGGGGAGGATGGGCCCAGTGAGATCAGACAGTGTGTAACCCGGGGAGGATGGGCCCAGTGAGATCAGACAGTGTGTAACCCGGGGAGGATGGGCCCAGTGAGATCAGACAGTGTGTAACCCGGGAGGATGGGCCCAGTGAGATCAGACAGTGTGTAACCCGGGAGGATGGGCCCAGTGAGATCAGACAGTGTGTAACCCGGGGAGGATGGGCCCAGTGAGATCAGACAGTGTGTAACCCGGGGAGGATGGGCCCAGTGAGATCAGACAGTGTGTAACCCGGGGAGGATGGGCCCAGTGAGATCAGACAGTGTGTAACCCGGGGAGGATGGGCCCAGTGAGATCAGACAGTGTGTAACCCGGGGAGGATGGGCCCAGTGAGATCAGACAGTGTGTAACCCGGGAGGATGGGCCCAGTGAGATCAGACAGTGTGTAACCCGGGGAGGATGGGCCCAGTGAGATCAGACAGTGTGTAACCCGGGGAGGATGGGCCCAGTGAGATCAGACAGTGTGTAACCCGGGGAGGATGGGCCCAGTGAGATCAGACAGTGTGTAACCCGGGGAGGATGGGCCCAGTGAGATCAGACAGTGTGTAACCCGGGGAGGATGGGCCCAGTGAGATCAGACAGTGTGTAACCCGGGGAGGATGGGCCCAGTGAGATCAGACAGTGTGTAACCCGGGGAGGATGGGCCCAGTGAGATCAGACAGTGTGTAACCCGGGGAGGATGGGCCCAGTGAGATCAGACAGTGTGTAACCCGGGGAGGATGGGCCCAGTGAGATCAGACAGTGTGTAACCCGGGAGGATGGGCCCAGTGAGATCAGACAGTGTGTAACCCGGGAGGATGGGCCCAGTGAGATCAGACAGTGTGTAACCCGGGGAGGATGGGCCCAGTGAGATCAGACAGTGTGTAACCCGGGGAGGATGGGCCCAGTGAGATCAGACAGTGTGTAACCCGGGGAGGATGGGCCCAGTGAGATCAGACAGTGTGTAACCCGGGAGGATGGGCCCAGTGAGATCAGACAGTGTGTAACCCGGGGAGGATGGGCCCAGTGAGATCAGACAGTGTGTAACCCGGGGAGGATGGGCCCAGTGAGATCAGACAGTGTGTAACCCGGGGAGGATGGGCCCAGTGAGATCAGACAGTGTGTAACCCGGGGAGGATGGGCCCAGTGAGATCAGACAGTGTGTAACCCGGGGAGGATGGGCCCAGTGAGATCAGACAGTGTGTAACCCGGGGAGGATGGGCCCAGTGAGATCAGACAGTGTGTAACCCGGGGAGGATGGGCCCAGTGAGATCAGACAGTGTGTAACCCGGGGAGGATGGGCCCAGTGAGATCAGACAGTGTGTAACCCGGGGAGGATGGGCCCAGTGAGATCAGACAGTGTGTAACCCGGGGAGGATGGGCCCAGTGAGATCAGACAGTGTGTAACCCGGGAGGATGGGCCCAGTGAGATCAGACAGTGTGTAACCCGGGAGGATGGGCCCAGTGAGATCAGACAGTGTGTAACCCGGGGAGGATGGGCCCAGTGAGATCAGACACTGTTTAACCCGGCGAGATGGGCCCAGTGAGATCAGACAGTGTGTAACCCGGGGAGGATGGGCCCAGTGAGATCAGACAGTGTGTAACCCGGGGAGGATGGGCCCAGTGAGATCAGACAGTGTGTAACCCGGGGAGGATGGGCCCAGTGAGATCAGACAGTGTGTAACCCGGGGAGGATGGGCCCAGTGAGATCAGACAGTGTGTAACCCGGGGAGGATGGGCCCAGTGAGATCAGACAGTGTGTAACCCGGGGAGGATGGGCCCAGTGAGATCAGACAGTGTGTAACCCGGGGAGGATGGGCCCAGTGAGATCAGACAGTGTGTAACCCGGGGAGGATGGGCCCAGTGAGATCAGACAGTGTGTAACCCGGGGAGGATGGGCCCAGTGAGATCAGACAGTGTGTAACCCGGGGAGGATGGGCCCAGTGAGATCAGACAGTGTGTAACCCGGGGAGGATGGGCCCAGTGAGATCAGACAGTGTGTAACACGGGAGGATGGGCCCAGTGAGATCAGACAGTGTGTAACCCGGGGAGGATGGGCCCAGTGAGATCAGACAGTGTGTAACCCGGGAGGATGGGCCCAGTGAGATCAGACAGTGTGTAACCCGGGGAGGATGGGCCCAGTGAGATCAGACAGTGTGTAACCCGGGGAGGATGGGCCCAGTGAGATCAGACAGTGTGTAACCCGGGGAGGATGGGCCCAGTGAGATCAGACAGTGTGTAACCCGGGGATGGGCCCAGTGAGATCAGACAGTGTGTAACCCGGGGAGGATGGGCCCAGTGAGATCAGACAGTGTGTAACCCGGGAGGATGGGCCCAGTGAGATCAGACAGTGTGTAACCCGGGGAGGATGGGCCCAGTGAGATCAGACAGTGTGTAACCCGGGGAGGATGGGCCCAGTGAGATCAGACAGTGTGTAACCCGGGGAGGATGGGCCCAGTGAGATCAGACAGTGTGTAACCCGGGGAGGATGGGCCCAGTGAGATCAGACAGTGTGTAACCCGGGAGGATGGGCCCAGTGAGATCAGACAGTGTGTAACCCGGGGAGGATGGGCCCAGTGAGATCAGACAGTGTGTAACCCGGGAGGATGGGCCCAGTGAGATCAGACAGTGTGTAACCCGGGGAGGATGGGCCCAGTGAGATCAGACAGTGTGTAACCCGGGGAGGATGGGCCCAGTGAGATCAGACAGTGTGTAACCCGGGGAGGATGGGCCCAGTGAGATCAGACAGTGTGTAACCCGGGAGGATGGGCCCAGTGAGATCAGACAGTGTGTAACCCGGGAGGATGGGCCCAGTGAGATCAGACAGTGTGTAACCCGGGGAGGATGGGCCCAGTGAGATCAGACAGTGTGTAACCCGGGGAGGATGGGCCCAGTGAGATCAGACAGTGTGTAACCCGGGGAGGATGGGCCCAGTGAGATCAGACAGTGTGTAACCCGGGGAGGATGGGCCCAGTGAGATCAGACAGTGTGTAACCCGGGGAGGATGGGCCCAGTGAGATCAGACAGTGTGTAACCCGGGGAGGATGGGCCCAGTGAGATCAGACAGTGTGTAACCCGGGGAGGATGGGCCCAGTGAGATCAGACAGTGTGTAACCCGGGGAGGATGGGCCCAGTGAGATCAGACAGTGTGTAACCCGGGGAGGATGGGCCCAGTGAGATCAGACAGTGTGTAACCCGGGGAGGATGGGCCCAGTGAGATCAGACAGTGTGTAACCCGGGGAGGATGGGCCCAGTGAGATCAGACAGTGTGTAACCCGGGAGGATGGGCCCAGTGAGATCAGACAGTGTGTAACCCGGGGAGGATGGGCCCAGTGAGATCAGACAGTGTGTAACCCGGGGAGGATGGGCCCAGTGAGATCAGACAGTGTGTAACCCGGGAGGATGGGCCCAGTGAGATCAGACAGTGTGTAACCCGGGGAGGATGGGCCCAGTGAGATCAGACAGTGTGTAACCCGGGGAGGATGGGCCCAGTGAGATCAGACAGTGTGTAACCCGGGGAGGATGGGCCCAGTGAGATCAGACAGTGTGTAACCCGGGAGGATGGGCCCAGTGAGATCAGACAGTGTGTAACCCGGGAGGATGGGCCCAGTGAGATCAGACAGTGTGTAACCCGGGAGGATGGGCCCAGTGAGATCAGACAGTGTGTAACCCGGGAGGATGGGCCCAGTGAGATCAGACAGTGTGTAACCCGGGAGGATGGGCCCAGTGAGATCAGACAGTGTGTAACCCGGGGAGGATGGGCCCAGTGAGATCAGACAGTGTGTAACCCGGGGAGGATGGGCCCAGTGAGATCAGACAGTGTGTAACCCGGGGAGGATGGGCCCAGTGAGATCAGACAGTGTGTAACCCGGGGAGGATGGGCCCAGTGAGATCAGACAGTGTGTAACCCGGGAGGATGGGCCCAGTGAGATCAGACAGTGTGTAACCCGGGAGGATGGGCCCAGTGAGATCAGACAGTGTGTAACCCGGGGAGGATGGGCCCAGTGAGATCAGACAGTGTGTAACCCGGGAGGATGGGCCCAGTGAGATCAGACAGTGTGTAACCCGGGGAGGATGGGCCCAGTGAGATCAGACAGTGTGTAACCCGGGAGGATGGGCCCAGTGAGATCAGACAGTGTGTAACCCGGGGAGGATGGGCCCAGTGAGATCAGACAGTGTGTAACCCGGGGAGGATGGGCCCAGTGAGATCAGACAGTGTGTAACCCGGGAGGATGGGCCCAGTGAGATCAGACAGTGTGTAACCCGGGGAGGATGGGCCCAGTGAGATCAGACAGTGTGTAACCCGGGGAGGATGGGCCCAGTGAGATCAGACAGTGTGTAACCCGGGGAGGATGGGCCCAGTGAGATCAGACAGTGTGTAACCCGGGGAGGATGGGCCCAGTGAGATCAGACAGTGTGTAACCCGGGAGGATGGGCCCAGTGAGATCAGACAGTGTGTAACCCGGGGAGGATGGGCCCAGTGAGATCAGACAGTGTGTAACCCGGGGAGGATGGGCCCAGTGAGATCAGACAGTGTGTAACCCGGGGAGGATGGGCCCAGTGAGATCAGACAGTGTGTAACCCGGGGAGGATGGGCCCAGTGAGATCAGACAGTGTGTAACCCGGGGAGGATGGGCCCAGTGAGATCAGACAGTGTGTAACCCGGGGAGGATGGGCCCAGTGAGATCAGACAGTGTGTAACCCGGGGAGGATGGGCCCAGTGAGATCAGACAGTGTGTAACCCGGGAGGATGGGCCCAGTGAGATCAGACAGTGTGTAACCCGGGAGGATGGGCCCAGTGAGATCAGACAGTGTGTAACCCGGGGAGGATGGGCCCAGTGAGATCAGACAGTGTGTAACCCGGGGAGGATGGGCCCAGTGAGATCAGACAGTGTGTAACCCGGGGAGGATGGGCCCAGTGAGATCAGACAGTGTGTAACCCGGGGAGGATGGGCCCAGTGAGATCAGACAGTGTGTAACCCGGGGAGGATGGGCCCAGTGAGATCAGACAGTGTGTAACCCGGGGAGGATGGGCCCAGTGAGATCAGACAGTGTGTAACCCGGGAGGATGGGCCCAGTGAGATCAGACAGTGTGTAACCCGGGGAGGATGGGGCCAGTGAGATCAGACAGTGTGTAACCCGTGGAGGATGGGCCCAGTGTGATCAGACAGTGTGTAACACCGGGGAGATGGGCCCAGTGAGATCAGACAGTGTGTAACCCGTGGAGGTTGGGCCCTGTGTGATCAGACAGTGTGTAACCCGGGGAGGATGGGATCAGTGAGATCAGACAGTGTGTACCCGGGGAGGATGGGCCCAGTGAGATCAGACAGTGTGTAACCCGGGGAGGATGGGCCAGTGAAATCAGACAGTGTGTAACCCGGGAGGATGGGCCCAGTGAGATCAGACAGTGTGTAACCGGGCGAGGATGGGCCCAGTGAGATCAGACAGTGTGTAACCCTGGGAGGAAGGGCCCAGTGAGATCAGACAGTGTTTAACCCGGGAGGATGGGCCCAGTGAGATCAGACAGTGTAAACCCGGGGAGGATGGGCCCAGTTGAGATCAGACAGTGTGTAACCCGGGGAGGATGGGCCCAGTGAGATCAGACAGTGTGTAACCCGGGAGGATGGGCCCAGTGAGATCAGACAGTGTGTAACCCGGGAGGATGGGCCCAGTGAGATCAGACAGTGTGTAACCCGGGGAGGATGGGCCCAGTGAGATCAGACAGTGTGTAACCCGGGAGGATGGGCCCAGTGAGATCAGACAGTGTGTAACCCGGGGAGGATGGGCCCAGTGAGATCAGACAGTGTGTAACCCGGGAGGATGGGCCCAGTGAGATCAGACAGTGTGTAACCCGGGAGGATGGGCCCAGTGAGATCAGACAGTGTGTAACCCGGGGAGGATGGGCCCAGTGAGATCAGACAGTGTGTAACCCGGGGAGGATGGGCCCAGTGAGATCAGACAGTGTGTAACCCGGGGAGGATGGGCCCAGTGAGATCAGACAGTGTGTAACCCGGGAGGATGGGCCCAGTGAGATCAGACAGTGTGTAACCCGGGGAGGATGGGCCCAGTGAGATCAGACAGTGTGTAACCCGGGGAGGATGGGCCCAGTGAGATCAGACAGTGTGTAACCCGGGGAGGATGGGCCCAGTGAGATCAGACAGTGTGTAACCCGGGAGGATGGGCCCAGTGAGATCAGACAGTGTGTAACCCGGGGAGGATGGGCCCAGTGAGATCAGACAGTGTGTAACCCGGGAGGATGGGCCCAGTGAGATCAGACAGTGTGTAACCCGGGGAGGATGGGCCCAGTGAGATCAGACAGTGTGTAACCCGGGGAGGATGGGCCCAGTGAGATCAGACAGTGTGTAACCCGGGAGGATGGGCCCAGTGAGATCAGACAGTGTGTAACCCGGGGAGGATGGGCCCAGTGAGATCAGACAGTGTGTAACCCGGGAGGATGGGCCCAGTGAGATCAGACAGTGTGTAACCCGGGGAGGATGGGCCCAGTGAGATCAGACAGTGTGTAACCCGGGGAGGATGGGCCCAGTGAGATCAGACAGTGTGTAACCCGGGAGGATGGGCCCAGTGAGATCAGACAGTGTGTAACCCGGGGAGGATGGGCCCAGTGAGATCAGACAGTGTGTAACCCGGGGAGGATGGGCCCAGTGAGATCAGACAGTGTGTAACCCGGGGAGGATGGGCCCAGTGAGATCAGACAGTGTGTAACCCGGGGAGGATGGGCCCAGTGAGATCAGACAGTGTGTAACCCGGGGAGGATGGGCCCAGTGAGATCAGACAGTGTGTAACCCGGGGAGGATGGGCCCAGTGAGATCAGACAGTGTGTAACCCGGGGAGGATGGGCCCAGTGAGATCAGACAGTGTGTAACCCGGGGAGGATGGGCCCAGTGAGATCAGACAGTGTGTATCCGGGGAGGATGGGCCCAGTGAGATCAGACAGTGTGTAACCCGGGGAGGATGGGCCCAGTGAGATCAGACAGTGTGTAACCCGGGGAGGATGGGCCCAGTGAGATCAGACAGTGTGTAACCCGAGGAGGATGGGCGCAGTGAGATCAGACAGTGTGTAAGCCCGGAGAGAATGGGCCCAGTGAGATCTAGGACAGTGTGTAACCCGGGGACGATGGGTCCCAGTGAGATCAGACAGTGTGCTAACCCGGAGCGAGCGATGGGCCCAGTGAGATCAGACAGTGTGTAACCGGGGAGGATGGGCGCAGTGAGATCAGGCAGTGTGTAACCGGGAGGAGGAAGGGTCCCAGTGAGATCCAGACCGATGTGTAACCCGGGAGGAAGGGCCCCAGTGAGATCAGACAGTGTGTAACCCGGTGAGGAAAGGTGCCCAGCTGAGATCAGACAGTGTGTCACCGGGAGGATGGAGGATGGGCCCAGTGAGATCAGACAGTGTGTAACCCGGGGAGGATGGGTCCAGTAGATCAGACAGTGTGTCACCCGGGGTGGATGGGCCCAGTGAAATCAGACAGTGTGTAACCCGGGGAGGATGGGCCCAGTGAGATCAGACAGTGTGTAACCCGGGGAGGATGGGCCCCAGTGAGATCAGACAGTGTGTAACCCGGGGAGGATGGGCCCAGTGAGATCAGACAGTGTGTAACCCGGGGAGGATGGGCCCAGTGAGATCAGACAGTGTGTAACCCGGGAGGATGGGCCCAGTGAGATCAGACAGTGTGTAACCCGGGGAGGATGGGCCCAGTGAGATCAGACAGTGTGTAACCCGGGGAGGATGGGCCAGTGAGATCAGACAGTGTGTAACCCGGGGAGGATGGGCCCAGTGAGATCAGACAGTGTGTAACCCGGGGAGGATGGGCCCAGTGAGATCAGACAGTGTGTAACCCGGGGAGGATGGGCCCAGTGAGATCAGACAGTGTGTAACCCGGGAGGATGGGCCCAGTGAGATCAGACAGTGTGTAACCCGGGGAGGATGGGCCCAGTGAGATCAGACAGTGTGTAACCCGGGGAGGATGGGCCCAGTGAGATCAGACAGTGTGTAACCCGGGAGGATGGGCCCAGTGAGATCAGACAGTGTGTAACCCGGGGAGGATGGGCCCAGTGAGATCAGACAGTGTGTAACCCGGGGAGGATGGGCCCAGTGAGATCAGACAGTGTGTAACCCGGGAGGATGGCCCAGTTGAGATCAGACAGTGTGTAACCCGGGAGAGATGGCCCAGTGAGATCAGACAGTGTGTAACCCGGGGAGGATGGGCCCCAGTGAGATCAGACAGTGTGTAACCCGGGGAGGATGGGCCAGTGAGATCAGACCAGTGTGTAACCCGGGGTGAGATAGGCCAGTGAGATCAGACAGTGAAAACCCGGGTAGGCTCGGGTCCCCCTTGTGATCAGACAGTGTGTAACCCAGGGAGGAAGGGCCCCCCCGTGAGAATCAAACAGCTGTACAACCCGGGGAGGAATGGGCCCAGTGCAGATCAGACAGTGTGTAACCGCGGGGAGGATGTGCCCACGTGAGATCAGACAGTGTGTAACCCGGGTAGGAATAGGCCAAGTGAGATCGAACAGTGTTTAACCCGTGGAGGCTGGGCCCAGTGAGCATCAGACAGTGTGATAACCCGTGGAGGATCGGCCCGAGTGAGTTCAGACAGTGTGTAACCCGGGGAGGATGGGCCCAGTGAGATCAGACAGTGTGTAACCCAGGGAGGATGTGCCCAGTGAGATCAGGCAGTGTGTAACCCGGGAGGATGGGCCCAGTGAGATCAGACAGTGTGTAACCCAGGGAGGATGTGCCCAGTGAGATCAGACCGTGTGTAACCCAGGGAGGATGTGCCCAGTGAGATCAGGCCGTGTGTAACCCGGGGAGGATGGGCCCAGTGAGATCAGACAGTGTGTAACCCGGGGAGGATGGGCCCAGTGTGATCAGACAGTGTGTAACCCGGGGAGGATGGGCCCAGTGTGATCAGACAGTGTGTAACCCGGGGAGGATGGGCCCAGTGAGATCAGACAGTGTGTAACCCGGGGAGGATGTGCCCAGTGAGATCAGGCCGTGTGTAACCCGGGGAGGATGGGCCCAGTGTGATCAGACAGTGTGTAACCCGGGGAGGATGGGCCCAGTGAGATCAGACCGTGTGTAACCCGGGGAGGATGGGCCCAGTGAGATCAGACCGTGTGTAACCCGGGAGGATGGGCCCAGTGTGATCAGACAGTGTGTAACCCGGGAGGATGGGCCCAGTGTGATCAGACAGTGTGTAACCCGGGGAGGATGGGCCCAGTGAGATCAGACAGTGTGTAACCCGGGGTGGATGGGCCCAGTGTGATCAGACAGTGTGTAACCCGGGAGGATGGGCCCAGTGAGATCAGACAGTCTGTAACCGGGGTGGATGGGCCCAGTGAGTTCAGACAGTGTGTAACCCGGTGAGGATGGGCCCAGTGTGATCAGACAGTGTGTAACCCGGGGAGGATGGGCCCAGTGAGATCAGACAGTGTGTAACCCGGGGAGGATGGGCCCAGTGTGAACAGACAGTGTGTAACCCGGGGAGGATGGGCCCAGTGAGATCAGACAGTCTGTAACCGGGGTGGATGGGCCCAGTGAGTTCAGACAGTGTGTAACCTCGGGAGGATGTGCCCAGTGAGATCAGACAGTGTGTAACCCGGGGGAGGATGTGCCCAGGTGAAATCAGGACAGTGTGTAACCCGGGAGAGGATGGGCCCCAGTGAGCTCAGACAGTGTGTAAACCCAGGGAGGATGGGTCCCAGTGAGATCCGACAGTGTGTAACCGGAGGAGGATGTGCCAGCTGAAGATCAGACAGTGTGTAACCCGGGGAGGCAATGGGCCCAGTGAGATCAGACCGTGTGTAACCCGGGGAAGGATGGCCCCCAGTGAGATCAGACCTTTTGTAACCTCGGGCAGAATGAGAGCCCACTGAGAACAGACAGTGTGTAACCCGGGGGAGGATGGGACAAAAAAAACCAGTGAGATCAGACAGTGTGCACACCGGGGAGGATGGGCCCAAGAGATCAGACAGTGTGTAAGCCCGGAGAGGATGGACCCAGTGAGAACAGACAGTGTGTAACCGCGGGAGGATGGGCCCAGTGAGATCAGACAGTGTGTAACCCGGGGAGAGGTTGGCCCAGTGAGATCAAGACAGTGTGTAACCCGGGGAGAATGGGCCCAGTGAGATCAGACAGTGTGTAACCCGGGGAGGATGGGCCCAGTGAGATCAGACAGTGTGTAACCCGGGGAGGATGGGCCCAGTGAGATCAGCCGTGTGTAACCCGGGAGGATGGGCCCAGTGTGATCAGACAGTGTGTAACCCGGGGAGGAGGGGCCCAGTGAGATCAGACAGTGTGTAACCCGGGGAGGATGGGCCCAGTGAGATCAGACAGTGTGTAACCCGGGGAGGATGGGCCAGTGAGATCAGACAGTGTGTAACCCGGGGAGGATGGGCCCAGTGAGATCAGACAGTGTGTAACCCAGGGAGGATGTGCCAGTGAGATCAGACAGTGTGGTAACCCGGGGAGGAATGGCCCAGTGAGATCAGACAGTGTGTAACCCGAGGGAGGATGGGCCAGTGAGATCAGACAGTGTGAAACCCGGGGAGGATGGGCCCAGTGAGATCAGACAGTGTGTAACCCGGGGAGGACTGGGCCCAGTGAGATCAGACCGTGTGTAAACCGGTGAGGATTGGCCCAGTGTGATCAGACAGTGTGTAACCCGGGGAGGATGGGCCCAGTGAGATCAGACAGTGTGTAACCCGGGGAGGATGGGCCCAGTGAGATCAGACAGTGTGTAACCCGGGGAGGATGGACCCAGTGTGATCAGACAGTGTGTAACCCGGGGAGGATGGGCCCAGTGAGATCAGACAGTGTGTAACCAGGGGAGGATGGGCCCAGTGAGATCAGGCCGTGTGTAACCCGGGAGAGGATGGGCCCAGTGAGATCAGACAGTGTGTAACCCGGGGAGGATGGGCCCAGTGAGATCAGACAGTGTGTAACCCGGGGAGGATGGGCCCAGTGAGATCAGACAGTGTGTAACCCGGGGAGGATGGGCCCAGTGAGATCAGACAGTGTGTAACCCGGGGAGGATGGGCCCAGTGAGATCAGACAGTGTGTAACCGGGAGGATGGGCCCAGTGAGATCAGACAGTGTGTAACCCGGGAGGATGGGCCCAGTGAGATCAGACAGTGTGTAACCCGGGGAGGATGGGCCCAGTGAGATCAGACAGTGTATAACCCGGGGAGGATGGGCCCAGTGAGATCAGACAGTGTTTAACCCGGGGAGGATGGGCCCAGTGAGATCAGACAGTCTGTAACCCGGGGAGGATGGGCCCAGTGAGATCAGGCCGTGTGTAACCCGGGGAGGATGGGCCCAGTGAGATCAGACAGTGTGTAACCCGGGGAGGATGGGCCCAGTGAGATCAGGCCGTGTGTAACCCGGGGAGGATGGGCCCAGTGAGATCAGGCCGTGTATAACCCGGGGAGGATGGGCCCAGTGAGATCAGACAGTGTGTAACCCCGGGGGATGGGCCCAGTGAGATCAGACAGTGTGTAACCCGGGGAGGATGGGCCCAGTGAGATCAGGCCGTGTGTAACCCGGGAGGATGGGCCCAGTGAGATCAGGCCGTTTGTAACCCAGGGAGGATGGGCCCAGTGAGATCAGACAGTGTGGAACCCGGGGAGGATGTGCCCAGTGAGTTTCAGACAGTGAGTAACCCGGGGAGGATGGGCCCAGTGAGATCAGACCGTGTATAACCCGGGAGGATGGGCCCAAGTGAGATCAGACAAGTGTGTAACCCGGGGAGGATGGCCCAGTGAGATCAGACAGTGTGTAACCCGGGGAGGATGGGCCCAGTGAGATCAGACATTGTGTAACCCGGGGAGGATGGGACCCAGTGAGATCAGACAGTGTGTAACCCGGGAGGATGGGCCCAGTGTGATCAGACAGTGTGTAAACCAGGAGAGGATGGGCCCAGTGAGATCAGACTAGTGTGTAACCGGGGAGGATGGGCCCAGTGAGATCAGACAGTGTGTAACCCGGGGAGGATGGGCCCAGTATGATCAGACAGTGTATAACCCGGGGAGGATGTGCCCAGTGAGATCAGATAGTGTGTAACCCGGGGTGGATGTGCCCAGTGAGATCAGACAGTGTGTAACCCGGGGAGGATGTGCCCAGTGAGATCAGACAGTGTGTAAGCCGGGAAGGATGTGCCCAGTGAGATCAGGCACCGTGTGTAACCCGGGAGATGGCCCCAGGAGAGATCAGACAGTGTGTAAACCCGGGGTGGAGTGCCCAGTGTGATCAGACAGTGTGTAACCGGGGAGGATGGCACAGTGAGATCAGACAGTGTGTAACCCGGGGAGGATGGGCCCAGTGAGATCAGACGTGTGTAACCCGGGTGGATGGGCCCAGTGAGATCAGACAGTGTGTAACCACGGGAGGATGGGCCCCCAGTGTGATCAGACAGTGTGTAACCCGGGGAAGGATGGGTCCAGTGAGATCAGACAGTGTGTAACCCGGGGAGGATGGGCCCAGTAGATCAGACAGTGTGTAACCCCGGGGGGGATGGGCCCAGTGAGATCAGACAGTGTGTAACCCGGGGAGGATGGGCCCAGTGAGATCAGACAGTGTGTACCCGGGGAGAGATGGGCCCAGTGAGATCAGACACTGTGTAACCAGGGGAGGATGGGCCCAGTGAGATCAGACAGTGTGTAACCCGGGGAGGATGGGCCCAGTGAGATCAGGCCGTGTGTAACCAGGGAGGATGGCCCAGTGAGATCACACAGTGTGTATCCTGGGGAGGATGGGCCCAGTGAGATCACACAGTGTGTAACCCAGGGAGGATGGGCCCAGTGAGATCAGACAGTGTGTAACCCGGGGAGGATGGGCCCAGTGAGATCACACAGTGTGTATCCTGGGGAGGATGGGCCCAGTGAGATCCAATCAGTACATTGTGAGTCTGTCCCTCTCTCAGTGCTGGTCAATCAGTACATTGTGAGCCTGTCCCCCTCTCAGTGCTGCCCAATCAGTACATTGTGAGCATGTCCCTCTCTCAGTGCTGCCCAATCAGTACATTGTGAGTCTGTCCCTCTCTCAGTGCTGCCCAATCAGTACATTGTGAGTCTGTCCCTCTCTCAGTGCTGCCCAATCAGTACATTGTGAGTCTGTCCCTCTCTCAGTGCTGGTCAATCAGTACATTGTGAGCCTGTCCCTCTCTCAGTGCTGGTCAATCAGTACATTGTGAGTCTGTCCCTCTCTCAGTGCTGGTCAATCAGTACATTGTGAGCCTGTACCTCTCTCAGTGCTGGTCAATCAGTACATTGTGAGCCTGTCCCTCTCTCAGTGCTGGACAATCAGTACATTGTGAGCCTGTCCCTCTCTCAGTGCGGCCAATCAGTACATAGTGAGCCTGTCCCTCTCTCACTGTTGCCCAATCAGTACATTGTGAGCCTGTCCCTCTCTCAGTGTTGCCCAATCATTACATTGTGAGCCTGTCCCTCTCTCAGTGCTGCCCAATCAGTACATTGTGAGCCTGTCCCTCTCTCAGTGCTGACCAATCAGTACATTGTGAGCCTCTCCCTCTCTCAGTGCTGGTCAATCAGTACATTGTGAGTCTGTCCCTCTCTCAGTGCTGGCCAATCAGTACATTGTGAGTCCTGACCCTCTCTCAGTGCTGGTCAATCAGTACATTGTGAGCCTGTCCCTCTCTCAGTGCTGGTCAATCAGTACATTGTGAGCCAGTCCCTCTCTCAGTGCTCGACAATCAGTACATTGTGAGCCTGTCCCTCTCTCAGTGATGCCCAATCAGTACATTGTGAGTCTGACCTCTCTCAGTGATGCCCAATCAGTACATTGTGAGTCTGTCCCCCTCTCAGTGTTGCCCAATCAGTACATTGTGTGCATGTCCCTCTCTCAGTGCTGCCCAATCAGTACAATTGTGAGCCTGTGCCCCTCTCAGTGCTGTCCAATCAGTACATTGTGAGTCTGTCCCTCTCTCAGTGCTGCCCAATCAGTACATTGTGAGCCTGTCGCTCTCTCAGTGCTGGTCAATCAGTACATTGTGAGCCTGTCCCTCTCTCAGTGCTGGTCAATCAGTACATTGTGAGCCTGTCGCTCTCTCAGTGCTGGTCAATCAGTACATTGTGAGCCTGTCCCTCTCTCAGAGCTGACCAATCAGTACATTGTGAGCCTCTCCCTCTCTCAGTGCTGGTCAATCAGTACATTGTGAGTCTGTCCCTCTCTCAGTGCTGGCCAATCAGTACATTGTGAGTCTGTCCCTCTCTCAGTGCTGGCCAATCATTAAATTGTGAGCCTGTCCCTCTCTCAGTGCTGTCCAATCAGTACATTGTGAGCCATTCCCTCTCTCAGTGCTGCCCAATCAGTACATTGTGAGTCTGTCCCTCTCTCAGTGATGCCCAATCAGTACATTGTCAGTCTGTCCCTCTCTCAGTGATGCCCAATCAGTACATTGTGAGTCTGTTCCTCTCTCAGTGCTGTCCAATCAGTACATTGTGAGTCTGTCCCTCTCTCAGTGCTGGTCCAATCAGTACATTGTGAGCCTGTCCCCTCTCAGTGCTGCCCAATCAGTACATTGTGAGCATGTCCCTCTCTCAGTGCTGCCCAATCAGTACATTGTGAGCCTGTCCCCCTCTCAGTGCTGTCCCAATCAGTACATTGTGAGTCTGTCCCTCTCTCAGTGCTGCCCAATCAGTACATTGTGAGTCTGTCCCTCTCTCAGTGATGCCCAATCAGTACATTGTGAGCCTGTCCCCCTCTCAGTGCTGTCCAATCAGTACATTGTGAGTCTGTCCCTCTCTCAGTGCTGCCCAATCAGTACATTGTGAGCCTGTCCCTCTCTCAGTGCTGCCCAATCAGTACATTGTGAGCCTGTCCCTCTCTCAGTGCTGCCCAATCAGTACATTGTGTGCCTGTCCCTCTCTCAGTGCTGCCCAATCAGTACATTGTGAGTCTGTCCCTCTCTCAGTGCTGGTCAATCAGTACATTGTGAGCCTGTCGCTCTCTCAGTGCTGGTCAATCAGTACATTGTGTGCCTCTCCCTCTCTCAGTGCTGGTCAATCAGTACATTGTGAGTCTGTCCCTCTCTCAGTGCTGCCCAATCAGTACATTGTGAGTCTGTCCATCTCTCAGTGCTGGTCAATCAGTACATTGTGAGTCTGTCCCTCTCTCAGTGATGCCCAATCAGTACATTGTGAGCCTGTCCCTCTCACAGTGCTGCCCAATCAATAAATTGTGAGCCTGTCCCTTTCTCAGTGCTGTCCAATCAGTACATTGTGAGTCTGTCCCTCTCTCAGTGATGCCCAATCAGTACATTGTGAGCCTGTCCCTCTCTCAGTGATGCCCAATCAGTACATTGTGAGTCTGTCCCTCTCTCAGTGATGCCCAATCAGTACATTGTGAGTCTGTCCCTCTCTCAGTGCTGTCCAATCAGTACATTGTGAGTCTGTCCCTCTCTCAGTGATGCCAATCAGTACATTGTGAGCCTGTCCCTCTCTCAGTGATGCCCAATCAGTACATTGTGGGTCTGTCCCTCTCTCAGTGCTGGTCAATCAGTACATTGTGAGCCTGTCCCTCTCTCAGTGCTGTCCAATCAGTACATTGTGAGTCTGTCCCTCTCTCAGTGATGCCCAATCAGTACATTGTGAGTCTGTCCCTCTCAGTGCTGTCCAATCAGTACATTGTAAGCCAGTCCCTCTCTCAGTGATGCCCAATCAGTACATTGTGAGCCAGTCCCTCTCTCAGTGATGTCCAATCAGTACATTGTGAGTCTGTCCCTCTCTCAGTGCTGCCCAATCAGTACATTGTGAGTCTGTCCCTCTCTCAGTGATGCCCAATCAGTACATTGTGAGTCTGTCCCTCTCTCAGTGATGCCCAATCAGTACATTGTGAGCCTGTCCCTCTCTCAGTGCTGCCCAATCAGTACATTGTGAGTCTGGCCCTCATTCAGTGCTGCCCAATCAGTACATTGTGAGCCTGTCCCTCTCTCAGTGATGCCCAATCAGTACATTGTGAACCTGTCCCTCTCTCAGTGCTGGTCAATCAGTACATTGTGTGTCTGTCCCTCTCTCAGTGCTGTCCCATCAGTACATTGTGAGCCTGTCCCTCTCTCAGTGCTGCCCAATCAGTACATTGTGAGTCTGTCCCTCTCTCAGTGCTGCCCAATCAGAACATTGTGAGCATGTCCCTCACTCAGTGCTGCCCAATCAGTACATTGTGACCCTGTCCCTCTCTCAGTGCTGCCCAATCAGTACATTGTGAGCCTGTGCCTCTCTCAGTGCTGTCCAATCAGTACATTGTGAGTCTGTCCCTCTCTCAGTGCTGCCCAATCAGTACATTGTGAGCCTGTCCCTCTCTCAGTGATACCCAATCAGTACATTGTGAGTCTCTCCCTCTCTCAGTGCTGGTCAATCAGTACATTGTGAGCCTGTCCCTCTCTCAGTGCTGCCCAATCAGTACATTGTGAGCCTGTCCCTCTCTCAGTGCTGCCCAATCAGTACATTGTGAGTCTGTCCCTCTCTCAGTGCTGCCCAATCAGTACATTGTGAGTCTGTCCCTCTCTCAGTGCTGGTCAATCAGTACATTGTGAGCCTGTCCCTCTTTCAGTGCTGGTCAATCAGTACATTGTGAGTCTGTCCCTCTCTCAGTGCTGGTCAATCAGTACATTGTGAGCCTGTCCCTCTCTCAGTGCTGGTCAATCAGTACATTGTGAGCCTGTCCCTCTCTCAGTGCTGGACAATCAGTACATTGTGAGCCTGTCCCTCTCTCAGTGCGGCCCAATCAGTACATTGTGAGCCTGTCCCTCTCTCACTGTTGCCCAATCAGTACATTGTGAGCCTGTCCCTCTCTCAGTGTTGCCCAATCATTAAATTGTGAGCCTGTCCCTCTCTCAGTGCTGCCCAATCAGTACATTGTCAGCCTGTCCCTCTCTCAGTGCTGGTCAATCAGTGCATTTTGAGCCTGTCCCTCTCTCAGTGCTGGTCAATCAGTACATTGTGAGCCTGTCACTCTGTCAGTGCTGACCAATCAGTACATTGTGAGCCTCTCCCTCTCTCAGTGCTGGTCAATCAGTACATTGTGAGTCTGTCCCTCTCTCAGTGCTGGCCAATCAGTACATTGTGAGTCTGACCCTCTCTCAGTGCTGGTCAATCAGTACATTGTGAGCCTGTCCCTCTCTCAGTGCTGGTCAATCAGTACATTGTGAGCCTGTCCCTCTCTCAGTGCTGTCCAAGCAGTACATTGTGAGCCTGTCCCTCTCTCAGTGCTCGTCAATCAGTACATTGTGAGCCTGTCCCTCTCTCAGTGATGCCCAATCAGTACATTGTGAGTCTGACCCTCTCTCAGTGATGCCCAATCAGTACATTGTGAGTCTGTCCCCCTCTCTGTGTTGCCCAATCAGTACATTGTGTGCATGTCCCTCTCTCAGTGCTGCCCAATCAGTACATTGTGAGCCTGTGCCCCTCTCAGTGCTGTCCAATCAGTACATTGTGAGTCTGTCCCTCTCTCAGTGCTGCCCAATCAGTACATTGTGAGCCTGTCCCTCTCTCAGTGCTGGTCAATCAGTACATTGTGAGCCTGTCGCTCTCTCAGTGCTGGTCAATCAGTACATTGTGAGCCTGTCCCTCTCTCAGAGCTGACCAATCAGTATATTGTGAGCCTCTCCCTCTCTCAGTGCTGGTCAATCAGTACATTGTGAGTCTGTCCCTCTCTCAGTGCTGGCCAATCAGTACATTGTGAGTCTGTCCCTCTCTCAGTGCTGGCCAATCAGTACATTGTGAGCCTGTCCCTCTCTCAGTGCTGTCCAATCAGTACATTGTGAGCCAATCCCTCTCTCAGTGCTGCCCAATCAGTACATTGTGAATCTGTCCCTCTCTCAGTGATGCCCAATCAGTACATTGTCAGTCTGACCCTCTCTCAGTGATGCCCAATCAGTACATTGTGAGTCTGTTCCTCTCTCAGTGCTGTCCAATCAGTACATTGTGAGTCTGTCCCTCTCTCAGTGCTGGTCAATCAGTACATTGTGAGCCTGTCCCCCTCTCAGTGCTGCCCAATCAGTACATTGTGAGCATGTTCCTCTCTCAGTGCTGCCCAATCAGTACATTGTGAGCCTGTCCCCCTCTCAGTGCTGTCCAATCAGTACATTGTGAGTCTGTCCCTCTCTCAGTGCTGCCCAATCAGTACATTGTGAGTCTGTCCCTCTCTCAGTGCTGTCCAATCAGTACATTGTGAGTCTGTCCCTCTCTCAGTGATGCCCAATCAGTACATTGTGAGCCTGTCCCCCTCTCAGTGCTGTCCAATCAGTACATTGTGAGTCTGTCCCTCTCTCAGTGCTGCCCAATCAGTACATTGTGAGTCTGTCCCTCTCTCAGTGCTGCCCACTCGGTACATTGTGAGTCTCTCCCTCTCTCAGTGCTGCCCAATCAGTACATTGTGAGCCTGTCCCTCTCTCAGTGCTGCCCAATCAGTACATTGTGAGCCTGTCCCTCTCTCAGTGCTGCCCAATCAGTACATTGTGTGCCTGTCCCTCTCTCAGTGCTGCCCAATCAGTACATTGTGAGTCTGTCCCTCTCTCAGTGCTGGTCAATCAGTACATTGTGAGCCTGTCGCTCTCTCAGTGCTGGTCAATCAGTACATTGTGTGCCTCTCCCTCTCTCAGTGCTGGTCAATCAGTACATTGTGAGTCTGTCCCTCTCTCAGTGCTGCCCAATCAGTACATTGTGAGTCTGTCCATCTCTCAGTGCTGGCCAATCAGTACATTGTGAGTCTGTCCCTCTCTCAGTGATGCCCAATCAGTACATTGTGAGCCTGTCCCTCTCTCAGTGCTGCCCAATCAATAAATTGTGAGCCTGTCCCTTTCTCAGTGCTGTCCAATCAGTACATTGTGAGTCTGTCCCTCTCTCAGTGATGCCCAATCAGTACATTGTGAGTCTGTCCCTCTCTCAGTGCTGCCCAATCAGTACATTGTGAGTCTGGCCCTCATTCAGTGCTGCCCAATCAGTACATTGTGAGCCTGTCCCTCTCTCAGTGATGCCCAATCAGTACATTGTGAACCTGTCCCTCTCTCAGTGCTGGTCAATCAGTACATTGTGAGTCTGTCCCTCTCTCAGTGCTGTCCCATCAGTACATTGTGAGCCTGTCCCTCTCTCAGTGCTGCCCAATCAGTACATTGTGAGCCTGTCCCTCTCTCAGTGCTGCCCAATCAGTACATTGTGAGCCTGTCCCTCTCTCAGTGCTGGTCAATCAGTACATTGTGAGTCTGTCCCTCTCTCAGTGCTGCCCAATCAGTACATTGTGAGCCTGTCCCTCTCTCAGTGCTGCCCAATCAGTACATTGTGAGTCTGTCCCTCTCTCAGTGCTGCCAATCAGTACATTGTGAGCCTGTGCCTCTCTCAGTGCTGTCCAATCAGTACATTGTGAGTCTGTCCCTCTCTCAGTGCTGCCCAATCAGTACATTGTGAGGCTGTCCCTCTCTTAGTGCTGCCCAATCAGTACATTGTGAGTCTGTCCCTCTCTCAGTGCTGCCCAATCGGTACATTATGAGACTCTCCCTCTCTCAGTGCTGCTCAATCAGTACATTGTGAGCCTGTCCCTCTCTCAGTGCTGCCCAATCAGTACATTGTGAGCCTGTCCCTCTCTCAGTGCTGGTCAATCAGTACATTGTGAGCCTGTCGCTCTCTCAGTGCTGGCCAATCAGTACATTGTGAGCCTGTCGCTCTCTCAGTGCTGACCAATCAGTACATTGTGAGCCTGTCCCTCTCTCAGTGCTGGTCAATCAGTACATTGTGAGTCTGTCCCTCTCTCAGTGCTGGTCAATCAGTACATTGTGAGCCTGTCCCTCTCTCAGTGCTGCCCAATCAGTACATTGTGAGTCTGTCCCTCTCTCAGTGCTGGTCAATCAGTACATTGTGAGCCTGTCCCTCTCTCAGTGCTGGTGAATCAGTACATTGTGAGCCTGTCCCTCTCTCAGTGCTGTCCAATCAGTACATTGTGAGTCTGTCCCTCTCTCAGTGATGCCCAATCAGTACATTGTGAGCCTGTCCCTCTCTCAGTGCTGCCCAATCAGTACATTGTGAGACTGTCCCTCTCTCAGTGATGCCCAATCAGTACATTGTGAGCCTGTCCCTCTCTCAGTGCTGTCCAATCAGTACATTGTGAGCCTGTCCCTCTCTCAGTGCTGTCCAATCAGTACATTGTGAGTCTGTCCCTCTCTCAGTGATGCCCAATCAGTACATTGTGAGTCTGTCCCTCTCTCAGTGCTGGTCAATCAGTACATTGTGAGTCTGTCCCTCTCTCAGTGCTGCCCAATCAGTACATTGTGAGCCTGTCCCGCACTCAGTGATGCCCCAATCAGTACATTGTGAGCCTGTCCCTCTCTCAGTGCTGGTCAATCAGTACATTGTGAGTCTGTCCCTCTCTCAGTGCTGCCCAATCAGTACATTGTGAGCCTGTCCCTCTCTCAGTGATGCCCCATCAGTACATTGTGAGCCTGTCCCTCTCTCAGTGCTGCCCAATCAGTACATTGTGAGCCTGTCCATCTCTCAGTGCTGCCCAATCAGTACATTGTAAGCCTGTCCCTCTCTCAGTGATGGTCAAGCAGTACATTGGGAGTCTGTCCCTCTCTCAGTGCTGCCCAATCAGTACATTGTGAGCCTGTCCCTCTCTCAGTGCTGCCCAATCAGTACATTGTGAGCCTGTCCCTCTCTCAGTGCTTCCCAATCAGTACATTGTGAGCCTGTCCCTCTCTCAGTGCTGCCCAATCAGTACATTGTGAGTCTGTCCCTCTCTCAGTGCTGCCCAATCAGTACATTGTGAGCCTGTCCCTCTCTCAGTGCTGCCCAATCAGTAGATTGTGAGCCTGTCCCTCTCTCAGTGCTGCCCAATCAGTAGATTGTGAGCCTGTCCCTCTCTCAGTGCTGGTCAATCAGTACATTGTGAGTCTGTCCCTCACTCAATGCTGGTCAATCAGTACATTGTGAGCCTGTCGCTCTCTCAGTGCTGACCAATCAGTACATTGTGAGCCTCTCCCTCTCTCAGTGCTGGTCAATCAGTACATTGTGAGCCTGTCCCTCTCTCAGTGCTGCCCAATCAGTACATTGTGAGTCTGTCCCTCTCTCAGTGCTGGTCAATCAGTACATTGTGAGCCTGTCCCTCTCTCAGTGCTGGTCAATCAGTACATTGTGAGCCTGTCCCTCTCTCAGTGCTGTCCAATCAGTACATTGTGAGTCCGTCCCTCTCTCAGTGATGCCCAATCAGTACATTGTGAGCCTGTCCCTCTCTCAGTGCTACCCAATCAGTAGATTGTGAGCCTGTCCCTCTCTCAGTGCTGCCCAATCAGTACATTGTGAGCCTGTCCCTCTCTCAGTGATGCCCAATCAGTACATTGTGAGTCTGTCCCTCTCTCAGTGATGCCCAATCAGTACATTGTGAGTCTGTCCCTCTCTCAGTGATACCCAATCAGCACATTGTGAGTCTGTCCCACTCTCAGTGCTGCCCAATCAGTACATTGTGAGCCTGTCCCTCTCTCAGTGATGCCCAATCAGTACATTGTGAGCCTGTCCCTCTCTCAGTGCTGCCCAATCAGTACATTGTGAGCCTGTCCCTCTCTCAGTGCTGCCCAATCAGTACATTGTGAGCCTGTCCCTCTCTCAGTGATGGTCAATCAGTACATTGTGTTTCTGTCCCTCTCTCAGTGCTGCCCAATCAGTACATTGTGAGCCTGTCCCTCTCTCAGTGCTGCCCAATCAGTACATTGTGAGCCTGTCCCTCTCTCAGTGCTTCCCAATCAGTACATTGTGAGCCTGTCCCTCTCTCAGTGCTCCCCAATCAGTACATTGTGAGTCTGTCCCTCTCTCAGTGATGCCCAATCAGTACATTGTGAGCCTGTCCCTCTCTCAGTGCATCCCAATCAGTACATTGTGAGCCTGTCCCTCTCTCAGTGCTGGTCAATCAGTACTTTGTGAGTCTGTCCCTCTCTCAGTGCTGGTCAATCAGTACATTGTGAGCCTGTCCCTCTCTCAGTGCTTCCCAATCAGTACATTGTGAGTCTGTCCCTCTCTCAGTGCTGCCCAATCAGTACATTGTGAGCCTGTCTCTCTCTCAGTGCTGCCCAATCAGTACATTGTGAGCCTGTCCCTCTCTCAGTGCTGGTCAGTCAATACATTGTGAGCCTGTTCCTCTCTCAGTGCTGCCCAATCAGTACATTGTGAGTCTGTCCCTCTCTCAGTGCTGCCCAATCAGTACATTGTGAGGTTGACCCTCTCTCAGTGCTGCCCAATCAGCACATTGTGAGCCTGTCCCTCTCTCAGTGCTGCCCAATCAGTACATTGTGAGTCTGTCCCTCTCTCAGTGCTGCCCAATCAGTACATTGTGAGCCTGACCCTCTCTCAGTGCTGCCCAATCAGTACATTGTGAGCCTGTCCCTCTCTCAGTGCTGCCCAATCAGTACATTGTGAGCCTGACCCTCTCTCGGTGCTGATCAATCAGTACATTGTGAGCCTGTCCCTCTCTCGGTGCTGGTCAATCAGTACATTGTGAGCCTGTCCCTCTCTCAGTGCTGCCCAATCAGTACATTGTGAGCCTGACCCTCTCTCGGTGCTGATCAATCAGTACATTGTGAGCCTGTCCCTCTCTCAGTGCTGCCCAATCAGTACATTGTGAGCCTGTCCCTCTCTCAGTGCTGCCCAATCAGTACATTGTGAGCCTGTCCCTCTCTCAGTGCCGCCCAATCAGTACATTGTGAGCCTGTCCCTCTGTCAGTTCTGCCCAATCAGTACATTGTGAGTCCGACCCTCTCTCAGTGCTGCCCAATCAGTACATTGTGAGCCTGTCCCTCTCTCAGTGCTGCCAATCAGTACATTGTGAGCCTGTCCCCCTCTCAGTGCTGCCCAATCAGTACATTGTGAGCCTGTCCCCCTCTCAGTGGTGCCCAATCAGTACATTGTGAGTCTGTCCCACTCTCAGTGCTGCCCAATCAGTACATTGTGAGCCTGTCCCTCTCTCACTGCTGCCCAATCAGTACATTGTGAGTCTGTCCCGCTCTGTGCTGCCCAATCAGTACATTGTGAGTCTGTCCCTCTCTCAGTGATGCCCAATCAGTACATTGTGAGTCTGTCCCTCTCTGTGCTGCCCAATCAGTACATTGTGAGTCTGTCCCTCTCTCAGTGCTGCCCAATCAGTACATTGTGAGCCTGTCTCTCTCTCAGTGCTGCCCAATCAGTACATTGTGAGCCTGTCCCTCTCTCAGTGCTGGTCAGTCAATACATTGTGAGCCTGTTCCTCTCTCAGTGCTGCCCAATCAGTACATTGTGAGTCTGTCCCTCTCTCAGTGCTGCCCAATCAGTACATTGTGAGGTTGACCCTCTCTCAGTGCTGCCCAATCAGCACATTGTGAGCCTGTCCCTCTCTCAGTGCTGCCCAATCAGTACATTGTGAGTCTGTCCCTCTCTCAGTGCTGCCCAATCAGTACATTGTGAGCCTGACCCTCTCTCAGTGCTGCCCAATCAGTACATTGTGAGCCTGTCCCTCTCTCAGTGCTGCCCAATCAGTACATTGTGAGCCTGACCCTCTCTCGGTGCTGATCAATCAGTACATTGTGAGCCTGTCCCTCTCTCGGTGCTGGTCAATCAGTACATTGTGAGCCTGTCCCTCTCTCAGTGCTGCCCAATCAGTACATTGTGAGCCTGACCCTCTCTCGGTGCTGATCAATCAGTACATTGTGAGCCTGTCCCTCTCTCAGTGCTGCCCAATCAGTACATTGTGAGCCTGTCCCTCTCTCAGTGCTGCCCAATCAGTACATTGTGAGCCTCTCCCTCTCTCAGTGCCGCCCAATCAGTACATTGTGAGCCTGTCCCTCTGTCAGTTCTGCCCAATCAGTACATTGTGAGTCCGACCCTCTCTCAGTGCTGCCCAATCAGTACATTGTGAGCCTGTCCCTCTCTCAGTGCTGCCCAATCAGTACATTGTGAGCCTGTCCCCCTCTCAGTGCTGCCCAATCAGTACATTGTGAGCCTGTCCCCCTCTCAGTGGTGCCCAATCAGTACATTGTGAGTCTGTCCCACTCTCAGTGCTGCCCAATCAGTACATTGTGAGCCTGTCCCTCTCTCACTGCTGCCCAATCAGTACATTGTGAGTCTGTCCCGCTCTGTGCTGCCCAATCAGTACATTGTGAGTCTGTCCCTCTCTCAGTGATGCCCAATCAGTACATTGTGAGTCTGTCCCTCTCTGTGCTGCCCAATCAGTACATTGTGAGTCTGTCCCTCTCTCAGTGCTGCCCAATCAGTACATTGTGAGCCTGTCCCTCTCTCAGTGCTACCCAATCAGTACATTGTGAGCCTGTCCCCCTCTCAGTGCTGCCCAATCAGTACATTGTGAGTCTGTCCCTCTCTCAGTGCTGCCCAATCAGTACATTGTGAGTCTGTCCCTCTCTCAGTGATGCCCAATCAGTACATTGTGAGTCTGTCCCTCTCTCAGTGATGCCCAATCAGTACATTGTGAGCCTGTCCCTCTCTCAGTGATGCCCAATCAGTACATTGTGAGTCTGTCCCTCTCTCAGTGCTGGTCAATCAGGACATTGTGAGCCTGTCCCTCTCTCATTGCTGTCCAATCAGTACATTGTGAGTCTGTCCCACTCTCAGTGATACCCAATCAGCACATTGTGAGACTGTCCCTCTCTCAGTGATGCCCAATCAGTGCATTGTGAGCCTGTCCCTCTCTCAGTGCTGGTCAATCAGTACATTGTGAGTCCGTCCCTCTCTCAGTGCTGCCCAATCAGTACATTGTGAGCCTGTCCCCCTCTCAGTGATGCCCAATCAGTACATTGTGAGCCTGTCCCTCTCTCAGTGCTGGTCAATCAGTACATTGTGAGTCTGTCCCTCTCTCAGTGCTGCCCAATCAGTACATTGTGAGCCTGTCCCTCTCTCAATGATGCCCCATCAGTACATGTGTGAGCCTGTCCCTCTCTCAGTGCTGCCCAATCAGTACATTGTGAGCCTGTCCCTCTCTCAGTGCTGCCCAATCAGTACATTGTGAGCCTGTCCCTCTCTCAGTGCTGGTCAATCAGTACTTTGTGAGTCTGTCCCTCTCTCAGTGCTGGTCAATCAGTACATTGTGAGCCTGTCCCTCTCTCAGTGCTTCCCAATCAGTACATTGTGAGTCTGTCCCTCTCTCAGTGCTGCCCAATCAGTACATTGTGAGCCTGTCTCTCTCTCAGTGCTGCCCAATCAGTACATTGTGAGCCTGTCCCTCTCTCAGTGCTGGTCAGTCAATACATTGTGAGCCTGTTCCTCTCTCAGTGCTGCCCAATCAGTACATTGTGAGTCTGTCCCTCTCTCAGTGCTGCCCAATCAGTACATTGTGAGGTTGACCCTCTCTCAGTGCTGCCCAATCAGCACATTGTGAGCCTGTCCCTCTCTCAGTGCTGCCCAATCAGTACATTGTAAGTCTGTCCCTCTCTCAGTGCTGCCCAATCAGTACATTGTGAGCCTGACCCTCTCTCAGTGCTGCCCAATCAGTACATTGTGAGCCTGTCCCTCTCTCAGTGCTGCCCAATCAGTACATTGTGAGCCTGACCCTCTCTCGGTGCTGATCAATCAGTACATTGTGAGCCTGTCCCTCTCTCGGTGCTGGTCAATCAGTACATTGTGAGCCTGTCCCTCTCTCAGTGCTGCCCAATCAGTACATTGTGAGCCTGACCCTCTCTCGGTGCTGATCAATCAGTACATTGTGAGCCTGTCCCTCTCTCAGTGCTGCCCAATCAGTACATTGTGAGCCTGTCCCCCTCTCAGTGCTGCCCAATCAGTACATTGTGAGCCTGTCCCCCTCTCAGTGGTGCCCAATCAGTACATTGTGAGTCTGTCCCACTCTCAGTGCTGCCCAATCAGTACATTGTGAGCCTGTCCCTCTCTCACTGCTGCCCAATCAGTACATTGTGAGTCTGTCCCGCTCTGTGCTGCCCAATCAGTACATTGTGAGTCTGTCCCTCTCTCAGTGATGCCCAATCAGTACATTGTGAGTCTGTCCCTCTCTGTGCTGCCCAATCAGTACATTGTGAGTCTGTCCCTCTCTCAGTGCTGCCCAATCAGTACATTGTGAGCCTGTCCCTCTCTCAGTGCTACCCAATCAGTACATTGTGAGCCTGTCCCCCTCTCAGTGCTGCCCAATCAGTACATTGTGAGTCTGTCCCTCTCTCAGTGATGCCCAATCAGTACATTGTGAGTCTGTCCCTCTCTCAGTGCTGCCCAATCAGTACATTGTGAGCCTGTCCCTCTCTCAGTGCTACCCAATCAGTACATTGTGAGCCTGTCCCCCTCTCAGTGCTGCCCAATCAGTACATTGTGAGTCTGTCCCTCTCTCAGTGCTGCCCAATCAGTACATTGTGAGTCTGTCCCTCTCTCAGTGCTGCCCAATCAGTACATTGTGAGTCTGTCCCTCTCTCAGTGATACCCAATCAGCACATTGTGAGACTGTCCCTCTCTCAGTGATGCCCAATCAGTGCATTGTGAGCCTGTCCCTCTCTCAGTGCTGGTCAATCAGTACATTGTGAGTCCGTCCCTCTCTCAGTGCTGCCCAATCAGTACATTGTGAGCCTGTCCCCCTCTCAGTGATGCCCAATCAGTACATTGTGAGCCTGTCCCTCTCTCAGTGCTGGTCAATCAGTACATTGTGAGGCCTGTCCCCCTCTCATGCTGCCCAATCAGTACATTGTGAGTCTGTCCCTCTCTCAGTGCTGCCCAATCAGTACATTGTGAGCCTGTCCCTCTCTCAATGATGCCCCATCAGTACATTGTGAGCCTGTCCCTCTCTCAGTGCTGCCCAATCAGTACATTGTGAGCCTGTCCCTCTCTCAGTGCTGCCCAATCAGTACATTGTGAGCCTGTCCCTCTCTCAGTGCTGGTCAATCAGTACTTTGTGAGTCTGTCCCTCTCTCAGTGCTGGTCAATCAGTACATTGTGAGCCTGTCCCTCTCTCAGTGCATCCCAATCAGTACATTGTGAGTCTGTCCCTCTCTCAGTGATGCCCAATCAGTACATTGTGAGTCTGTCCCTCTCTCAGTGATGCCCAATCAGTACATTGTGAGTCTGTCCCTCTGTCAGTGCTGGTCAATCAGTACATTGTGAGCCTGTCCCTCTCTCAGTGCTGTCCAATCAGTACATTGTAAGTCTGTCCCCTCTCTCAGTGATACCCAATCAGCACATTGTGAGTCTGTCCCACTCTCAGTGCTGCCCAATCAGTACATTGTGAGCCTGTCCCTCTCTCAGTGATGCCCAATCAGTACATTGTGAGCCTGTCCTTCTCTCAGTGCTGCCCAATCAGTACATTGTGTAGAATTCGCAATTATCGCGATTTCATTTTAATAAGGAGAAAACACAAAGTTTCGTTCAAAACAGCTTTATTTCAGCGGAATGCTGTCAGGTTTAAATTGGACACAAGCAGCCTGTAAAATGGCCGCCGCACCGCGTGACAGAACATTCTAGACTTTTCAGCAGGCAGACAAGATGGCGTTCCAATAAACATTCTTGCAAGATCGATAACGATTCAGCACAGTGAAGACAATACACAGGACATTATGGGTTTACAGTATAAACATCGATACTGGAATCGGTCTCCCAGGTACAAAGGAAAGCCATCAAGGGCCCATCCAAAGGACATTAATATGTAAACTCCCAACGGCTCTACGATGAGAGAGCCGTTAGCAGGTAGTTATACAGGACACTTGGAAGCCCCAAACCCCTCCAGGGGGAACACCGACCGATTTAACAATGGGAGAAATATTAACAGGTACTCAAACATTCAGGAGTAGCCCCGAAACCCATTAAGGACAGAGATCACCCATACAGGACATTTTGGGCGCCAAACCTTAAACAAAAGAATGGACATTGTAGTTGGGCGGGAAACGGAAGAACTGTGCACTATAATTGCAGGCCCCAAACCGTCCATTCTCTCTCTTGCTCTTGCTCTTGCCTCGTGTTCTTGACTCTTGCCGCTTGTTGCTGTTATCATCGTGGCTGCTCCTGTGTAAAAGACTGTTGCAAAGACCTATGTTGGTAGCTGGCAGCGGAACCGAAGGCCCGGGATGAGATGAGATGAGATGAGATGAGATGAGAGGAGAAGAGAAGAAGACCTTATCCATCGCCACGGTCAGTAGATCCCGACCGCGCCTGTAGGTCGATCAGCCAAGTCTTCTCGACAGGAAGTTTTTCTTCTTTAACAAGACATATTGCATCGACGATAACTGGACTGTGCAAACACATCGTATCAGCGATATTGACAACGGTGCTCCACCATACCTTGTATCCAACCAACAGAGGTCTTCACTACAGCGGACGGTCCAGCCGACTGACCGAGCAGCAGAAGCAGTAAACAAGTGGGACCAGGAGATCTCCTGACCAACACGTGGGTGCTGCGGTGAAAAACATCCGATCAGCTATTCGGGATTTCTCCGAGTTATTACGAGTGGTGAGCATGAGTCTCGGGATCCTACGAAGCTAGTTTAGGATAGACATTGATAGGGGAGGGTTTAAAGATTAAGGATATTTGTAATGTGTGCCCTATTTACGTTGTGCTGGTCGTTCCTCGTTTCCCTAAGAGTGATTATAACTGTTTGTAAGATTGTACTGTCATTAATCTGTGCATATGACATGTATTTCATAATTTTAAGTATCATGCAATAAAGATTTTCCATTTCGTACCGTTCAAACCAAGTCTACATGAGTTTTATCTCCATTACTGCTCTCGCATCTAAGTCCAGTGTCTAGAACCGTAAGGGAGAGTGATTCGAACCACTCACAGGGGTGTCTAGTGTTCCCAGACTGGCTGGAGACCAGGCCTAGACCCGCACTGACATACAGGCTGCACAGAGCCGCGTGAATCTCACAGGCTACGAGACACGCAGGGTCAGGAGAGAATCCCTTACAGAAAATGGCGACCGCGGGCAGGATACTGGCAGCGAGAGGGTAGTGTGTTAGATTTTGGAATGACTGTACGAAATGTGATGCAGGAAAAGATAGCGATTACGTATTTGGAAAGGTTAATCTAACGAAAAAGTGGATAAGCGAATTGTTAGCGGATAAGAGCCCACTAGAGGCAGCTGAAAGGTGGACGGATAGTAAGGAGCATAAAAAGGCAGTTGAGAAAGCAGTCTGGCTTATGTGCTACAAAAGGCAGTTCAGATTTCAAACCAGACCAATACAGCGCTAACCGCTCGAATCAAGCATCTAGAGGAGGAAATGGAGGAGAAGGTTTCTGGAGGGAGGCGCTCATTAAGAGTTTAAATGAGTTACGCCAGGAAAGCCAGGAAGTCTCCAGTTACCTTAAAACAAGGGTAGAGTATCTCGAGTGCCAGATCACTGAAGCAAAATTAAACGAGAGTAGGATGAAGGAAAGATGTAACCGTCAAGCTGCCCAGATAAGAACTCAAGAAGAGAGCTTAATGGGGGTTAGGTCGGCGTATAAGTTGGCCCTTGAGGATAAGTTTCAGGGAGCCGACCATAGCGCCTGCGAAAAAGAGATAGAGAGCCTCAAAAGGGCCGTGAATAATGCGAACGGCATGGTGTGCCTTATTAATCCGTCGGCACGCCAGCCGCTAGTAAATGAGAGATTTAGAAATTCCCCACCAAGTAAAGCAGAAGAAGTAGTAGCCAGTGCGGCCCTCCGCGCCACCCAGCTATTCAGAAACTGGGTTAGGGAGGAAGCAACGGAAGAAGCAAAAGAGCCCGTTGAAAAGGAGGTAGAAAAGGGATCGTTGTATCCAGTAACGGGATTAAAAGGGCCCAAGCAGAAACGGTGGGGAAGAACCGGGGATCTCCTCGGACAGCTGGTGTTGCCTCACAGTCACATCAGCTGAGGGCCATGATAAACCACGTAAGGAAGCTGACCGAGATAGACGACCCTTCCGTACATTTCAGGGAAGTTGAGCAAGCCGCAGCCATCAACGGCTGCGATGATGGGGAGACAGCAAAAATGCTGCTGTTCTCATTAGATAGCTCGGTCCTTCAGTGTCTCTCAGGCGATAGCAAGAGGGGTAATAAAGTTATGAGAATTGAAAAATGAGGTCCTAGAAGTAGTGGGAGCGAACGACGGAGGTCCGTTGCTAGAGTGGGACAGACAGTGCAGATGGAGGGAGAACCCCCGAAGGTTTTTGCCGACAGGCTGTGGCCAGTATATGAGCGCAGCTGTCTAGGTGCGCCCGAGCGCGAAGATGTGGAAGGCGCCGCTTTAATTCATTGGCTTAGGTGCATAATAGCCAACAGTTTACCAGCCGTTAGAGAGCAGGCAAAAGCCTGGTTCGATCCCATGACCTCAACCTTACGGAAGAGTCGGTCTTGAATCGACTCACGTTAGGTTACCGTAACATAAGGGGTATGACGACACGTCCCTTTAAGGGAAGAGTACATGAGGTACGACCCGCAGCCCCGACTCAAAGAGAGTGGCATCAGGAGGGTAATCGCGCCCCACAGGCAAGTAATGCCTGTTACGGGTGTGGGAAGACAGGGCACTGGCGCAAGCACTGCAGGAACCCTTGGAAGGATTCCAAGGATAAAAACCCGCGGTCCGAACCCAGGCGCCTGTCCCGGCTAAGGAAGCAAAGGCACCCACCTCTCCCGAAGACCTCGAAGCAGTGTTAGGAGTCATGCGCAAGATGGTTTTGAATGCGCGTGGACAGGTGGCGGTCGCAACCGGCCCCGTAGGTGCCGCAGGACCGTCTAATAGTGCCCCATGACTAGAACCAGCACAGCCCGTCTACCTGTGTCCGCTCAGCTATGATGCGTGGAGGCGACCTGTGGTGGAGATGGAGGTAGAGAAACAAAAGGGCAGTTATTTGTTGGACACGGGAGCTTCTTGCACCATAATCCATACAGATGACCCTTTTGACTCGCCGCTATCTACCAAGGTCCCATTCACGCTAGCAGGGTTCACAGGGAAAGAACAGGCTGGCACGTTTTCCCTCCCGCTATCCATTCGTTTAGGGACACTTCGCCTTAAGTGGAAGTGTATACTGATGGCATGGCAAAAGGGGGGTGGAAGAGGTATTCTCGGGTCCGATCTGCTAGCGGGACACGGGATCCTCGTGGACCTCAGAAATCACTGTCTCTGGGGGGCTAAAGGTGAAAAAGGCGAGGTAATGGTAATTCAAGGGGAGGAAGAAACAGGGGTCCTGTGTACCGTACAGCCATCCGGAGGCTACGACCTCAGGCTTATGGTCGCAGATGTCCCAACGGACATGCAAACGTACGTGACAGATAATATGCACGCGTTTGCAACCCACAAGCACGATTGTGGGAGGGTGGTCGGGTTTGAGGTCAGCGTAGATGGGGACCCCATGACCCGACCCCAAAAGCAGTATAACTTCCCCAAAGAAGCAGAACCCGATATGGAGGCAGCAATGTCTTCCTTGGTGCAGCAGGGCGTGTTGAGGCCGATAGCCACACACGTGAACTCCCCATTATGGCCGGTTAGGAAGCCGGATAATTCGTGGAGAGCCACGGTGGACTACAGAGTCCTTAACAGTAACATCCCCGCCTGCGCGCCCACAGTAGCAGCAGTTGCTGACCTAATAGGGAGCATCCCAGCGTCCGCGACCACGTTCACGGTGCTGGATATCTCGAACGGTTTTGGTCCATCCCGCTGCGGCGAGAGGACCAGTACAAGTTTGCCTTTACGTTTAAAGGGCAACAGTACACGTGGAACTGCTTGCCACAGGGTTTCCCACAATAGCCCCAGTATTTTTCACCAGTGTATGGCAGGAAGTTTAAAGGAGTTTAGTCAGCCCAATCAGATAGTACAGTATGTGGATGATTTGCTCCTATTTACGGACTCAAGGGAGGAGCACGGACCACTACTGGACGAGTTATTGGAGCTGTTAGCGAGAAAGGGTTTTAAAGTAAACCCAAAGAAAGCACGTATCGGTCAGCAGGAAGTAAAATTCCTGGGACTGACCCTACGCGCTGGGGAAAGAGCCATAGACAAAGCAAGGAGGGAGTCGTGCAAGAATTACCGATTCCCAACAACGTAAGGGGTGTGAGGTCCTTCTTGGGACTGACCGGTTACTGCAGGGATTTTATCGAGGATTATGCGGCCACAGCGGCGCCGCTCCTCCGACTCCTCCATAAGGGAGTAGATGGCTTTGGGACGAGGGCTGCCAAGCAGCCTTCGAGAAGTTAAAAAGGGATCTGCAGACCGCGCCAGCCTTAGGGGCCATAGATGGGGGGAAGGAGTTTTTCCTGGAGGTAGCTGCCAGCGGAGACAGCTTAAGCGCCGTGCTGCTCCAAGAGCGTCACGGCAAGCTGAGGCCGGTTGTCTATTCATCCAGGGTATTAACGGATGTGGAGAGAAGTTTTTCCAATTGCGAAAGGCACCTTTTAGCCACGCATTGGGCAGTGAAAAGATCAGCGATCTTCACAGGGCTCTCTCCCATCACTCTCCTCACACAGTCACACACCAACTAAGATGCTTCTGGATGGGAGGATTAAGACGGGACCGTAAGCAGCGCACGCATTGCGCGTTGGACCCTTCTTCTCTCCCAGTTGGACATCAGAGTAAAAGGTCTTTTGCGAGCCCAGGCTTGCGGCCAATTTGGTATACCCCGGTACAGCCACCGGTGTTCGGTGGAGGGGGGTGTGGGACGTCAACATAGGTTTACGGGCCGGGATACATCCCACTGGGCGCGAGATTTATGTTGATGGGTCTAGCACAGTATCTGCTGGCGAGCGACTCACAGGGTGTGGAGTTTATGACCCTGCGGCAGACCTTGCCCTGGCGATCAAGCTCCCTAGCACCATGAGCGCGCAGCAGGCTGAGCTGTCTGCCGTGGTGTACGTGGTAACCCACCCAGACATTTTCCCACCCCCATACACGATTTGCTCGACAGTATGTTCACCTGCAATTCGTGTACGGAATACCTGGCCATTTGGTCCCGCCGTGGATACACCTCCGCGGACGGGCGACCTTTAACGGTAAAGCCCCTTGCTGGAGAAGATCTTAGCAGCAGCAGTAGGGGAGGAAGGGGAGATTTTCATCCATTAAGGTGAAAGCTCACTCCTCCACAGAGCCCCGTGGGGAGGGGCAACCGGCAGGCGGATGCGCTAGCCAGGGAGGGTGCCCGCGACGGTACTTTCTGGAACCCCTATAGAACCGGACCCATAGCAGCGGTCCGAGGTGGGGACGGGAATACCGGGAACACCAGGGTAGCATTGCCCCTAGACCTTAAGACCGTCCAAGCCCAGGATCCCGCCCTAAAAGCAGTCCTAAAAACGATTGCTGAGGGGAGGCAGGTAGAAGGTCCGTACAGTACGGCAACCCTCTCAGTTAAGGAAGGCATGCTGTTCCGCGAGGAGCAGTGGGTTGTGCCGCAGCAGCACAGGAGGGAATTCCTCCAGTTGGCTCACGAGGGACCAGGGCAGGGCACCCCGGGGCCCGAGGTTACCTGGCAACGGGTAGAGCAAGCGGATGGTGGCCAGGGCTCAGGGAACAAGTCCGCGAGTTCTGTGCAAACTGTCTTGTGTGCGCTGCAAACAACCCAGACCCCCAGAAAAGAAGGTGCCCATGGGACACGTAAGAAGGGTAGAGGGACCATGGCAGTCGATACAGATCGACTATAGAGGACCCCTGCCCACCACCCAGGGAGGTTATAAGTACTGCCTCGTCCTGGTGGATGTGTTTTCCAAGTGGGTGGAAGCCTTCCCTTGTCGAACAGCTACGGCACAGGGTACAGCAAAATCTTGGTCCGGGAAGTGTTCTCGGCGTGGGGACTCCCCCGTTTCGTGGAGTCAGACCAAGGGAGTCATTTCACCGGCCCAGGTGATGCAGAACACCCTCATGCTTTTGGGCATTGAAGGGAAGTGGCACGTAGCACACAATCCCCAGTCATCCGGGATTGTTGAACGTATGAACCGGACCCTGAAGGAGAAATTGAGGAAAGAGACTAGGAACTCGCCCCAAAAATGGCGGAAGTTCTGCCTTAGTCCTCATTGGGGGTCCGGGCCAGTCAGGTCAAAAAGTACGGGTACTCCCCGCACGAGGTAAATGAACCGGCAGGCTCATGCGAACACCCCACCCATTGTTGCTAGCCCCGGTGCTCACTGAGGGTCAGCTTCAAGAGATCAGCAGGGACAAGTTCGCCCAAACTCTCTTGGAGCGCCTGAAGCAAGTTTATGAGCAGGCGGCTGGGAACATGGGAAGGCAGCACCAGGGCAATCGCTTGTTGCTGGAACCCCGCAAAACGCGGGAGTGGGAAGTAGGAGACCAGGTCATGGTCAGAAACTACGCCAGAGTAGGGAGTCTGGAACCACTGTATATGGGACCCTACAACATTGTAGACAAGGCAAGTCCCATGGTTTACGCCGTAAAAGTACCTCGGCGCACTAAGTGGTTCCACATAAACCAATGTAAACTGTAACCAGCCGGGTGCGCAA
Organism: Squalus acanthias; assembly: GCA_030390025.1. Lineage (NCBI taxonomy): Eukaryota > Metazoa > Chordata > Chondrichthyes > Squaliformes > Squalidae > Squalus > Squalus acanthias. The sequence goes on along the minus strand of JASTWF010001856.1, from coordinate 14,702 downwards.
GGGAAAACTACAGGGTAAATCCCGCCAATGGAAAAACACAGCCCCAGGTAGGACCACAAGGGCACACAGGCAGGCGTAGCAGCTTGCATCAGGGGGAAGGGACATCCCGGACGATCATGCAGCGTTTTTCTGGAGTTGGGGGTTAGATGACGAGGACCCCAGGGTACCCTGGTCAGATGAGGATAGTGCAAGATGAGCATAGTGATGATGACGGGTGGTTTCAGAGGAACGGACTGGGAGGATTGGGGCCGCTAGGTAGAGATCCATACGGGGTGGACACACAAGCTGCAGGTCCCGACAGCAGGAGGAAGGAGCTAGAGGAGGCCGGGCCAGCCGCTATGTGGTTCCCAGAGGTGTGGCCGCCCGCTTTGAACGTCCAGTCCTCAGGGGAGGCAGAGTTCACGAGTGAAGGGCCGCCTGCTGGGCCGAGCAGGGCGGGGCCCCGAACTGCAGCCCCGAGGTTAGGAGCGGAGTCAGCGGAGGCGGGGCTGGCGCCTGTGTGGAACCCCAGGTCATCCCGTTGAAGGTCTCGGGACCCGGTCCCGTCCGTCACGGAGGCCCCCGCCCATAGCAATTCCCCGTAGGTCAAGCAGAGTACCCCCAGCCCAGGAAGATGTGGTCAGGTCACAGGCTGCCCCAGGGCGTAAGTTTCAGGTTAAGATAACCCGGGTAGAGACAGGCCACATCGAAGCAGTAACAGGCTGCGGCAGATCAAGGAAAGGGTCAGCGCAGCAACAGGCTGCGGCAGATCAGAGGGAAGGGTCAGTGCCCTCCCACCGTCGGGAAGAGCTCGCAGCAGCCTTCTCAGATTTAAAGGGGCCCGCACTGAGAACGGGCGGCATTGTAAGTTATTAGGTTAAGGTTTAAAGTTTTAGTTTAAGAGTTTTAAGTTTTAATAAGGTTAAGTTTGTAGTGTTTTTAACAGATAACGACAAAATGATGGGAGTTTTAAGGCTTGGATTTAGAGGAAGTCTATTTAGCAAACGTTGAAGTTTACGTGAGGCGAGGTCAGGGGACCCGCTCACCCTTCACAAAAGCCAGAGACTTTTGCGAGGCTGGCTACCTCATTCTATCTGATCACAGAACCAAGGAAGGATGGAACGACTTCTAGTTTTGCTCGTGGCAATCGGATGTGATTGGCCTATCGGGCCTCACCAAGGATGTCGTGGTGTTTGGATGTTCCGGGGACACGGCCCCCATCGCGGTGGATGGGACCGGGAAGACGGAAGGCAGAAGGGACCAGCACCTATTTCCACAAGGGAAGGTGGCCAGGATGGCTGGGAACGAACTCAACGAGTATTCCCAGCTACATCGGGGTTCGCCTACAAAGAGACTTCTTTAATGTCCCCAAAGTACTGATCATCGCACCCAGTACAGCGGCACCGTCGGCAAAACGATTTGTTTGACCTGCAGTGGGAATGTCCCATAGAGCCGATGGTGGTGGCTGCGAAAGCTGAGTCAAAACTATGAGAACTCTTCGGTTGAGTGGAGCGACTGGGTAATAATACCCATCGGACAATTACGGGGACAGATGGACAAGTGAAAGTCTGTTGTACAAATGGTGGGAACCGGATGAGGGGATTTATGTTTTGTATGTGGGGGTCAAAGTACGTTTTGCCCCAAAGGCATCTCATATTCTTTATTAACCAGTGGCAGGATAACGGACTGGGGATGAGGTGGGATGCGAGCACCAGGGGTGCGAGCCCCATACTCTCCGATCCCCAGTAAATGCCACTGAGCTCATTACGCGCCCACGCAAAGCCCCGCCCACGATTCCGTAGTCTAACTGAGGAAGAGGGTCCCTAAAACTAGTAAGGGACCCGGGAACGTTTTGGTACTGGTCCCCACAGACCAGATACTATTTCAGGGGGTACATTTCGCGGTGGCCTCGGTGATTTTAAATCTCTCTGAGGTACGGTTACCAGAGTGGTGCCCCAAAAAGACGGAACAGTTGTACCAGGTCCTGTTGACCAAGATGTTCAGGCAAGTTTACGAGTTTGATTTTGGGCAGAAATTGAAATACAAGTTTTACACCGCACCGCAGGAAGTTTTGGACCAAGTAGGAGGCAAAGAAGGGGTTGGTGAACGATTCGTTCACTGCTTTTAACACTGGGACATCTGTGGTCAACGCTCTAGACAGTGTGGAGCTGCAGACCCAGATTAATGGTTTAAAAACACAGTTAAAGGACATTCTACAGATGAGAATAAAGTGGTAGGGTCGGGTCGCACGAGGACCAAGCCATGACACTACACTTAAAGGAAATTATAGCAGAGCTGGAGAAACATGCGCGTACGGTAAATGCCCTGATCAGGGAGAGATCGGAATGCTTCCGAACAAGCTGCGCAGAACGAGGTGTGCGTGCTTTACGGGCGTGGTTACTGGGCGAGGGCCGCAGTAATTTGGAGGATTTAAAACAAGGTTTGGTCCCCGTCCTGATAAGTAACAAACACCTGCGGCGCTCCACCCTTTCAGAACGCATTAAGTCCGTGCCAGCTCAGGCTAGGCTTCAGAAGCTTACCCAGTCCCCGTGGACTGCGACGTTCAAACCATACTATATGGGAATAGTATTACGCATGCCGGTTTTGGGCAACACAGCAAAGCCCGCCCCGGTATATCGGGTAGAGAACATTGGTGTCAATCAGGGGGGAGCCCACATTCGTATGCAGCGGTTCCACCTTACGTCATCCGCTGGGAGCAAACGATGACAGGTACAGATCTCTCTGGTGTCGTGGCAGGGGAGCACACATAATACTGTGCCCCCAGCACTTGAATGCCTTTTAACACCACAGTGCGGGTTCAGAACGGCTGGCGCCAAGTCCATGAATTGCACCATGGAGGCAATGGCACAAGATCATGTGCCTCCGCAGGTAGCATACATCGGGGGTGGAACATATTGTGTTACCACTGCAGCGCAACACTACCAGCATGGAAACCGTAGCCGGTGTCCGGTGAGTGACAGCAGTTTCTGTTTTAAAACCCAGGGCTGAAGTTCAAGTAGCACAACACGAATTATCCCAATCCCTGAACCATCCACTGTTCATCTCACAGTAAAAGAGAATTTCACCGACTTGCAGCGATTTGTCGCACATTTTGGTACCTCATTCCCCCTCTCCCCGAGCATTTAACCAAACTTCTGAAAGCCGTCGCGGTGTCACAAAAGCATTTCTATACATTAGTACAGAAACCGGTCGAGATAGGTACAGACATTTTGGACATAGTGGTTCCACCGTGGTGGAATCTGTTCACAGAATATTGAAGTGCCTCATGGGTCAGAATAGCCTCCCACATTTTAGTCGTCTGTCAAGTGTTTATTGTAGTATACCTTTTGTTCATACATTGTAAAAGAGACAAGCGCCTCACCAAGCATGAGAACACGGGAGAGTGGCGAGAACGTTACGTGCGCGTGCACGATGAGAGCCAGTGTAATGGGAAAATGGCGTCACTCCCGCTCGCCACGTGCGCCGCGGAAGTTTGTACTCATTGTAAATACGTTGAAACTCGACATGTTTAAGAGTTCGGGATTTGTTTATTTTGGTGATGGTGTTGATTGTTTGGTTTTTTGGTTTTGTTTTTCCTTCCCTTGAATAAAAGACAATATACAGGTGATGCGTGAGGTATCGGCCTGGTTACGCCGGGAAGGAAAACAAGTGGTGTAAGTTTAAGGGCAAATGATGCCTACGGTGATATAAAATGTGATTTTTCTTGGGAAAGAGGACGACACAGAGACCCTAGTGAAGTTAAAATTTATGGGATTAATTTACTGGATTCGGAGTGAAATCGAGATAAGAATGCTCACCACTGAGATTTTTGATACGATAAGCGGAGTTATTCGCATCAACAGGAGGGACTGTAGAATTCGCAATTATCGCGATTTTCATTTAATTAGGAGAAAACACAAAGTTTCGTTCAAAACAGCTTTTATTTCAGCGGAATGCTGTCAGGTTTAAATTGGACACAAGCAGCCTGTAAAAATGGCCGCCGCACCGCGTGACAGAACATTCTAGACTTTTCAGCAGGCAGACAAGATGGCGTTCCAATAACATTTTGCAGGATCGATAACGATTCAGCACAGTGAAGACAATACACAGGACATTATGGGTTTACAGTATAACATCGATACTGGAATCGGTCTCCCAGGTACAAAGGAAAGCCATCAAGGGCCCATCCAAAGGACATTAATATGTAAACTCCCAACGGCTCTACGATGAGAGAGCCGTTAGCAGGTAGTTATACAGGACACTTGGAAGCCCAAACCCCTCCAGGGGGAACACCGACCGATTTAACAATGGGAGAAATATTAACAGGTACTCAAACTTCAGGAGTAGCCCCGAAACCCATTAAGGACAGAGATCACCCATACAGGACATTTTGGGCGCCAAACCTTAAACAAAAGAATGGACATTGTAGTTGGGCGGGAAACGGAAGAACTGTGCACTATAATTGCAGGCCCCAAACCGTCCATTTTCTCTTGGCTCTTGCTCTTGCTCTTGCCTCGTGTTCTTGACTCTTGCCGCTTGTTGCTGTTATCATCGTGGCTGCTCCTGTGTAAAAGACTGTTGCAAAGACCTATGTTGGTAGCTGGCAGCGGAAACCGAAGGCCCGGGATGAGATGAGATGAGATGAGATGAGAGAGAAGAGAAGAAGACCTTATCCATCGCCACGGTCAGTAGATCCCGACCGCGCCTGTAGGTCGATCAGCCAAGTCTTCTCGACAGGAAGTTTTCTTCTTTAACAAGACATATTGCATCGACGATAACTGGACTGTGCAAACACATCGTATCAGCGATATGACAACGGTGCTCCACCATACCTTGTATCCAACCAACAGAGGTCTTCACTACAGCGGACGGTCCAGCCGACTGACCGAGCAGCAGAAGCAGTAAACAAGTGGGACCAGGAGATCTCCTGACCAACACGTGGGTGCTGCGGTGAAAAACATCCGATCAGCTATTCGGGATTTCTCCGATTATTACGAGTGGTGAGCATGAGTCTCGGATCCTACGAAGCTAGTTTAGGATAGACATTGATAGGGGAGGGTTTAAAGATTAAGGATATTTGTAATGTGTGCCCTATTTACGTTGTGCCGGTCGTTCCCTCGTTCCCTAAGAGTGATTATAACTGTTTGTAAGATTGTTACTGTCATTAATCTGTGCATATGACATGTAATTCATAATTTTAAGTATCATGCAATAAAGATTTTCCATTTCGTACCGTTCAAACCAAGTCTACATGAGTTTTATCTCCATTACTGCTCTCGCATCTAAGTCCAGTGTCTAGAACCGTAAGGGAGAGTGATTCGAACCACTCACAGGGGTGTCTAGTGTTCCCAGACTGGCTGGAGACCAGGCCTAGACCCGCACTGACATACAGGCTGCACAGAGCCGCGTGAATCTCACAGGCTACGAGACACGCAGGGTCAGGAGAGAATCCCTTACAATTGTGAGCCTGTCCCTCTCTCAGTGCTGCCCAATCAGCACATTGTGAGCCTGTCCCTCTCTCAGTGATGGTCAATCAGTACATTGTGTTTCTGTCCCTCTCTCAGTGCTGCCCAATCAGTACATTGTGAGCCTGTCGCTCTCTCAGTGCTGCCCAATCAGTACATTGTGAGCCTGTCCCTCTCTCAGTGCTTCCCAATCAGTACATTGTGAGCCTGTCCCTCTCTCAGTGCTCCCCAATCAGTACATTGTGAGTCTGTCCCTCTCTCAGTGATGCCCAATCAGTACATTGTGAGCCTGTCCCTCTCTCAGTGCATCCCAATCAGTACATTGTGAGCCTGTCCCTCTCTCAGTGCTGGTCAATCAGTAGTTTGTGAGTCTGTCCCTCTCTCAGTGCTGGTCAATCAGTACATTGTGAGCCTGTCCCTCTCTCAGTGCTTCCCAATCAGTACATTGTGAGTCTGTCCCTCTCTCAGTGCTGCCCAATCAGTACATTGTGAGCCTGTCTCTCTCTCAGTGCTGCCCAATCAGTACATTGTGAGCCTGTCCCTCTCTCAGTGCTGGTCAGTCAATACATTGTGAGCCTGTTCCTCTCTCAGTGCTGCCCAATCAGTACATTGTGAGTCTGTCCCTCTCTCAGTGCTGCCCAATCAGTACATTGTGAGGTTGACCCTCTCTCAGTGCTGCCCAATCAGCACATTGTGAGCCTGTCCCTCTCTCAGTGCTGCCCAATCAGTACATTGTGAGTCTGTCCCTCTCTCAGTGCTGCCCAATCAGTACATTGTGAGCCTGACCCTCTCTCAGTGCTGCCCAATCAGTACATTGTGAGCCTGTCCCTCTCTCAGTGCTGCCCAATCAGTACATTGTGAGCCTGACCCTCTCTCGGTGCTGATCAATCAGTACATTGTGAGCCTGTCCCTCTCTCGGTGCTGGTCAATCAGTACATTGTGAGCCTGTCCCTCTCTCAGTGCTGCCCAATCAGTACATTGTGAGCCTGACCCTCTCTCGGTGCTGATCAATCAGTACATTGTGAGCCTGTCCCTCTCTCAGTGCTGCCCAATCAGTACATTGTGAGCCTGTCCCTCTCTCAGTGCTGCCCAATCAGTACATTGTGAGCCTGTCCCTCTCTCAGTGCCGCCCAATCAGTACATTGTGAGCCTGTCCCTCTGTCAGTTCTGCCCAATCAGTACATTGTGAGTCCGACCCTCTCTCAGTGCTGCCCAATCAGTACATTGTGAGCCTGTCCCTCTCTCAGTGCTGCCCAATCAGTACATTGTGAGCCTGTCCCCCTCTCAGTGCTGCCCAATCAGTACATTGTGAGCCTGTCCCCCTCTCAGTGGTGCCCAATCAGTACATTGTGAGTCTGTCCCACTCTCAGTGCTGCCCAATCAGTACATTGTGAGCCTGTCCCTCTCTCACTGCTGCCCAATCAGTACATTGTGAGTCTGTCCCGCTCTGTGCTGCCCAATCAGTACATTGTGAGTCTGTCCCTCTCTCAGTGATGCCCAATCAGTACATTGTGAGTCTGTCCCTCTCTGTGCTGCCCAATCAGTACATTGTGAGTCTGTCCCTCTCTCAGTGCTGCCCAATCAGTACATTGTGAGCCTGTCCCTCTCTCAGTGCTACCCAATCAGTACATTGTGAGCCTGTCCCCCTCTCAGTGCTGCCCAATCAGTACATTGTGAGCCTGTCCCCCTCTCAGTGCTGCCCAATCAGTACATTGTGAGTCTGTCCCTCTCTCAGTGCTGCCCAATCAGTACATTGTGAGTCTGTCCCTCTCTCAGTGATGCCCAATCAGTACATTGTGAGTCTGTCCCTCTCTCAGTGATGCCCAATCAGTACATTGTGAGCCTGTCCCTCTCTCAGTGATGCCCAATCAGTACATTGTGAGTCTGTCCCTCTCTCAGTGCTGGTCAATCAGGACATTGTGAGCCTGTCCCTCTCTCATTGCTGTCCAATCAGTACATTGTGAGTCTGTCCCTCTCTCAGTGATACCCAATCAGCACATTGTGAGACTGTCCCTCTCTCAGTGATGCCCAATCAGTGCATTGTGAGCCTGTCCCTCTCTCAGTGCTGGTCAATCAGTACATTGTGAGTCCGTCCCTCTCTCAGTGCTGCCCAATCAGTACATTGTGAGCCTGTCCCCCTCTCAGTGATGCCCAATCAGTACATTGTGAGCCTGTCCCTCTCTCAGTGCTGGTCAATCAGTACATTGTGAGTCTGTCCCTCTCTCAGTGCTGCCCAATCAGTACATTGTGAGCCTGTCCCTCTCTCAATGATGCCCCATCAGTACATTGTGAGCCTGTCCCTCTCTCAGTGCTGCCCAATCAGTACATTGTGAGCCTGTCCCTCTCTCAGTGCTGCCCAATCAGTACATTGTGAGCCTGTCCCTCTCTCAGTGCTGGTCAATCAGTACTTTGTGAGTCTGTCCCTCTCTCAGTGCTGGTCAATCAGTACATTGTGAGCCTGTCCCTCTCTCAGTGCATCCCAATCAGTACATTGTGAGTCTGTCCCTCTCTCAGTGCTGGTCAATCAGTACATTGTGAGCCTGTCCCTCTCTCAGTGCTGCCCAATCAGTACATTGTGAGCCTGTCCCTCTCTCAGTGCTGCCCAATCAGTACATTGTGAGCCTGTCCCTCTCTCAGTGCTGACCATCAGTACATTGTGAGTCTGTCCCTCTCTCAGTGCTGCCCAATCAGTACATTGTGAGCCAGTCCCTCTCTCAGTGCTCCCATCAGTTCATTGTGAGTCCTGTCCCTCTCTCAGTGCTGCCCAATCAGTACATTGTGAGCCTGTCCCTCTCTCAGTGCTGCCCAATCAGTACATTGTGAGCCTGTCCCTCTCTCAGTGCTGCCCAATCAGTGCACTGTTAGCCTGTCCCTCTCTCAGTGCTGCCCAATCAGTACATTGTGAGCCTGTCCCTCTCTCAGTGCTGCCCAATCAGTACATTCTGAGTCTGTCCCTCACTCAGTGCTGCCCAATCAGTGCACTGTTAGCCTGTCCCTCTCTCAGTGCTTCCCAATCAGTACATTGTGAGCCTGTCCCTCTCTCAGTGCTGCCCAATCAGTACATTGTGAGCCTGTCCCTCTCTCAGTGCTGCCCAATCAGTGCATTGTGAGTCTGTCCCTCTCTCAGTGATACCCAATCAGCACATTGTGAGCCTGTCCCTCTCTCAGTGATACCCAATCAGCACATTGTGAACCTGTCCCTCTCTCAGTGATGCCCAATCAGTACATTGTGAGTCTGTCCCTCTCTCAGTGCTGCCCAATCAGTACATTGTGAGCCTGTCCCTCTCTCAGTGCTACCCAATCAGTACATTGTGAGCCTGTCCCCCTCTCAGTGCTGCCCAATCAGTACATTGTGAGTCTGTCCCTCTCTCAGTGCTGCCCAATCAGTACATTGTGAGTCTGTCCCTCTCTCAGTGATGCCCAATCAGTACATTGTGAGTCTGTCCCTCTCTCAGTGATGCCCAATCAGTACATTGTGAGCCTGTCCCTCTCTCAGTGATGCCCAATCAGTACATTGTGAGCCTGACCCTCTCTCGGTGCTGATCAATCAGTACATTGTGAGCCTGTCCCTCTCTCGGTGCTGGTCAATCAGTACATTGTGAGCCTGTCCCTCTCTCAGTGCTGCCCAATCAGTACATTGTGAGCCTGACCCTCTCTCGGTGCTGATCAATCAGTACATTGTGAGCCTGTCCCTCTCTCAGTGCTGCCCAATCAGTACATTGTGAGCCTGTCCCTCTCTCAGTGCTGCCCAATCAGTACATTGTGAGCCTGTCCCTCTCTCAGTGCCGCCCAATCAGTACATTGTGAGCCTGTCCCTCTGTCAGTTCTGCCCAATCAGTACATTGTGAGTCCGACCCTCTCTCAGTGCTGCCCAATCAGTACATTGTGAGCCTGTCCCCCTCTCAGTGCTGCCCAATCAGTACATTGTGAGCCTGTCCCCCTCTCAGTGGTGCCCAATCAGTACATTGTGAGTCTGTCCCACTCTCAGTGCTGCCCAATCAGTACATTGTGAGCCTGTCCCTCTCTCACTGCTGCCCAATCAGTACATTGTGAGTCTGTCCCGCTCTGTGCTGCCCAATCAGTACATTGTGAGTCTGTCCCTCTCTCAGTGATGCCCAATCAGTACATTGTGAGTCTGTCCCTCTCTGTGCTGCCCAATCAGTACATTGTGAGTCTGTCCCTCTCTCAGTGCTGCCCAATCAGTACATTGTGAGCCTGTCCCTCTCTCAGTGCTACCCAATCAGTACATTGTGAGCCTGTCCCCCTCTCAGTGCTGCCCAATCAGTACATTGTGAGTCTGTCCCTCTCTCAGTGCTGCCCAATCAGTACATTGTGAGTCTGTCCCTCTCTCAGTGATGCCCAATCAGTACATTGTGAGTCTGTCCCTCTCTCAGTGATGCCCAATCAGTACATTGTGAGCCTGTCCCTCTCTCAGTGATGCCCAATCAGTACATTGTGAGTCTGTCCCTCTCTCAGTGCTGGTCAATCAGGACATTGTGAGCCTGTCCCTCTCTCAGTGCTGTCCAATCAGTACATTGTGAGTCTGTCCCTCTCTCAGTGATACCCAATCAGCACATTGTGAGACTGTCCCTCTCTCAGTGATGCCCAATCAGTGCATTGTGAGCCTGTCCCTCTCTCAGTGCTGGTCAATCAGTACATTGTGAGTCCGTCCCTCTCTCAGTGCTGCCCAATCAGTACATTGTGAGCCTGTCCCCCTCTCAGTGATGCCCAATCAGTACATTGTGAGCCTGTCCCTCTCTCAGTGCTGGTCAATCAGTACATTGTGAGTCTGTCCCTCTCTCAGTGCTGCCCAATCAGTACATTGTGAGCCTGTCCCTCTCTCAATGATGCCCCATCAGTACATTGTGAGCCTGTCCCTCTCTCAGTGCTGCCCAATCAGTACATTGTGAGCCTGTCCCTCTCTCAGTGCTGCCCAATCAGTACATTGTGAGCCTGTCCCTCTCTCAGTGCTGGTCAATCAGTACTTTGTGAGTCTGTCCCTCTCTCAGTGCTGGTCAATCAGTACATTGTGAGCCTGTCCCTCTCTCAGTGCATCCCAATCAGTACATTGTGAGTCTGTCCCTCTCTCAGTGATGCCCAATCAGTACATTGTGAGTCTGTCCCTCTCTCAGTGATGCCCAATCAGTACATTGTGAGTCTGTCCCTCTGTCAGTGCTGGTCAATCAGTACATTGTGAGCCTGTCCCTCTCTCAGTGCTGTCCAATCAGTACATTGTAAGTCTGTCCCTCTCTCAGTGATACCCAATCAGCACATTGTGAGTCTGTCCCACTCTCAGTGCTGCCCAATCAGTACATTGTGAGCCTGTCCCTCTCTCAGTGATGCCCAATCAGTACATTGTGAGCCTGTCCCTCTCTCAGTGCTGCCCAATCAGTACATTGTGAGCCTGTCCCTCTCTCAGTGCTGCCCAATCAGCACATTGTGAGCCTGTCCCTCTCTCAGTGATGGTCAATCAGTACATTGTGTTTCTGTCCCTCTCTCAGTGCTGCCCAATCAGTACATTGTGAGCCTGTCGCTCTCTCAGTGCTGCCCAATCAGTACATTGTGAGCCTGTCCCTCTCTCAGTGCTTCCCAATCAGTACATTGTGAGCCTGTCCCTCTCTCAGTGCTCCCCAATCAGTACATTGTGAGTCTGTCCCTCTCTCAGTGATGCCCAATCAGTACATTGTGAGCCTGTCCCTCTCTCAGTGCATCCCAATCAGTACATTGTGAGCCTGTCCCTCTCTCAGTGCTGGTCAATCAGTAGTTTGTGAGTCTGTCCCTCTCTCAGTGCTGGTCAATCAGTACATTGTGAGCCTGTCCCTCTCTCAGTGCTTCCCAATCAGTACATTGTGAGTCTGTCCCTCTCTCAGTGCTGCCCAATCAGTACATTGTGAGCCTGTCTCTCTCTCAGTGCTGCCCAATCAGTACATTGTGAGCCTGTCCCTCTCTCAGTGCTGGTCAGTCAATACATTGTGAGCCTGTTCTCTCTCAGTGCTGCCCAATCAGTACATTGTGAGTCTGTCCCTCTCTCAGTGCTGCCCAATCAGTACATTGTGAGGTTGACCCTCTCTCAGTGCTGCCCAATCAGCACATTGTGAGCCTGTCCCTCTCTCAGTGCTGCCCAATCAGTACATTGTGAGTCTGTCCCTCTCTCAGTGCTGCCCAATCAGTACATTGTGAGCCTGACCCTCTCTCAGTGCTGCCCAATCAGTACATTGTGAGCCTGTCCCTCTCTCAGTGCTGCCCAATCAGTACATTGTGAGCCTGACCCTCTCTCGGTGCTGATCAATCAGTACATTGTGAGCCTGTCCCTCTCTCGGTGCTGGTCAATCAGTACATTGTGAGCCTGTCCCTCTCTCAGTGCTGCCCAATCAGTACATTGTGAGCCTGACCCTCTCTCGGTGCTGATCAATCAGTACATTGTGAGCCTGTCCCTCTCTCAGTGCTGCCCAATCAGTACATTGTGAGCCTGTCCCTCTCTCAGTGCTGCCCAATCAGTACATTGTGAGCCTGTCCCTCTCTCAGTGCCGCCCAATCAGTACATTGTGAAATAACAACAGAAAACGCTGGAAAAACTCAGCAGGCCAGGCAGCATCCGTGGAGAGAGAAAGAGAGTTGACGTTTCAGGTCGATGACCTTTCATCAGAACTGGGAAGAGCTGGAAATCAAATAGATTTAAGGCCAGGGTAAAGCTGGGAAAAGGGGGAGGGGATAAAGGAACAAAGGAGGAGATGAAGAGACATTAAGAGACATTAAGAGATATGCAAGGCTAGAGGTGGTGTTAATGTGACAGATTAAGGCTGAATGAAGTGTGAAATCTACTGGCAGAATGAAGGACAGCTGCCAGCTTCTAGGAGGAAAAAAAAAGGTGGGGGGGACAAATAAAAGGGTGGATAAAATAAAATATAAATGTGATTGGAGCTGAGGTTATGATCTAAAATTGTTGAACTCGATATTGAGTCCAGAGGGCTGTAGCGTGCCTAAACGAAAGATGAGGTGCTGTTCCTCGAGCTTACGCTGAGCTTCCGTGGAACAGTGTATTAGGCCGAGGACGGTGAGGTCAGAGTGGGAGTGAAGCGGTGAATTAAAGTGACAGGCCACCGGGAGCTCGGGGTCCCCCTTACGGACTGAACGGAGGTGTTCCGCAAAGCGGTCACCCAATCTGCGTTTGGTCTCCCCAATGTAGAGGAGTCCACATCGTGAGCAGCGAATACAGTATACTAAATTGCAGGAAGTACAAGTAAATCGCTGTTTCACCTGGAAGGGGTGTTTGGGGCCCTGGACAGTGGGAAGAGGGGAGGTATAAGGGCATGTGTTGCATCTCCTGCGCGTGCACGGGAAGGTGCCGGGCGAAGGGGAAGGGGTGCTGGGGGTGGTAGAGGAGTGGACTAGGGTGTCGCGGAGGGAGCGGTCCCTGCGGAATGCTGAAAGGGGAGGTGAGGGGAAGATGTGTTTGGTGGTGGGATCACGCTGGAGGTGGCGGAAATGGCGGAGGATGATCCGTTGAATGTGGAGGCTGGTGGGGTGAAAGGTGAGGACAAGGGGAACCCTATCGTGGTTCCGGGAGGGAGGGGCAGGGGTGAGGGCGGAATGTGCGGGAGATAGAACGGACACGGTCGAGGGCCGTGTCGACCACGGTAGAGGGGAATCCTCGGTTGAGGAAAAAGGAAGACATGTCGGAAGCACTGGTATGGAAGGTGGCATCATCAGAGCAGATGCGGCGGAGACGGAGAAACTGGGAGAATGGAATAGAGTCCTTACAGGAGGCGGGGTGGGAGGAAGTGTAGTCCAGGTAGCTGTGGGAGTCAGTGGGCTTGTAGTGAATGTTAGTCAATAACCTATCCCCAGAGATGGAGATGGAGAAGTCGAGGAAGGGAAGAGAAGAGTCGGAGATGGACCATGTGAAGGTGAGGGAAGGGTGGAAATTGGAAGCATAGTGAATGAAATGTTCTAGTTCAGGGTGAGAGCAGGAGACGGCACCGATACAGTCATCAATGTACCGGAAAAAGAGGTGAGGGAGGGGACCCGAGTAGGACTGGAACAAAGAGTGTTCCACATATCCCACGAAAAGGCAGGCATAGCTAGGACCCATGCGGGTACCCATAGCAACACCTTTAATTTGGAGGAAATGGGTAGAGTCAAAGGAGAAGTTGTTCAATGTGAGAACAAGTTCAGCCAGGCGGAGGAGGGTGGTGGTGGATGGGGACTGGTTGGGCCTCTGTTCAAGGAAGAAGCGGAGCGCCCTCAGGCCATCCTGGTGGGGAATGGAGGTGTAGAGGGATTGTACGTCCATAGTGAAGAGGAGACGGTTGGGGCCGGAAACTGGAAACTGTTAAAATGGCGGAGGGCATCGGAAGAGTCGCGGATGTAGGTGGGGAAGAGACTGGACAAGGGGGAGAAAAAATAGAGTCGAGATAGGAAGAGATAAGTTCCGTGGGGCAAGAACAGGCTGAAACGATGGGTCTACCGGGGCAGTCCTGTTTGTGGATCTTGGGAAGGAGGTAGAAGCGGGCTGTGCGGGGTTGGGGAACTATGAGGTTGGCGGCCGTGGGGGGAAGATCTCCAGAGGAGATGAGGTCAGTGACAGTCTTGGACACGGTGGCTTGATGTTCGGTAGTGGGGTCATGGTCCAGGTGGAGGTAGGAGGAGGTGTCAGAGAGTTGGCGTTCAACTTCCGCTAGGTAGAGGTCGGTTCGCCCCAAACAACAACAGCGCCACCCTTGTCAGCAGGTTTAATGACAATGTCAGGGTTGGATCGGAGAGAATGGAGTGCTGCAAGTTCAGAGGGAGGTAGGTTGGAGTGAGTGAGGGGAGCAGAGAAATTGAGCTGGCCGATGTCACGGCGGCAGTTAGCAATGAAAAGATCAAGAGAGGGTAAGAGGCCAGAGGGAGGGGTCCAGGTGGAACGAGAATTCTGAAAGCGGAGAAAGGGTCAGCCGTGCGGGGGGAAGACTCCTGCCAGAGAAGTGGGGCACGGAGACGGAAGGCGGCGGAAAAAGAGCTCAGCATCGTGCCGAGCTCGAAATTCATTGAGATGGGGGCGTAAGGGATGAAGCTCAGGCCTTTTGCTGAGGACTGATCGTTCGGAGTCAGAGAGGGAGGTCAGAGGGGATAGTGAAAAGCCGGCAGGGGGTGAGATTGGGAGAAGGGGGGTCAGAGGAAAGTGAAGGAGGAAGAAGGTTCCGGAGGGGCTTTAGGTCCAAGAGGTGTTGAAGCTTGCGATCCTTGGACATCGGGAAAGGAAGAAGAAAAGTTGTC
>JASTWF010001855.1:0-55113 GCA_030390025.1 Squalus acanthias | reverse complement strand
ATGACAGTGCAGAGGGAGCTTTACCGATCTAACCCTGCTTATTCTGCCCTGGGAGTGTTTGATGACAGTGTCGAGGAGCTTTACTCTGTATCTAACCCTGCTGTACCTGCCCTGGATGTTTTTGATGGACAGTGTAGAGGGAGCTTTACTCTGTATCAAACTTGCTGTACCTGCCTGGGAGTTGTTTGATAGGACAGTGTAGAGGGAGCTTTACTCTGTATCTAACCCGTGCTGTACCTGCCCTGGAGTTTGATTGGACAGTGTAGAGGGAGCTTTACTCTGTATCTAACCCGTGCTGTACCTGCCCTGGGAGTGTTTGATGGACAGTGTAGCTTTACTCTGTATCTAACCCGTGCTGTACCTGCCCTGGGAGTGTTTGATGGACAGTGTAGAGAGCTTTACTCTGTATCTAACCCGTGCTGTACCTGCCCTGGGAGTGTTTGATGGGACAGTGTAGAGGAGCTTTACTCTGTATCTAACCCGTGCTGTAACCTGCCTGGGAGTGTTTGATGGGACAGTGTAGAGGGAGCTTTACTCTGTATCTAACCCGTGCTGTACCTGCCCTGGGAGTGTTTGATGGACAGTGTAGAGGGAGCTTTACTCTGTATCTAACCCTGCTGTACCTGCCCTGGGAGTGTTTGATGGGACAGTGTAGAGGGAGCTTTACTCTGTATCTAACCGTGCTGTACCTGCCCTGGGAGTGTTTGATGGGACAGTGTAGAGGGAGCTTTACTCTGTATCTAACCCGTGCTGTACCTGCCCTGGGAGTGTTTGATGGGACAGTGTAGAGGGAGCTTTACTCTGTATCAAACCCGTGCTGTACCTGCCCTGGGAGTGTTTGATGGGACAGTGTAGAGGGAGCTTTACTCTGTATCTAACCCGTGCTGTACCTGCCCTGGGAGTGTTTTGATGGGACAGTGTAAGGGAGCTTTACTCTGTATCTAACCCGTGCTGTACCTGCCCTGGGAGTGTTTGATGGGACAGTGTAGAGGGAGCTTTACTCTGTATCTAACCCGTGCTGTACCTGCCCTGGGAGTGTTTGATGGGACAGTGTAGAGCTTTACTCTGTATCTAACCCGTGCTGTACCTGCCCTGGAGTGTTTGATGGGACAGTGTAGAGGGAGCTTTACTCTGTATCTAACACCGTGCTGTACCTGCCCTGGGAGTGTTTGATTGGACAGTGTAGAGGGAGCTTTACTCTGTATCTAACCCGTGCTGTACCTGCCCTGGGAGTGTTTGATGGACAGTGTAGAGGGAGCTTTACTCTGTATCTAACCCGTGCTGTACCTGCCCTGGGAGTGTTTGATGGGACAGTGTAGAGGGAGCTTTACTCTGTATCTATGTGCTGTACCTGCCCTGGAGTGTTTGATGGGACAGTGTAGAGGGAGCTTTACTCTGTATCTAACCCGTGCTGTACCTGCCCTGGGAGTGTTTGATGGGACAGTGTAGAGGGAGCTTTACTCTGTATCTAACCCGTGCTGTACCTGCCCTGGGAGTGTTTGATGGGACAGTGTAGAGGGAGCTTTACTCTGTATCTAACCCGTGCTGTACCTGCCCTGGGAGTGTTTGATGGGACAGTGTAGAGGGAGCTTTACTCTGTATCTAACCCGTGCTGTACCTGCCCTGGAGTGTTTGATGGGACAGTGTAGAGGGAGCTTTACTCTGTATCTAACCCGTGCTGTACCTGCCCTGGGAGTGTTTGATGGGACAGTGTAGAGGGAGCTTTACTCTGTATCTAACCCGTGCTGTACCTGCCCTGGGAGTGTTTGATGGACAGTGTAGAGGGAGCTTTACTCTGTATCTAACCCGTGCTGTACCTGCCCTGGGAGTGTTTGATGGGACAGTGTAGAGGGAGCTTTACTCTGTATCTAACCCGTGCTGTACCTGCCCTGGAGTGTTTGATGGGACAGTGTAGAGGGAGCTTTACTCTGTATCTAACCCGTGCTGTACCTGCCCTGGGAGTGTTTGATGGGACAGTGTAGAGGGAGCTTTACTCTGTATCTAACCCGTGCTGTACCTGCCCTGGAGTGTTTGATGGGACAGTGTAGAGGGAGCTTTACTCTGTATCTAACCGTGCTGTACTGCCCTGGGAGTGTTTGATGGGACAGTGTAGAGGGAGCTTTACTCTGTATCTAACCCGTGCTGTACCTGCCCTGGGAGTGTTTGATGGGACAGTGTAGAGGGAGCTTTACTCTGTATCTAACCCGTGCTGTACCTGCCCTGGGAGTGTTTGATGGACAGTGTAGAGGGAGCTTTACTCTGTATCTAACCCTGCTGTACCTGCCCTGGAGTGTTTGATGGACAGTGTAGAGGGAGCTTTACTCTGTATCTAACCCGTGCTGTACCTGCCCTGGGAGTGTTTGATGGGACAGTGTAGAGGGAGCTTTACTCTGTATCTAACCGTGCTGTACCTGCCCTGGGAGTGTTGATGGGACAGTGTAGAGGGAGCTTTACTCTGTATCTAACCCGTGCTGTACCTGCCCTGGGAGTGTTTGATGGGACAGTGTAGAGGGAGCTTTACTCTGTATCTAACCCGTGCTGTACCTGCCCTGGGAGTGTTTGATGGGACAGTGTAGAGGGAGCTTTACTCTGTATCTAACCCGTGCTGTACCTGCCCTGGGAGTGTTTGATGGGACAGTGTAGAGGAGCTTTACTCTGTATCTAACCCGTGCTGTACCTGCCCTGGGAGTGTTTGATGGGACAGTGTAGAGGAGCTTTACTCTGTATCTAACCCGTGCTGTACCTGCCCTGGGAGTGTTTGATGGGACAGTGTAGAGGGAGCTTTACTCTGTATCTAACCCGTGCTGTACCTGCCCTGGGAGTGTTTGATGGACAGTGTAGAGGGAGCTTTACTCTGTATCTACCCGTGCTGTACCTGCCCTGGGAGTGTTTGATGGGACAGTGTAGAGGGGGACTTTACTCTGTATCTAACCCGTGCTGTACCTGCCCTGGAGTGTTTGATGGGACAGTGTAGAGGAGCTTTACTCTGTATCTAACCCGTGCTGTACCTGCCCTGGAGTGTTTGATGGGACAGTGTCGAGGGAGCTTTACTCTGTATCTAACCCGTGCTGTACCTGCCCTGGGAGTGTTTGATGGGACAGTGTAGAGGAGCTTTACTCTGTATCTAACCCGTGCTGTACCTGCCCTGGGAGTGTTTGATGGGACAGTGTAGAGGGAGCTTTACTCTGTATCTAACCCGTGCTGTACCTGCCCTGGGAGTGTTTGATGGGACAGTGTAGAGGGAGCTTTACTCTGTATCTAACCCGTGCTGTACCTGCCCTGGAGTGTTTGATGGGACAGTGTAGAGGAGCTTACTCTGTATCTAACCCGTGCTGTACCTGCCCCTGGAGTGTTTGATGGGACAGTGTAGAGGGAGCTTTACTCTGTATCTAACCCGTGCTGTACCTGCCCTGGGAGTGTTTGATGGGACAGTGTCAGGGAGCTTTACTCTGTATCTAACCCCGTGCTGTACCTGCCCTGGGAGTGTTTGATGGACAGTGTAGAGGGAGCTTTACTCTGTATCTCCCCGTGCTGTACCTGCCCTGGGAGTGTTTTGATGGGACAGTGTAGAGGAGCTTTACTCTTATCTAACCCGTGCTGTACCTGCCCTGGGAGTGTGTTGATGGGACAGGTAGA
Source organism: Squalus acanthias (assembly GCA_030390025.1). NCBI lineage: Eukaryota > Metazoa > Chordata > Chondrichthyes > Squaliformes > Squalidae > Squalus > Squalus acanthias. Next base: position 51,477 of record JASTWF010001855.1, on the reverse strand, counting down.
GGGAGCTTTACTCTGTATCTAACCCGTGCTGTACCTGCCCTGGGAGTGTTTGATGGGACAGTGTAGAGGGAGCTTTACTCTGTATCTAACCCGTGCTGTACCTGCCCTGGGAGTGTTTGATGGGACAGTGTAGAGGGAGCTTTACTCTGTATCTAACCCGTGCTGTACTGCCCTGGGAGTGTTTGATGGGACAGTGTAGAGGGAGCTTTACTCTGTATCTAACCCGTGCTGTACCTGCCCTGGGAGTGTTTGATGGGACAGTGTAGAGGGAGCTTTACTCTGTATCAAACCCGTGCTGTACCTGCCCTGGGAGTGTTTGATGGGACAGTGTAGAGGGAGCTACTCTGTATCTAACCCGTGCTGTACCTGCCCTTGGAGTGTTTGGGAGAGGTGGAGGGAGGCTTCTCTACTCTGTATCTGCGGGGGGGGTACCTGCCCTGGGAGATTTGATGAGACAGTGTAGCTTTACTCTGTATCTAACCCGTGCTGTTCCTGCCCTGGAGTGTTTGATGGGACAGTGCAGAGGGGTTTTACTCTGTATCTGACACCGTGCTGTACCTGCCCTGGGAGTGTTTGATGGACAGTGTAGAGGGAGCTTTACTCTATCTAACCCGTGCTGTACCTGCCCTGGGAGTGTTTGATGGGACAGTGTAGAGGGAGCTTTACTCTGTATCTAACCCGTGCTGTACCTGCCCTGGGAGTGTTTGATGGACAGTGTAGAGGGAGCTTTACTCTGTATCTAACCCGTGCTGTACCTGCCCTGGGAGTGTTTGATGGGACAGTGTAGAGGGAGCTTTACTCTGTATCTAACCCGTGCTGTACCTGCCCTGGGAGTGTTTGATGGGACAGTGTAGAGGGAGCTTTACTCTGTATCTAACCCGTGCTGTACCTGCCCTGGGAGTGTTTGATGGGACAGTGTAGAGGGAGCTTTACTCTGTATCTAACCCGTGCTGTACCTGCCCTGGGAGTGTTTGATGGGACAGTGTAGAGGGAGCTTTACTCTGTATCTAACCCGTGCTGTACCTGCCCTGGGAGTGTTTGATGGGACAGTGTAGAGGGAGCTTTACTCTGTATCTAACCCGTGCTGTACCTGCCCTGGGAGTGTTTGATGGGACAGTGTAGAGGGAGCTTTACTCTGTATCTAACCCGTGCTGTACCTGCCCTGGGAGTGTTTGATGGGACAGTGTAGAGGGAGCTTTACTCTGTATCTAACCCGTGCTGTACCTGCCCTGGGAGTGTTTGATGGGACAGTGTAGAGGGAGCTTTACTCTGTATCTAACCCGTGCTGTACCTGCCCTGGGAGTGTTTGATGGGACAGTGTAGAGGGAGCTTTACTCTGTATCTAACCCGTGCTGTACCTGCCCTGGGAGTGTTTGATGGGACAGTGTAGAGGGAGCTTTACTCTGTATCTAACCCGTGCTGTACCTGCCCTGGGAGTGTTTGATGGGACAGTGTAGAGGGAGCTTTACTCTGTATCTAACCCGTGCTGTACCTGCCCTGGGAGTGTTTGATGGGACAGTGTAGAGGGAGCTTTACTCTGTATCTAACCCGTGCTGTACCTGCCCTGGGAGTGTTTGATGGGACAGTGTAGAGGGAGCTTTACTCTGTATCTAACCCGTGCTGTACCTGCCCTGGGAGTGTTTGATGGGACAGTGTAGAGGGAGCTTTACTCTGTATCTAACCCGTGCTGTACCTGCCCTGGGAGTGTTTGATGGGACAGTGTAGAGGGAGCTTTACTCTGTATCTAACCCGTGCTGTACCTGCCCTGGGAGTGTTTGATGGGACAGTGTAGAGGGAGCTTTACTCTGTATCTAACCCGTGCTGTACCTGCCCTGGGAGTGTTTGATGGGACAGTGTAGAGGGAGCTTTACTCTGTATCTAACCCGTGCTGTACCTGCCCTGGGAGTGTTTGATGGGACAGTGTAGAGGGAGCTTTACTCTGTATCTAACCCGTGCTGTACCTGCCCTGGGAGTGTTTGATGGGACAGTGTAGAGGGAGCTTTACTCTGTATCTAACCCGTGCTGTACCTGCCCTGGGAGTGTTTGATGGGACAGTGTAGAGGGAGCTTTACTCTGTATCTAACCCGTGCTGTACCTGCCCTGGGAGTGTTTGATGGGACAGTGTAGAGGGAGCTTTACTCTGTATCTAACCCGTGCTGTACCTGCCCTGGGAGTGTTTGATGGGACAGTGTAGAGGGAGCTTTACTCTGTATCTAACCCGTGCTGTACCTGCCCTGGGAGTGTTTGATGGGACAGTGTAGAGGGAGCTTTACTCTGTATCTAACCCGTGCTGTACCTGCCCTGGGAGTGTTTGATGGGACAGTGTAGAGGGAGCTTTACTCTGTATCTAACCCGTGCTGTACCTGCCCTGGGAGTGTTTGATGGGACAGTGTAGAGGGAGCTTTACTCTGTATCTAACCCGTGCTGTACCTGCCCTGGGAGTGTTTGATGGGACAGTGTAGAGGGAGCTTTACTCTGTATCTAACCCGTGCTGTACCTGCCCTGGGAGTGTTTGATGGGACAGTGTAGAGGGAGCTTTACTCTGTATCTAACCCGTGCTGTACCTGCCCTGGGAGTGTTTGATGGGACAGTGTAGAGGGAGCTTTACTCTGTATCTAACCCGTGCTGTACCTGCCCTGGGAGTGTTTGATGGGACAGTGTAGAGGGAGCTTTACTCTGTATCTAACCCGTGCTGTACCTGCCCTGGGAGTGTTTGATGGGACAGTGTAGAGGGAGCTTTACTCTGTATCTAACCCGTGCTGTACCTGCCCTGGGAGTGTTTGATGGGACAGTGTAGAGGGAGCTTTACTCTGTATCTAACCCGTGCTGTACCTGCCCTGGGAGTGTTTGATGGGACAGTGTAGAGGGAGCTTTACTCTGTATCTAACCCGTGCTGTACCTGCCCTGGGAGTGTTTGATGGGACAGTGTAGAGGGAGCTTTACTCTGTATCTAACCCGTGCTGTACCTGCCCTGGGAGTGTTTGATGGGACAGTGTAGAGGGAGCTTTACTCTGTATCTAACCCGTGCTGTACCTGCCCTGGGAGTGTTTGATGGGACAGTGTAGAGGGAGCTTTACTCTGTATCTAACCCGTGCTGTACCTGCCCTGGGAGTGTTTGATGGGACAGTGTAGAGGGAGCTTTACTCTGTATCTAACCCGTGCTGTACCTGCCCTGGGAGTGTTTGATGGGACAGTGTAGAGGGAGCTTTACTCTGTATCTAACCCGTGCTGTACCTGCCCTGGGAGTGTTTGATGGGACAGTGTAGAGGGAGCTTTACTCTGTATCTAACCCGTGCTGTACCTGCCCTGGGAGTGTTTGATGGGACAGTGTAGAGGGAGCTTTACTCTGTATCTAACCCGTGCTGTACCTGCCCTGGGAGTGTTTGATGGGACAGTGTAGAGGGAGCTTTACTCTGTATCTAACCCGTGCTGTACCTGCCCTGGGAGTGTTTGATGGGACAGTGTAGAGGGAGCTTTACTCTGTATCTAACCCGTGCTGTACCTGCCCTGGGAGTGTTTGATGGGACAGTGTAGAGGGAGCTTTACTCTGTATCTAACCCGTGCTGTACCTGCCCTGGGAGTGTTTGATGGGACAGTGTAGAGGGAGCTTTACTCTGTATCTAACCCGTGCTGTACCTGCCCTGGGAGTGTTTGATGGGACAGTGTAGAGGGAGCTTTACTCTGTATCTAACCCGTGCTGTACCTGCCCTGGGAGTGTTTGATGGGACAGTGTAGAGGGAGCTTTACTCTGTATCTAACCCGTGCTGTACCTGCCCTGGGAGTGTTTGATGGGACAGTGTAGAGGGAGCTTTACTCTGTATCTAACCCGTGCTGTACCTGCCCTGGGAGTGTTTGATGGGACAGTGTAGAGGGAGCTTTACTCTGTATCTAACCCGTGCTGTACCTGCCCTGGGAGTGTTTGATGGGACAGTGTAGAGGGAGCTTTACTCTGTATCTAACCCGTGCTGTACCTGCCCTGGGAGTGTTTGATGGGACAGTGTAGAGGGAGCTTTACTCTGTATCTAACCCGTGCTGTACCTGCCCTGGGAGTGTTTGATGGGACAGTGTAGAGGGAGCTTTACTCTGTATCTAACCCGTGCTGTACCTGCCCTGGGAGTGTTTGATGGGACAGTGTAGAGGGAGCTTTACTCTGTATCTAACCCGTGCTGTACCTGCCCTGGGAGTGTTTGATGGGACAGTGTAGAGGGAGCTTTACTCTGTATCTAACCCGTGCTGTACCTGCCCTGGGAGTGTTTGATGGGACAGTGTAGAGGGAGCTTTACTCTGTATCTAACCCGTGCTGTACCTGCCCTGGGAGTGTTTGATGGGACAGTGTAGAGGGAGCTTTACTCTGTATCTAACCCGTGCTGTACCTGCCCTGGGAGTGTTTGATGGGACAGTGTAGAGGGAGCTTTACTCTGTATCTAACCCGTGCTGTACCTGCCCTGGGAGTGTTTGATGGGACAGTGTAGAGGGAGCTTTACTCTGTATCTAACCCGTGCTGTACCTGCCCTGGGAGTGTTTGATGGGACAGTGTAGAGGGAGCTTTACTCTGTATCTAACCCGTGCTGTACCTGCCCTGGGAGTGTTTGATGGGACAGTGTAGAGGGAGCTTTACTCTGTATCTAACCCGTGCTGTACCTGCCCTGGGAGTGTTTGATGGGACAGTGTAGAGGGAGCTTTACTCTGTATCTAACCCGTGCTGTACCTGCCCTGGGAGTGTTTGATGGGACAGTGTAGAGGGAGCTTTACTCTGTATCTAACCCGTGCTGTACCTGCCCTGGGAGTGTTTGATGGGACAGTGTAGAGGGAGCTTTACTCTGTATCTAACCCGTGCTGTACCTGCCCTGGGAGTGTTTGATGGGACAGTGTAGAGGGAGCTTTACTCTGTATCTAACCCGTGCTGTACCTGCCCTGGGAGTGTTTGATGGGACAGTGTAGAGGGAGCTTTACTCTGTATCTAACCCGTGCTGTACCTGCCCTGGGAGTGTTTGATGGGACAGTGTAGAGGGAGCTTTACTCTGTATCTAACCCGTGCTGTACCTGCCCTGGGAGTGTTTGATGGGACAGTGTAGAGGGAGCTTTACTCTGTATCTAACCCGTGCTGTACCTGCCCTGGGAGTGTTTGATGGGACAGTGTAGAGGGAGCTTTACTCTGTATCTAACCCGTGCTGTACCTGCCCTGGGAGTGTTTGATGGGACAGTGTAGAGGGAGCTTTACTCTGTATCTAACCCGTGCTGTACCTGCCCTGGGAGTGTTTGATGGGACAGTGTAGAGGGAGCTTTACTCTGTATCTAACCCGTGCTGTACCTGCCCTGGGAGTGTTTGATGGGACAGTGTAGAGGGAGCTTTACTCTGTATCTAACCCGTGCTGTACCTGCCCTGGGAGTGTTTGATGGGACAGTGTAGAGGGAGCTTTACTCTGTATCTAACCCGTGCTGTACCTGCCCTGGGAGTGTTTGATGGGACAGTGTAGAGGGAGCTTTACTCTGTATCTAACCCGTGCTGTACCTGCCCTGGGAGTGTTTGATGGGACAGTGTAGAGGGAGCTTTACTCTGTATCTAACCCGTGCTGTACCTGCCCTGGGAGTGTTTGATGGGACAGTGTAGAGGGAGCTTTACTCTGTATCTAACCCGTGCTGTACCTGCCCTGGGAGTGTTTGATGGGACAGTGTAGAGGGAGCTTTACTCTGTATCTAACCCGTGCTGTACCTGCCCTGGGAGTGTTTGATGGGACAGTGTAGAGGGAGCTTTACTCTGTATCTAACCCGTGCTGTACCTGCCCTGGGAGTGTTTGATGGGACAGTGTAGAGGGAGCTTTACTCTGTATCTAACCCGTGCTGTACCTGCCCTGGGAGTGTTTGATGGGACAGTGTAGAGGGAGCTTTACTCTGTATCTAACCCGTGCTGTACCTGCCCTGGGAGTGTTTGATGGGACAGTGTAGAGGGAGCTTTACTCTGTATCTAACCCGTGCTGTACCTGCCCTGGGAGTGTTTGATGGGACAGTGTAGAGGGAGCTTTACTCTGTATCTAACCCGTGCTGTACCTGCCCTGGGAGTGTTTGATGGGACAGTGTAGAGGGAGCTTTACTCTGTATCTAACCCGTGCTGTACCTGCCCTGGGAGTGTTTGATGGGACAGTGTAGAGGGAGCTTTACTCTGTATCTAACCCGTGCTGTACCTGCCCTGGGAGTGTTTGATGGGACAGTGTAGAGGGAGCTTTACTCTGTATCTAACCCGTGCTGTACCTGCCCTGGGAGTGTTTGATGGGACAGTGTAGAGGGAGCTTTACTCTGTATCTAACCCGTGCTGTACCTGCCCTGGGAGTGTTTGATGGGACAGTGTAGAGGGAGCTTTACTCTGTATCTAACCCGTGCTGTACCTGCCCTGGGAGTGTTTGATGGGACAGTGTAGAGGGAGCTTTACTCTGTATCTAACCCGTGCTGTACCTGCCCTGGGAGTGTTTGATGGGACAGTGTAGAGGGAGCTTTACTCTGTATCTAACCCGTGCTGTACCTGCCCTGGGAGTGTTTGATGGGACAGTGTAGAGGGAGCTTTACTCTGTATCTAACCCGTGCTGTACCTGCCCTGGGAGTGTTTGATGGGACAGTGTAGAGGGAGCTTTACTCTGTATCTAACCCGTGCTGTACCTGCCCTGGGAGTGTTTGATGGGACAGTGTAGAGGGAGCTTTACTCTGTATCTAACCCGTGCTGTACCTGCCCTGGGAGTGTTTGATGGGACAGTGTAGAGGGAGCTTTACTCTGTATCTAACCCGTGCTGTACCTGCCCTGGGAGTGTTTGATGGGACAGTGTAGAGGGAGCTTTACTCTGTATCTAACCCGTGCTGTACCTGCCCTGGGAGTGTTTGATGGGACAGTGTAGAGGGAGCTTTACTCTGTATCTAACCCGTGCTGTACCTGCCCTGGGAGTGTTTGATGGGACAGTGTAGAGGGAGCTTTACTCTGTATCTAACCCGTGCTGTACCTGCCCTGGGAGTGTTTGATGGGACAGTGTAGAGGGAGCTTTACTCTGTATCTAACCCGTGCTGTACCTGCCCTGGGAGTGTTTGATGGGACAGTGTAGAGGGAGCTTTACTCTGTATCTAACCCGTGCTGTACCTGCCCTGGGAGTGTTTGATGGGACAGTGTAGAGGGAGCTTTACTCTGTATCTAACCCGTGCTGTACCTGCCCTGGGAGTGTTTGATGGGACAGTGTAGAGGGAGCTTTACTCTGTATCTAACCCGTGCTGTACCTGCCCTGGGAGTGTTTGATGGGACAGTGTAGAGGGAGCTTTACTCTGTATCTAACCCGTGCTGTACCTGCCCTGGGAGTGTTTGATGGGACAGTGTAGAGGGAGCTTTACTCTGTATCTAACCCGTGCTGTACCTGCCCTGGGAGTGTTTGATGGGACAGTGTAGAGGGAGCTTTACTCTGTATCTAACCCGTGCTGTACCTGCCCTGGGAGTGTTTGATGGGACAGTGTAGAGGGAGCTTTACTCTGTATCTAACCCGTGCTGTACCTGCCCTGGGAGTGTTTGATGGGACAGTGTAGAGGGAGCTTTACTCTGTATCTAACCCGTGCTGTACCTGCCCTGGGAGTGTTTGATGGGACAGTGTAGAGGGAGCTTTACTCTGTATCTAACCCGTGCTGTACCTGCCCTGGGAGTGTTTGATGGGACAGTGTAGAGGGAGCTTTACTCTGTATCTAACCCGTGCTGTACCTGCCCTGGGAGTGTTTGATGGGACAGTGTAGAGGGAGCTTTACTCTGTATCTAACCCGTGCTGTACCTGCCCTGGGAGTGTTTGATGGGACAGTGTAGAGGGAGCTTTACTCTGTATCTAACCCGTGCTGTACCTGCCCTGGGAGTGTTTGATGGGACAGTGTAGAGGGAGCTTTACTCTGTATCTAACCCGTGCTGTACCTGCCCTGGGAGTGTTTGATGGGACAGTGTAGAGGGAGCTTTACTCTGTATCTAACCCGTGCTGTACCTGCCCTGGGAGTGTTTGATGGGACAGTGTAGAGGGAGCTTTACTCTGTATCTAACCCGTGCTGTACCTGCCCTGGGAGTGTTTGATGGGACAGTGTAGAGGGAGCTTTACTCTGTATCTAACCCGTGCTGTACCTGCCCTGGGAGTGTTTGATGGGACAGTGTAGAGGGAGCTTTACTCTGTATCTAACCCGTGCTGTACCTGCCCTGGGAGTGTTTGATGGGACAGTGTAGAGGGAGCTTTACTCTGTATCTAACCCGTGCTGTACCTGCCCTGGGAGTGTTTGATGGGACAGTGTAGAGGGAGCTTTACTCTGTATCTAACCCGTGCTGTACCTGCCCTGGGAGTGTTTGATGGGACAGTGTAGAGGGAGCTTTACTCTGTATCTAACCCGTGCTGTACCTGCCCTGGGAGTGTTTGATGGGACAGTGTAGAGGGAGCTTTACTCTGTATCTAACCCGTGCTGTACCTGCCCTGGGAGTGTTTGATGGGACAGTGTAGAGGGAGCTTTACTCTGTATCTAACCCGTGCTGTACCTGCCCTGGGAGTGTTTGATGGGACAGTGTAGAGGGAGCTTTACTCTGTATCTAACCCGTGCTGTACCTGCCCTGGGAGTGTTTGATGGGACAGTGTAGAGGGAGCTTTACTCTGTATCTAACCCGTGCTGTACCTGCCCTGGGAGTGTTTGATGGGACAGTGTAGAGGGAGCTTTACTCTGTATCTAACCCGTGCTGTACCTGCCCTGGGAGTGTTTGATGGGACAGTGTAGAGGGAGCTTTACTCTGTATCTAACCCGTGCTGTACCTGCCCTGGGAGTGTTTGATGGGACAGTGTAGAGGGAGCTTTACTCTGTATCTAACCCGTGCTGTACCTGCCCTGGGAGTGTTTGATGGGACAGTGTAGAGGGAGCTTTACTCTGTATCTAACCCGTGCTGTACCTGCCCTGGGAGTGTTTGATGGGACAGTGTAGAGGGAGCTTTACTCTGTATCTAACCCGTGCTGTACCTGCCCTGGGAGTGTTTGATGGGACAGTGTAGAGGGAGCTTTACTCTGTATCTAACCCGTGCTGTACCTGCCCTGGGAGTGTTTGATGGGACAGTGTAGAGGGAGCTTTACTCTGTATCTAACCCGTGCTGTACCTGCCCTGGGAGTGTTTGATGGGACAGTGTAGAGGGAGCTTTACTCTGTATCTAACCCGTGCTGTACCTGCCCTGGGAGTGTTTGATGGGACAGTGTAGAGGGAGCTTTACTCTGTATCTAACCCGTGCTGTACCTGCCCTGGGAGTGTTTGATGGGACAGTGTAGAGGGAGCTTTACTCTGTATCTAACCCGTGCTGTACCTGCCCTGGGAGTGTTTGATGGGACAGTGTAGAGGGAGCTTTACTCTGTATCTAACCCGTGCTGTACCTGCCCTGGGAGTGTTTGATGGGACAGTGTAGAGGGAGCTTTACTCTGTATCTAACCCGTGCTGTACCTGCCCTGGGAGTGTTTGATGGGACAGTGTAGAGGGAGCTTTACTCTGTATCTAACCCGTGCTGTACCTGCCCTGGGAGTGTTTGATGGGACAGTGTAGAGGGAGCTTTACTCTGTATCTAACCCGTGCTGTACCTGCCCTGGGAGTGTTTGATGGGACAGTGTAGAGGGAGCTTTACTCTGTATCTAACCCGTGCTGTACCTGCCCTGGGAGTGTTTGATGGGACAGTGTAGAGGGAGCTTTACTCTGTATCTAACCCGTGCTGTACCTGCCCTGGGAGTGTTTGATGGGACAGTGTAGAGGGAGCTTTACTCTGTATCTAACCCGTGCTGTACCTGCCCTGGGAGTGTTTGATGGGACAGTGTAGAGGGAGCTTTACTCTGTATCTAACCCGTGCTGTACCTGCCCTGGGAGTGTTTGATGGGACAGTGTAGAGGGAGCTTTACTCTGTATCTAACCCGTGCTGTACCTGCCCTGGGAGTGTTTGATGGGACAGTGTAGAGGGAGCTTTACTCTGTATCTAACCCGTGCTGTACCTGCCCTGGGAGTGTTTGATGGGACAGTGTAGAGGGAGCTTTACTCTGTATCTAACCCGTGCTGTACCTGCCCTGGGAGTGTTTGATGGGACAGTGTAGAGGGAGCTTTACTCTGTATCTAACCCGTGCTGTACCTGCCCTGGGAGTGTTTGATGGGACAGTGTAGAGGGAGCTTTACTCTGTATCTAACCCGTGCTGTACCTGCCCTGGGAGTGTTTGATGGGACAGTGTAGAGGGAGCTTTACTCTGTATCTAACCCGTGCTGTACCTGCCCTGGGAGTGTTTGATGGGACAGTGTAGAGGGAGCTTTACTCTGTATCTAACCCGTGCTGTACCTGCCCTGGGAGTGTTTGATGGGACAGTGTAGAGGGAGCTTTACTCTGTATCTAACCCGTGCTGTACCTGCCCTGGGAGTGTTTGATGGGACAGTGTAGAGGGAGCTTTACTCTGTATCTAACCCGTGCTGTACCTGCCCTGGGAGTGTTTGATGGGACAGTGTAGAGGGAGCTTTACTCTGTATCTAACCCGTGCTGTACCTGCCCTGGGAGTGTTTGATGGGACAGTGTAGAGGGAGCTTTACTCTGTATCTAACCCGTGCTGTACCTGCCCTGGGAGTGTTTGATGGGACAGTGTAGAGGGAGCTTTACTCTGTATCTAACCCGTGCTGTACCTGCCCTGGGAGTGTTTGATGGGACAGTGTAGAGGGAGCTTTACTCTGTATCTAACCCGTGCTGTACCTGCCCTGGGAGTGTTTGATGGGACAGTGTAGAGGGAGCTTTACTCTGTATCTAACCCGTGCTGTACCTGCCCTGGGAGTGTTTGATGGGACAGTGTAGAGGGAGCTTTACTCTGTATCTAACCCGTGCTGTACCTGCCCTGGGAGTGTTTGATGGGACAGTGTAGAGGGAGCTTTACTCTGTATCTAACCCGTGCTGTACCTGCCCTGGGAGTGTTTGATGGGACAGTGTAGAGGGAGCTTTACTCTGTATCTAACCCGTGCTGTACCTGCCCTGGGAGTGTTTGATGGGACAGTGTAGAGGGAGCTTTACTCTGTATCTAACCCGTGCTGTACCTGCCCTGGGAGTGTTTGATGGGACAGTGTAGAGGGAGCTTTACTCTGTATCTAACCCGTGCTGTACCTGCCCTGGGAGTGTTTGATGGGACAGTGTAGAGGGAGCTTTACTCTGTATCTAACCCGTGCTGTACCTGCCCTGGGAGTGTTTGATGGGACAGTGTAGAGGGAGCTTTACTCTGTATCTAACCCGTGCTGTACCTGCCCTGGGAGTGTTTGATGGGACAGTGTAGAGGGAGCTTTACTCTGTATCTAACCCGTGCTGTACCTGCCCTGGGAGTGTTTGATGGGACAGTGTAGAGGGAGCTTTACTCTGTATCTAACCCGTGCTGTACCTGCCCTGGGAGTGTTTGATGGGACAGTGTAGAGGGAGCTTTACTCTGTATCTAACCCGTGCTGTACCTGCCCTGGGAGTGTTTGATGGGACAGTGTAGAGGGAGCTTTACTCTGTATCTAACCCGTGCTGTACCTGCCCTGGGAGTGTTTGATGGGACAGTGTAGAGGGAGCTTTACTCTGTATCTAACCCGTGCTGTACCTGCCCTGGGAGTGTTTGATGGGACAGTGTAGAGGGAGCTTTACTCTGTATCTAACCCGTGCTGTACCTGCCCTGGGAGTGTTTGATGGGACAGTGTAGAGGGAGCTTTACTCTGTATCTAACCCGTGCTGTACCTGCCCTGGGAGTGTTTGATGGGACAGTGTAGAGGGAGCTTTACTCTGTATCTAACCCGTGCTGTACCTGCCCTGGGAGTGTTTGATGGGACAGTGTAGAGGGAGCTTTACTCTGTATCTAACCCGTGCTGTACCTGCCCTGGGAGTGTTTGATGGGACAGTGTAGAGGGAGCTTTACTCTGTATCTAACCCGTGCTGTACCTGCCCTGGGAGTGTTTGATGGGACAGTGTAGAGGGAGCTTTACTCTGTATCTAACCCGTGCTGTACCTGCCCTGGGAGTGTTTGATGGGACAGTGTAGAGGGAGCTTTACTCTGTATCTAACCCGTGCTGTACCTGCCCTGGGAGTGTTTGATGGGACAGTGTAGAGGGAGCTTTACTCTGTATCTAACCCGTGCTGTACCTGCCCTGGGAGTGTTTGATGGGACAGTGTAGAGGGAGCTTTACTCTGTATCTAACCCGTGCTGTACCTGCCCTGGGAGTGTTTGATGGGACAGTGTAGAGGGAGCTTTACTCTGTATCTAACCCGTGCTGTACCTGCCCTGGGAGTGTTTGATGGGACAGTGTAGAGGGAGCTTTACTCTGTATCTAACCCGTGCTGTACCTGCCCTGGGAGTGTTTGATGGGACAGTGTAGAGGGAGCTTTACTCTGTATCTAACCCGTGCTGTACCTGCCCTGGGAGTGTTTGATGGGACAGTGTAGAGGGAGCTTTACTCTGTATCTAACCCGTGCTGTACCTGCCCTGGGAGTGTTTGATGGGACAGTGTAGAGGGAGCTTTACTCTGTATCTAACCCGTGCTGTACCTGCCCTGGGAGTGTTTGATGGGACAGTGTAGAGGGAGCTTTACTCTGTATCTAACCCGTGCTGTACCTGCCCTGGGAGTGTTTGATGGGACAGTGTAGAGGGAGCTTTACTCTGTATCTAACCCGTGCTGTACCTGCCCTGGGAGTGTTTGATGGGACAGTGTAGAGGGAGCTTTACTCTGTATCTAACCCGTGCTGTACCTGCCCTGGGAGTGTTTGATGGGACAGTGTAGAGGGAGCTTTACTCTGTATCTAACCCGTGCTGTACCTGCCCTGGGAGTGTTTGATGGGACAGTGTAGAGGGAGCTTTACTCTGTATCTAACCCGTGCTGTACCTGCCCTGGGAGTGTTTGATGGGACAGTGTAGAGGGAGCTTTACTCTGTATCTAACCCGTGCTGTACCTGCCCTGGGAGTGTTTGATGGGACAGTGTAGAGGGAGCTTTACTCTGTATCTAACCCGTGCTGTACCTGCCCTGGGAGTGTTTGATGGGACAGTGTAGAGGGAGCTTTACTCTGTATCTAACCCGTGCTGTACCTGCCCTGGGAGTGTTTGATGGGACAGTGTAGAGGGAGCTTTACTCTGTATCTAACCCGTGCTGTACCTGCCCTGGGAGTGTTTGATGGGACAGTGTAGAGGGAGCTTTACTCTGTATCTAACCCGTGCTGTACCTGCCCTGGGAGTGTTTGATGGGACAGTGTAGAGGGAGCTTTACTCTGTATCTAACCCGTGCTGTACCTGCCCTGGGAGTGTTTGATGGGACAGTGTAGAGGGAGCTTTACTCTGTATCTAACCCGTGCTGTACCTGCCCTGGGAGTGTTTGATGGGACAGTGTAGAGGGAGCTTTACTCTGTATCTAACCCGTGCTGTACCTGCCCTGGGAGTGTTTGATGGGACAGTGTAGAGGGAGCTTTACTCTGTATCTAACCCGTGCTGTACCTGCCCTGGGAGTGTTTGATGGGACAGTGTAGAGGGAGCTTTACTCTGTATCTAACCCGTGCTGTACCTGCCCTGGGAGTGTTTGATGGGACAGTGTAGAGGGAGCTTTACTCTGTATCTAACCCGTGCTGTACCTGCCCTGGGAGTGTTTGATGGGACAGTGTAGAGGGAGCTTTACTCTGTATCTAACCCGTGCTGTACCTGCCCTGGGAGTGTTTGATGGGACAGTGTAGAGGGAGCTTTACTCTGTATCTAACCCGTGCTGTACCTGCCCTGGGAGTGTTTGATGGGACAGTGTAGAGGGAGCTTTACTCTGTATCTAACCCGTGCTGTACCTGCCCTGGGAGTGTTTGATGGGACAGTGTAGAGGGAGCTTTACTCTGTATCTAACCCGTGCTGTACCTGCCCTGGGAGTGTTTGATGGGACAGTGTAGAGGGAGCTTTACTCTGTATCTAACCCGTGCTGTACCTGCCCTGGGAGTGTTTGATGGGACAGTGTAGAGGGAGCTTTACTCTGTATCTAACCCGTGCTGTACCTGCCCTGGGAGTGTTTGATGGGACAGTGTAGAGGGAGCTTTACTCTGTATCTAACCCGTGCTGTACCTGCCCTGGGAGTGTTTGATGGGACAGTGTAGAGGGAGCTTTACTCTGTATCTAACCCGTGCTGTACCTGCCCTGGGAGTGTTTGATGGGACAGTGTAGAGGGAGCTTTACTCTGTATCTAACCCGTGCTGTACCTGCCCTGGGAGTGTTTGATGGGACAGTGTAGAGGGAGCTTTACTCTGTATCTAACCCGTGCTGTACCTGCCCTGGGAGTGTTTGATGGGACAGTGTAGAGGGAGCTTTACTCTGTATCTAACCCGTGCTGTACCTGCCCTGGGAGTGTTTGATGGGACAGTGTAGAGGGAGCTTTACTCTGTATCTAACCCGTGCTGTACCTGCCCTGGGAGTGTTTGATGGGACAGTGTAGAGGGAGCTTTACTCTGTATCTAACCCGTGCTGTACCTGCCCTGGGAGTGTTTGATGGGACAGTGTAGAGGGAGCTTTACTCTGTATCTAACCCGTGCTGTACCTGCCCTGGGAGTGTTTGATGGGACAGTGTAGAGGGAGCTTTACTCTGTATCTAACCCGTGCTGTACCTGCCCTGGGAGTGTTTGATGGGACAGTGTAGAGGGAGCTTTACTCTGTATCTAACCCGTGCTGTACCTGCCCTGGGAGTGTTTGATGGGACAGTGTAGAGGGAGCTTTACTCTGTATCTAACCCGTGCTGTACCTGCCCTGGGAGTGTTTGATGGGACAGTGTAGAGGGAGCTTTACTCTGTATCTAACCCGTGCTGTACCTGCCCTGGGAGTGTTTGATGGGACAGTGTAGAGGGAGCTTTACTCTGTATCTAACCCGTGCTGTACCTGCCCTGGGAGTGTTTGATGGGACAGTGTAGAGGGAGCTTTACTCTGTATCTAACCCGTGCTGTACCTGCCCTGGGAGTGTTTGATGGGACAGTGTAGAGGGAGCTTTACTCTGTATCTAACCCGTGCTGTACCTGCCCTGGGAGTGTTTGATGGGACAGTGTAGAGGGAGCTTTACTCTGTATCTAACCCGTGCTGTACCTGCCCTGGGAGTGTTTGATGGGACAGTGTAGAGGGAGCTTTACTCTGTATCTAACCCGTGCTGTACCTGCCCTGGGAGTGTTTGATGGGACAGTGTAGAGGGAGCTTTACTCTGTATCTAACCCGTGCTGTACCTGCCCTGGGAGTGTTTGATGGGACAGTGTAGAGGGAGCTTTACTCTGTATCTAACCCGTGCTGTACCTGCCCTGGGAGTGTTTGATGGGACAGTGTAGAGGGAGCTTTACTCTGTATCTAACCCGTGCTGTACCTGCCCTGGGAGTGTTTGATGGGACAGTGTAGAGGGAGCTTTACTCTGTATCTAACCCGTGCTGTACCTGCCCTGGGAGTGTTTGATGGGACAGTGTAGAGGGAGCTTTACTCTGTATCTAACCCGTGCTGTACCTGCCCTGGGAGTGTTTGATGGGACAGTGTAGAGGGAGCTTTACTCTGTATCTAACCCGTGCTGTACCTGCCCTGGGAGTGTTTGATGGGACAGTGTAGAGGGAGCTTTACTCTGTATCTAACCCGTGCTGTACCTGCCCTGGGAGTGTTTGATGGGACAGTGTAGAGGGAGCTTTACTCTGTATCTAACCCGTGCTGTACCTGCCCTGGGAGTGTTTGATGGGACAGTGTAGAGGGAGCTTTACTCTGTATCTAACCCGTGCTGTACCTGCCCTGGGAGTGTTTGATGGGACAGTGTAGAGGGAGCTTTACTCTGTATCTAACCCGTGCTGTACCTGCCCTGGGAGTGTTTGATGGGACAGTGTAGAGGGAGCTTTACTCTGTATCTAACCCGTGCTGTACCTGCCCTGGGAGTGTTTGATGGGACAGTGTAGAGGGAGCTTTACTCTGTATCTAACCCGTGCTGTACCTGCCCTGGGAGTGTTTGATGGGACAGTGTAGAGGGAGCTTTACTCTGTATCTAACCCGTGCTGTACCTGCCCTGGGAGTGTTTGATGGGACAGTGTAGAGGGAGCTTTACTCTGTATCTAACCCGTGCTGTACCTGCCCTGGGAGTGTTTGATGGGACAGTGTAGAGGGAGCTTTACTCTGTATCTAACCCGTGCTGTACCTGCCCTGGGAGTGTTTGATGGGACAGTGTAGAGGGAGCTTTACTCTGTATCTAACCCGTGCTGTACCTGCCCTGGGAGTGTTTGATGGGACAGTGTAGAGGGAGCTTTACTCTGTATCTAACCCGTGCTGTACCTGCCCTGGGAGTGTTTGATGGGACAGTGTAGAGGGAGCTTTACTCTGTATCTAACCCGTGCTGTACCTGCCCTGGGAGTGTTTGATGGGACAGTGTAGAGGGAGCTTTACTCTGTATCTAACCCGTGCTGTACCTGCCCTGGGAGTGTTTGATGGGACAGTGTAGAGGGAGCTTTACTCTGTATCTAACCCGTGCTGTACCTGCCCTGGGAGTGTTTGATGGGACAGTGTAGAGGGAGCTTTACTCTGTATCTAACCCGTGCTGTACCTGCCCTGGGAGTGTTTGATGGGACAGTGTAGAGGGAGCTTTACTCTGTATCTAACCCGTGCTGTACCTGCCCTGGGAGTGTTTGATGGGACAGTGTAGAGGGAGCTTTACTCTGTATCTAACCCGTGCTGTACCTGCCCTGGGAGTGTTTGATGGGACAGTGTAGAGGGAGCTTTACTCTGTATCTAACCCGTGCTGTACCTGCCCTGGGAGTGTTTGATGGGACAGTGTAGAGGGAGCTTTACTCTGTATCTAACCCGTGCTGTACCTGCCCTGGGAGTGTTTGATGGGACAGTGTAGAGGGAGCTTTACTCTGTATCTAACCCGTGCTGTACCTGCCCTGGGAGTGTTTGATGGGACAGTGTAGAGGGAGCTTTACTCTGTATCTAACCCGTGCTGTACCTGCCCTGGGAGTGTTTGATGGGACAGTGTAGAGGGAGCTTTACTCTGTATCTAACCCGTGCTGTACCTGCCCTGGGAGTGTTTGATGGGACAGTGTAGAGGGAGCTTTACTCTGTATCTAACCCGTGCTGTACCTGCCCTGGGAGTGTTTGATGGGACAGTGTAGAGGGAGCTTTACTCTGTATCTAACCCGTGCTGTACCTGCCCTGGGAGTGTTTGATGGGACAGTGTAGAGGGAGCTTTACTCTGTATCTAACCCGTGCTGTACCTGCCCTGGGAGTGTTTGATGGGACAGTGTAGAGGGAGCTTTACTCTGTATCTAACCCGTGCTGTACCTGCCCTGGGAGTGTTTGATGGGACAGTGTAGAGGGAGCTTTACTCTGTATCTAACCCGTGCTGTACCTGCCCTGGGAGTGTTTGATGGGACAGTGTAGAGGGAGCTTTACTCTGTATCTAACCCGTGCTGTACCTGCCCTGGGAGTGTTTGATGGGACAGTGTAGAGGGAGCTTTACTCTGTATCTAACCCGTGCTGTACCTGCCCTGGGAGTGTTTGATGGGACAGTGTAGAGGGAGCTTTACTCTGTATCTAACCCGTGCTGTACCTGCCCTGGGAGTGTTTGATGGGACAGTGTAGAGGGAGCTTTACTCTGTATCTAACCCGTGCTGTACCTGCCCTGGGAGTGTTTGATGGGACAGTGTAGAGGGAGCTTTACTCTGTATCTAACCCGTGCTGTACCTGCCCTGGGAGTGTTTGATGGGACAGTGTAGAGGGAGCTTTACTCTGTATCTAACCCGTGCTGTACCTGCCCTGGGAGTGTTTGATGGGACAGTGTAGAGGGAGCTTTACTCTGTATCTAACCCGTGCTGTACCTGCCCTGGGAGTGTTTGATGGGACAGTGTAGAGGGAGCTTTACTCTGTATCTAACCCGTGCTGTACCTGCCCTGGGAGTGTTTGATGGGACAGTGTAGAGGGAGCTTTACTCTGTATCTAACCCGTGCTGTACCTGCCCTGGGAGTGTTTGATGGGACAGTGTAGAGGGAGCTTTACTCTGTATCTAACCCGTGCTGTACCTGCCCTGGGAGTGTTTGATGGGACAGTGTAGAGGGAGCTTTACTCTGTATCTAACCCGTGCTGTACCTGCCCTGGGAGTGTTTGATGGGACAGTGTAGAGGGAGCTTTACTCTGTATCTAACCCGTGCTGTACCTGCCCTGGGAGTGTTTGATGGGACAGTGTAGAGGGAGCTTTACTCTGTATCTAACCCGTGCTGTACCTGCCCTGGGAGTGTTTGATGGGACAGTGTAGAGGGAGCTTTACTCTGTATCTAACCCGTGCTGTACCTGCCCTGGGAGTGTTTGATGGGACAGTGTAGAGGGAGCTTTACTCTGTATCTAACCCGTGCTGTACCTGCCCTGGGAGTGTTTGATGGGACAGTGTAGAGGGAGCTTTACTCTGTATCTAACCCGTGCTGTACCTGCCCTGGGAGTGTTTGATGGGACAGTGTAGAGGGAGCTTTACTCTGTATCTAACCCGTGCTGTACCTGCCCTGGGAGTGTTTTATGGGACAGTGTAGAGGGAGCTTTACTCTGTATCTAACCCGTTCTGTACCTGCCCTGGGAGTGTTTGATGGGATAGTGTAGATGGAGCATTACTCTGTATCTAACCCGTGCTGTACCTGCCCTGGGAGTGTTTGATGGGACAGTGTAGAGGGAGCTTTACTCTGTATCTAACCCGTTCTGTACCTGCCCTGGGAGTGTTTGAGGGGACAGTGCAGAGGAGCTTTACTCTGTATCTAACCCGTGCTGTACCTGCCCTGGGAGTGTTTGAGGGGACAATGTAGAGGGAGCGTTACTCTGTATCTAACCCGTTCTGTACCTGCCCTGGGTGTGTTTGATGGGACAGTGCAGAGGGAGCTTTACTCTGTATCTAACCCGTGCTGTACCTGCCCTGGGAGTGTTTGAGGGGACAGTGTAGAGGGAGCGTTACTCTGTATCTAACCCGTTCTGTACCTGCCCTGGGTGTGTTTGATGGGACAGTGTAGAGGGAGCGTTACTCTGTATCTAACCCGTGCTGTACCTGCCCTGGGAGTGTTTGATGGGACAGTGTAGAGGGAGCTTTACTCTGTATCTAACCCGTGCTGTACCTGCCCTGGGAGTGTTTGTTGGGACAGTGTAGAGTGAGCTTTACTCTGTATCAAGCCTGTGCTGTACCTGCCCTGGGAGTGTTTGATGGGAGAGTGTAGAGGGAGCTTTACTCCGTATCTAACACGTTCTGTACCTGCCCTGGGAGTGTTAGATGGGACAGTGTAGAGGGAGCTTTAGTCTGTATCTAACCCGTGCTGTACCTGCCCTGGGAGTGTTTGATGGGAGAGTGTAGAGGGAGCTTTACTCTGTATCTAACCCGTGCTGTACCTGCCCTGGGAGTGTTTGAAGGGACTGTGTAGAGGGAGCTTTACTCTGTATGTAACCCGTGCTGTAACTGCCCTGGGATTGTTTGATGGGACAGTGTCGAGGGAGCTTTACTCTGTATGTAACCCGTGCTGTACCTGCCCTGGGAGTGTTTGATGGGACAGTGTAGAGGGAGCTTTACTCTGTATCTAACCCGTGCTGCACCTGCCCTGGGAGTGTTTGATGGGAGAGTGTAGAGGGAGCTTTACTCTGTATCTAACCCGTTCTGTACCTGCCCTGGGAGTGTTTGATGGGACAGTGTAGAGGGAGCATTACTCTGTATCTAACCCGTGCTGTAGCTGCCCTGGGACTGTTTGATGGGACAGTGTAGAGGGAGCTTTACTCTGTATCTAACCCGTTCTGTACCTGCCCTGGGAGTGTTTGATGGGACAGTGCAGAGGGAGCTTTACTCTGTATCTAACCCGTGCTGCACCTGCCCTGTGTGTGTTTGATGGGACAGTGTCGAGGGAGCTTTACTCTGTATCTAACCCGTGCTGTACCTGCCCTGGGAGTGTTTGAGGGGACAGTGTAGAGGGAGCGTTACTCTGTATCTAACCCGTTCTGTACCTGCCCTGGGAGTGTTTGATGGGACAGTGTAGAGGGAGCGTTACTCTGTATCTAACCCGTGCTGTACCTGCCCTGGGAGTGTTTGATGGGACAGTGTAGAGGGAGCTTTACTCTGTATCTAACCCGTGCTGTACCTGCCCTGGGAGTGTTTGAGGGAACAGGGTAGAGGGAGCTTTACTCTGTATCTAGCCTGTGCTGTACCTGCCCCGGGAGTGTTTGATGGGACAGTGCAGAGGGAGCTTTACTCTGTATCTAACCCGTTCTGTACCTGCCCTGGGAGTGTTTTATGGGACAGTGTAGAGGGAGCTTTACTCTGTATCTAACCCGTTCTGTACCTGCCCTGGGAGTGTTTGATGGGATAGTGTAGATGGAGCATTACTCTGTATCTAACCCGTGCTGTACCTGCCCTGGGAGTGTTTGATGGGACAGTGTAGAGGGAGCTTTACTCTGTATCTAACCCGTTCTGTACCTGCCCTGGGAGTGTTTGAGGGGACAGTGCAGAGGGAGCTTTACTCTGTATCTAACCCGTGCTGTACCTGCCCTGGGAGTGTTTGAGGGGACAATGTAGAGGGAGCGTTACTCTGTATCTAACCCGTTCTGTACCTGCCCTGGGTGTGTTTGATGGGACAGTGTAGAGGGAGCTTTACTCTGTATCTAACCCGTGCTGTACCTGCCCTGGGAGTGTTTGAGGGAACAGGGTAGAGGGAGCATTACTCTGTATCTAGCCTGTGCTGTACCTGCCCCGGGAGTGTTTGATGGGACAGTGTAGAGGGAGCTTTACTCTGTATCTAACCCGTTCTGTACCTGCCCTGGGAGTGTTTTATGGGACATTGTAGAGGGAGCTTTACTCTGTATCTAACCCGTTCTGTACCTGCCCTGGGAGTGTTTGATGGATAGTGTAGATGGAGCATTACTCTGTATCTAACCCGTGCTGTACCTGCCCTGGGAGTGTTTGATGGGACAGTGTAGAGGGAGCTTTACTCTGTATCTAACCCGTTCTGTACCTGCCCTGGGAGTGTTTGAGGGGACAGTGCAGAGGGAGCTTTACTCTGTATCTAACCCGTGCTGTACCTGCCCTGGGAGTGTTTGAGGGGACAGTGTAGAGGGAGCGTTACTCTGTATCTAACCCGTTCTGTACCTGCCCTGGGTGTGTTTGATGGGACAGTGTAGAGGGAGCGTTACTCTGTATCTAACCCGTGCTGTACCTGCCCTGGGAGTGTTTGATGGGACAGTGTAGAGGGAGCTTTACTCTGTATCTAACCCGTGCTGTACCTGCCCTGGGAGTGTTTGAGGGAACAGTGTAGAGGGAGCTTTACTCTGTATATAGCCTGTGCTGTACCTGCCCTGGGAGTGTTTGATGGGACAGTGTAGAGGGAGCTTTACTCTGTATCTAACCCGTGCTGTACCTGCCCTGAGAGTGTTTTATGGGAGAGTGTAGAGGGAGCTTTACTCTGTATCTAACCCGTGCTGTACCTGCCCTGGGAGTGTTTGATGGGACTGTGTAGAGGGAGCTTTACTCTGTATGTAACCCGTGCTGTACCTGCCCTGGGATTGTTTGATGGGACAGTGTAGAGGGAGCTTTACTTTGTGTGCAACCCGTGCTGTACCTGCCCTGGGAGTGTTTGTTGGGACAGTGTAGAGTGAGCTTTACTCTGTATCAAGCCTGTGCTGTACCTGCCCTGGGAGTGTTTGATGGGAGAGTGTAGAGGGAGCTTTACTCCGTATCTAACACGTTCTGTACCTGCCCTGGGAGTGTTAGATGGGACAGTGTAGAGGGAGCTTTAGTCTGTATCTAACCCGTGCTGTACCTGCCCTGGGAGTGTTTGATGGGAGAGTGTCGAGGGAGCTTTACTCTGTATCTAACCCGTGCTGTACCTGCCCTGGGAGTGTTTGAAGGGACTGTGTAGAGGGAGCTTTACTCTGTATGTAACCCGTGCTGTAACTGCCCTGGGATTGTTTGATGGGACAGTGTAGAGGGAGCTTTACTCTGTATGTAACCTGTGCTGTACCTGCCCTGGGAGTGTTTGATGGGACAGTGTAGAGGGAGCTTTACTCTGTATCTAACCCGTTCTGTACCTGCCCTGGGAGTGTTTGATGGGACAGTGCAGAGGGAGCTTTACTCTGTATCTAACCCGTGCTGTACCTGCCCTGTGAGTGTTTGATGGGGCAGTGTAGAGGGAGCTTTACTCTGTATCTAACCCGTGCTGTGCCTGCCCTGGGAGTGTTTGAGGGAACAGTGTAGAGGGAGCTTTACTCTGTATCTAGCCTGTGCTGTACCTGCCCCGGGAGTGTTTGATGGGACAGTGTAGAGGGAGCTTCACTCTGTATCTAACCCGTGCTGTACCTGCCCCGGGAGTGTTTGATGGGACAGTGTAGAGGGAGCTTCACTCTGTATCTAACCCGTTCTGTACCTGCCCTGGGAGTGTTTGATGGGACAGTGTAGAGGGAGCTTTACTCTGTATCTAACCCGTGCTGTACCTGCCCTGGGAGTGTTTGATGGGACAGTGTAGAGGGAGCTTTACTCTGTATCTAACCCGTGCTGTACCTGCCCTAGGAGTGTTTGAGGGAACAGTGTAGAGGGAGCTTTACTCTGTATCTGGCCTGTGCTGTACCTGCCCCGGGAGTGTTTGATGGGACAGTGTAGAGGGAGCTTTACTCTGTATCTAACCCGTTCTGTACCTGCCCTGGGAGTGTTTGATGGGACAGTGTAGAGGGAGCTTTACTCTGTATCTAACCCGTGCTGTACCTGCCCTGGGAATGTTTGATGGGACAGTGTAGAGGGAGCTTTACTCTGTATCTAACCCGTGCTGTACCTGCCCTGGGAGTGTTTGAGGGGACAGTGTAGAGGGAGCGTTACTCTGTATCTAACCCGTGCTGTACCTGCCCTAGGAGTGTTTGAGGGAACAGTGTAGAGGGAGCTTTACTCTGTATCTAGCCTGTGCTGTACCTGCCCCGGGAGTGTTTGATGGGACAGTGTAGAGGGAGCTTTACTCTGTATCTAACCCGTTCTGTACCTGCCCTGGGAGTGTTTGATGGGACAGTGTAGAGGGAGCTTTACTCTGTATCTAACCCGTGCTGTACCTGCCCTGGGAATGTTTGATGGGACAGTGTAGAGGGAGCTTTACTCTGTATCTAACCTAAACTGTACCTGCCCTGGGAGTGTTTGAGGGGACAGTGTAGAGGGAGCGTTACTCTGTATCTAACCCGTGCTGTACCTGCCCTGGGAGTGTTTGATGGGACAGTGCAGAGGGAGCTTTACTCTGTATCTAACCCGTGCTGTACCTGCCCTGGGAGTGTTTGATGGGACAGTGTTGAGGGGACACGTGCTGCTCACCTCGATGACAACAATTGCGGTCTATTAACCCAGAATCCCCCGCGTGGCTGACAGTGCTCCATCAATGACGACAGGAGCCCAGTGCGCCGGCGCAGTAACTGGTGTTCTCTGGGCATGCGCAGTGCGAGTGGTGGCGATGATCTGAGCAGAACCGGCGGGTCAGCGGCCGGGATCCGAAAGCCGATTGTGGGCGCAGTGGATGCATTGGGTCCGCGGGTGGGTTTAAAAGATTTATGAACACCTGGTGTAGGCCTGAGGCTGCGAATAAGCGCCCACAGGCTCCGTGTTTCTCCGGTTGCAGGCCCGGTCAGTGACCATCCGGGTGACTGGCCGCCATCTTGGACAGGGCGGGTCTCACGCCGCATGCGCGGTACATTGGCCAGGAACAAAGAGTGGGCGGGGCTTCAGGGTCAATGTCAGTTTGATTGGACCACATGTTTCTCCCATATTCGTGGCCCCTGAAAGGGAGCCTTGTTGGGCTGATTCTTGTTTGGTGACCCTGGGGCAACCCAGTCTCACCCTATTGGTCCATCCAAAAAGGCCCAGTGACCAGGAGAGACAATCATTGACTCATTGATTTTATTCTCACTCTGCACACAGCGGGTGTGGAACTGAACCCAACCAGAGTAGAGGGAGGGAGAAAACTGGGAGTGGAGGAAAGAAATGTTGGAGATGGTGCGATGGGTTTGGATTTCAGCACAGGGAGGAGGGAGAGTGTGTGGGACGGGGATTTACAGCTTTGGGGGAACAAGAGAGGAAAGATTGTTCCATAGAAACTAGAATTGTCTGTTCTGGATTTCTAACCTGTACTTAGTGATGATTTTGTAAATTCCTTTTACAGGGTATTAGAACGGGAAAATATGCAAACGGGAAACTGAAACCAAACATCATGTGAAGAGCTGACAGATTCACTCGATTGATCAGGACCTGAATATCATCGCGCTTTGAATGTGGAAGGAGAAATGTTTGTTTGTTCTGTCTGTGGGAAAAGATTTCAAACATCAGTGTGACTGGAAAAGCACCGAGACACACACACCCGAGTGAGAGTGTTCCAGTGCACTGACTGTGGAAACAGCTTTAACCAGTTACACAGCCTGAAAAAACATCGCACCATTCACAGCGGGGAGAAACCGTACACGTGTTCTGTTTGTGGACGAGGCTTCAACTGATCGTCCAGCCTGGAAAGACACAAGGACACCCGCACCACGGAGAAACCGTGGAAATGTGGGGACTGTGGGAAGAGATTCAATTAACAGTCCCAGCTGGAGACCGTGGATAGGCTGTTCACCTGCTCTCTCTCGGAAGGGATTTACTCAATTGTCTAGCATGCTGACACGCCAGCGAGCTCGCAATAGGGAGAGGCCGTTCTCCTGCTCCGTGTGTGGGAAGGGATTCACTTGTTCATCCCACCTCACTGCACACCAACTTGATCACGCTGATGAGAGACCTTTTAAATGCTCTGACTGTGGGAACAGCTTTAAAACCTCTGAGGAACTGATTGAACACCAGCGAGTTCACACTGACGAGAGACCGTTCTGTTGCTCTCACTGCGGGAAGAGGTTCCAGCAGTCATTCCGTCTGGCTGAACACCAGCTCCTTCACACTCATGAGAGGCCATTCAGTTGCTCTCACTGTGGGGAGAGGTTCACCCAGTCATTGCAACTCGCTGAACACCAGCAAGTTCACATCAAGGAGAGACCGTTCAACTGCTTCGTGTGTGGGAAGGGATTCAATCGTTTAGCCCAACTTATGTCACATGAGGACATTCACACTACGGAATGGCCGTTCTACTGCTCCATGTGTGGGAAGGGATTCACTCGTTTTGTCCACCTTTTGACACACAAGCGAGTTCACACAGGGGTGAGGCCGTTCCCATGTTCAGTGTGTGGGAAGAGATTCACTGGTTCAAGCCACCTTTTGGCGCACAGGCGAGTTCACACTGGGGAGAGGCCGTTCACCTGTTCCGTCTGTGGGAAGAGTTTCCGTCGTTCATCCAACCTTTTGATACACCAGCGAGTTCACACTGGGGAGAGGCCGTTCACCTGCTCCGTGTGTGGGAAGAGATCCGCTCAGTCATCAATCCTGAAGGCACACCAGCAAGTTCACTCTGTTAAGAGACCGTTTAAATGTTCTGACTGTGAGAAGAGCTTTAAAAGAAGAAATGATCTGCTTACACACCAACGCACTCACACTGGGGAGAATCTGTTCACCTGCTCTGTGTGTCAGAAGGGATTTACTGAATCATTCTACCTGCTGAGACACCAGCGAGTTCACACTGGGGAGAGGCCGTTCATCTGCTCTGTGTGTGGGAAGAGATTCACTGAATCATTCCACCTACGGAGACACCAGCGCACTCACACTGGGGAGAGGCCGTTCAGCTGCTCCGAGTGTGGGAAAAGATTCACTCAGTCATCCAGCCTGCTGACACACCGGCGAATTCATACTGGGGAGAGGCCGTTCACCTGCTCAGAGTGTGGGAAGAGATTCACTCAGTCATCCAGTCTGCTGACACACTGGCGAATTCATACTGGGGAGAGGCCGTTCACCTGCTCCGTGTGTGGGAAGGGATTCATTCAGGCATCCAACATGCGGACACACCAGCGAGTTCACACGTTACTGCCGAAATTGGATTCTGCTGTTATTGCTGCTGATAATCACATCCAGGACTGAACCATATTCATTCTGACAGTTGGGGTTTGTTTCTGTTGATGTTAATGACCCCTATAACTGGGCTGGAGATTAATATTCTGGATCAATGCCAAATAAATCGTCATTGTTTCAAACACACAGTGTGTCGAGTATTTGTTTCCTCCAAGATAAGAGATTAATTGATGTCCTGTTACTGACTGTTCTATTTTTGGGCCTTTTCTCCTTTCTAACTCTAGATTATTTCAGTTCTCATACCTTCTGTTACTCTCATGGACAAGTCCCAGCTCCCCATACCTTCCAGAGTGCCTCTCCCAGCCTTGGTATCGAGGGAAGGTATCGGTAACACGGCCGGGATCACTAAACACAAAACCCAGTCTGTTAATCACTGTCAGCTACTGGACTTAGCGTGTGCCCCACAGCATCTCTCTCACCTTCGATGTGTGAATATAGCATCACGCCTGCAAACCTGGTTTTAAATTTAAATGCACTCAGTAAATGTATTGAACAAGAGATGAACAAGTAAACAGATCACGGCCCAATCCTCCAGCTCTATATTGTAGGCCGATGAGACACTGTTAAGGTGCCATGTGCTGCTGGACCGCTCTGCATTTTGCCTGTAATGGAAAAGAACTGATGATTTGTCCCAGTGTAACCTTAGCTGTCATGAAATGAGTGTGTCTTTTAATGAGCCTCACGTCCTTGCTCAAGTCGGCTGTAATTGTCAAAGCTCAGATGCCGTAATCGTGACCATCTTCAAGAAAGGTGACAAGTCTGATTGCGTTAATTACAGAGGAGTTACCCTGCTGTCTGTCACAGGAAAAGTCATCGCAAGAATCCTCCTCAATCGCCTTCTCCCAGTGGCTGAAGAGCTCCTCCCAGAGTCGCAATGCGGATTCCGCCCACTAAGGGGCACAATGGACATGATCTTCACCGCGCGTCAAATAGAAGAGAAATGCAGGGAACAGCACCAACCGCTGCACATGGCCTTCTTTGACCTCACAAAGGCTTTCGGCACTGTCAACTGTGAGGGATTATGGAGTGTCCGCCTCAAATTTGGGTGCCCTCAAAAGTTTGTCACCATCCTCCGCCGGCTTCACGATGACATGCAAGCCATGATCCTGACCAACGGATCCACCACAGACCCAATTCACGTATGGACCAGGGTCAAGCAAGGCTGTGTCATCGCACCAACGCTCTTCTCGATCTTCCTGGCTGCAATGCTCCATCTCACCCTCAGTAAGCTCCCCACTGGAGTGGAGCTAATCTACAGAACAAATGGGGAAACTGTTCAACCTCCGTCGCCTCCAGTCCAGATCCAAGGTCGTCCCATCCTCTGTCATCGAATTACAGTATGCAGACGACGCTTGCGTCTGCGCTCACTCTGAGGTCTAACTCCAAACCATCGTCAACGCCTTCACCAAAGCGTACGAGAGCATAGGCCTTACACTAAACATCCGTAAGACAAAGGACCTCTACCAACCTGCCCCCGCCACACAGTACTGCCCCCGATTATCAAAATCCACGACGAGGCCTTGGACAACGTGGACCACTTTCCATACCTCGGAAGCCTACTGTCAACAAGGGCAGACGTCGATGACGTAGTCCAACACTCCCTTCAGTGTGCCAGTGCAGCCTTCGGTTGCCTGAGGAAGAGAGTGTTTGAAGACCAGGACCTCAAACCCGGCACTAAGCTCATGGTCTACAGAGCAGCAGTGATACCCGCCCTGCTGTATGCCTCAGAGACATGGACCATGTACAGCAGGCACCTCAAAGGACTGGAGAGGTACCACCAACGCTGCCTCCGCATGATCCTGCAAATCCATTGGCAGGATAGGCGCACCAATGTCAGTGTTCTCGCTCAGGCCAATACCCCAGCATCGAAGCTTTGACCACACTCGATCAGCTCCGATGGACGGGCCACACCATCCGCATGACCGATAGGAGACTCCCAAAACAAGCACTCTACTCGGAGCTCCGACACGGCAAGAGAGCCCCAGGTGGGCAGAGGAAATGCTTCAAGGACAACCTCAAAGCCTCCTTGAAACATCCCCACTGACACCTGGGAATCCCTGGCCCAAGACCTCACAAAGCGGAGGAGAAGCATCAAGGAAGGCGCCGAACACCTCGCGTCTCTTCGCCGGGAGCAAGCGGAAGCCAAGCGCAAACAGCGGAAGGAGCGCACGTCAACCCAAGCACCCCACCCACCCGCCCCTTCAACCACCGTCTGCCCCACCTGTGACAGAGACTGTAGGTCCCGCATTGGACTCATCAGTCACCTGAGAACTCATTGTTAGTGTGGAAGCAAGTCATCCTTGGTTCCCAGGGACTGCCTGAGAAGAAGATGATTTTGCCTGTAATGGAAAATAACTGAAGATTAGTCGCAGTGTAACCTTTGCTGTCAGGAAATGAGTGTGTCTTTTAATGAGCCTCACGTCCTTGCTCAAGTCGGCTGCAATTGTGTAGAAAGGGAATGTGTAAAGAGATGGTCTGTGTATGGAGATGCGCGCTGGGCTCCTGACATCCTCCGCAGAAAACCTGAAAGAGGAATCTGGATTGTCCCCGTCACTCATTCTTAAAGGGACAGCACCCTGTGTCTGGGCAGCTGCCGTTAAAGGCACAGACACAGCTTCACCCTTCGCTATTATAAATAAAAACAGGAAATACTCAGCAGGTCAGGCAGCATCTGTGGAGAGAGAATCAGAGTTAATAGATAGATCTTCCTAACCAACTTCTTAGACTTTTTTGAAAGAGATGACGTCCCGAATTAAATGGGGCGTATCCCAAATTAAATGATGTAGTGTACCTGGACATCCAAAAGGCCTTTGATAAAGTATTGCATGAGAGACTTCTTTACAAACTAAGGTCAGTAGGTTTCAAGCTGAAACATGCATATTGATTAATTACTGTCGAGGTGAAGCTAGGTTGCAAAGGGAGGATACTGAGTGGGTTACCCCAGGGGTCCATGCTGGGAATCCCTCCTGGTCTTGGTCTACAAAGGTGACCTGGAATCAGAATCAGAATATAAAACAGTTAAATTTGGAGATGACACCAAGCTAGGAAAGAATGTGAATTCAGATAAGGCAACTAGGATCTTACAAAGGGAGCTTTCAAAGAATGACCATTGGCAAATGAAACTCAATATAGAAAAAGGCAAGATACTGTTTATTAGGGAAAAATAGAAATGGGTGGGATAGAACTTGTCAAGTGGGAAGTTGAGACAAACCTTAGGGTGTTAGATGAGTCACCACTCATCATTCCTAAAAGGTGTGGCTCATCAATAAACAAAGGAAATAGCATGCTGGATCATATTGTCAAATCAGTTCAGTTCAAATACCTAGAGCTAATGCCGAAGCTGCCCTGGTCACATTGCACTTGGTATGCTGCATATAGTCCTGGTCACCGTGATATTATGGGAGCCATCCAGGTCTTACTGGCAATCCAGAAGAAAGCAACAAACCCTGATCCATGGTGTTAGAGGGAAGAGTTATGATGTACAACTTGATCAGCAAGTCCTCTTCTTCAACCTCAAGAAGACAGGTCTTAGAAGCAACATTAATAGAGGTATATAAATACTTACCTGGATAGAGAAAGTAAATCTGGAACAATACTTTCAGATACATCTGGGCAGCAGGACATGAGGGCACAGGGTTCATGGGTGTGGAGAGCAAATTTAGGATAGACGGCAGGAAATCTTTCTTTACTCAGAGGGTGATCAACAGCTGAAATGGGTTGCCAGCAGGGTGGTTTATGCCAGGACACTGGAGTAATGAAGAAACAGATGCTGTAATGGAAAGATGGTAAGGTTGGTATTCTAGAAGGAGATTAAATGGGCTGAAGGGCCATCTTCATCCAAACCTATCCTGTGATCTTCCAACAAAATCTAGAATATTCCACCAGGAATTGTAAAAGATAAACTATTGTTTGCTTTAGATGCCAATAAGTCAGGCATCTTCTTAAAGCTGCTAATAGCCAATGTGCACCATCTGTCTAAATATAAGAACATTATAGCAAACGATTTTATGGTTTTCACAGAAAAAAATGGATGAATTACAGAATTCAGCCTCGAAAACTCTGGTAACATTCCCAGAATCCCATGTAGTAAAAATAGAATTTGCCTTGTTCGGTCACCAGTAGTCAGTGGTCCTGTGGGTGTTCACTCCTCCTTCTAGCAACATTACATTTGGTTATTAGTCTCCCACAGGGCCACTATATCTGTAGCCAAAATTCCCATGTTGTCACATCATTGCCAGTCACTCTCACAGCTTGCTGTTTGAAATCCTCATAACCTCGGGTTTAGTTTCCAGCCACTTTACAAGGCTGTTTATGTTGTGTCAGCGAACATGAAGGGCTGTATTTAGTTTATTTAATATTTGATGTTAACATGATCATTGAACTGCTTTATGCACCTGTTCCCATTAAAAAAAGCAAGTGTGACTTTATGCACAAAATATGGTGCAGCGTCACTGATTAAATTATCTGCATTGCTTTGTGGAGGAAGGTTCCCTTCCTGTCATTGTATGTCCCAAAAGAGCAGCGAGGTTATGCTAAAACTGTATAAAACACTAGTTAGGACACAGCTCGAATACTGAGTACAGTTCTGGTCACCACATTACACGAAGATGTGATTGCACTAGAGAGGGTACAGAGGAGATTCACGAGGATGTTGCCAGGACTGGAGAATTTTAGCTATGAGGAAATATTGGATAGGCTGGGGTTGTTTTCTTTGGAACAGAGGAGGCTGAAGGGAGACTTAATTGAAGTGTATAAAATTATGAGGGGCCTAGATAGCGTGGATAGGAAGGGCCTATTCCCCTTAGCAGAGAGGTCAATAACCAGGGAGTGGGAGGAATCGACCAACATCCACTATAAGCCCACTGACTCCCACAGCTACCTGGACTACACTTCCTCCCACCCCGCTTCCTGTAAGGACTCTATTCCATTCTCCCAGTTTCTCCGTCTCTGCCGCATCTGCTCTGACGATGCCACCTTCCATACCAGTGCTTCCGACATGTCTTCCTTTTTCCTCAACCGAGGATTCCCCTCTACCGTGGTTGACACGGCCCTCGACCGTGTCCGTTCTATCTCCCGCACTTCTGCCCTCACCCCTGCCCCTCCCTCCCAGAACCACGATAGGGTTCCCCTTGTCCTCACCTTTCACCCCACCAGCCTCCACATTCAACGGATCATCCTCCGCCATTTCCGCCACCTCCAGCGTGATCCCACCACCAAACACATCTTCCCCTCACCTCCCCTTTCAGCATTCCGCAGGGACCGCTCCCTCCGCGACACCCTGGTCCACTCCTCTATCACCCCCAACACCCCTTCCCCTTCGCCCGGCACCTTCCTATGCAAGCGCAGGAGATGCAACACCTGCCCTTTTACCTCCTCCCTTCCCACTGTCCAGGGCCCCAAACACTCCTTCCAGGTGAAACAGCGATTTACTTGTACTTCTTACAATTTAGTATACTGTATTCGCTGCTCACGATGTGGTCTCCTCTACATTGGGGAGATCAAACGCAGATTGGGTGACCGCTTTGCGGAACACCTCCGTTCAGTCCGTAAGGGGACCCAGAGCTCCCGGTGGCCTGTCACTTTAATTCTCCGCTCCACTCCCACTCTGATCTCTCCGCCCTCGGCCTCTTACACTGTTCCAATGAAGCTCAACATAAGCTCGAGGAACAGCACCTCATCTTTCGATTAGGCACTTTACAGCCTTCTGGACTCAACATCGAGTTCAACAATTTCAGACTATAACCTTGGCTCCTGTATTTCTTTATATTTTTTAATGTTTTTCTCGTTTTCTCACATGGTAGCTGTTAATGATGATGCCATCATCATTCACACCTCATCTAGAGTCATCTTTTGTTTCTTAACTTGTCCCACTACCTCTCCTTTTGCCTCGCACCATCATCCCTTTTGTCAGTCAATCTCTCCGGCCTTCCATCCTATCACAGACCTTCCCTTTGTTCTTTCCTCCCCTCCCCCCTACCCCTGCTTAAAAATCTCTCTTTCTAACCTTTTCCAGTTCTGACGAAGGGTCTCCGACTCGAAACGTTAACTCTGTTTCTCTCTCCTCGATGCTGCCTGATTCCAGCATTTTCTGTTGTTATTTCAGATTTCCAGCATCTGCAGTATTTTGCTATTGTATTAGTCCTAATATCTCGCCTACATCCATTACAATTTTTGAAGTGTTAGATTGTACTTGGAAGGAGTTGAGTTTGAATCTGACAAGAAAAAGAAAAAGATTAGTGAAGACAAATGTAGGTCCCTTACAGTCAGAAACGGGAGAATTTATAATGGGGAACAAGGAAATGGCAGAACAATTAAACAAATACCTTGGTTCTGTCTTCACGGAAGAGGACACAAATAACTTCCCAGAAATGCTAGGGAACCAAGGGTCTAGTGAGAAGGTGGAATTAAAGGAAATTAGTATTAGTAAAAAAATAGTGCTGGAGAAATTAATGGGACTGAAAGCTGATAAATCCCCAGGGTCTGATAATCTGCATCCCAGAGTACTAAAAGAGGTAGCCATTGAAATAGTGGATGCATTGGTTGTCATCTTCCAAAATTCTATAGATTATGGAACAGTTCCTGCAGATTGGAGGGTGGCAAATGTAACCCCACTATTTAAAAAAGGAGGGAGAGAGAAAACAGGGAACTACAGACTGGTTAGCCTAACATCAGTAGTAGGGAAAATGCTAGAGTCTATTATAAAGGATGTGATAACAGGACACTTAGAAAATATCAACGGGATTAGACAAAGTCAACATAGATTTATGAAAGGGAAATCGTGTTTGACAAACTCGAAGGGCCGAATGGCCTACTCCTGCTCCTATTTTTCTATGTTTCTAATTCTGAAATTGGGAGCTGTTAATGATTTTTGTTTTTCACATAACTATATAGTGATGTGATCAGTCAAAGCAAATTAAAAGATGGCGCTGCTATTTACTGAACACAACTGAATAATTCTACAAGGATGCTATCGCAGTCTTCCTCAGTATTAACATAACCCCCCAATTTCGTGGCATCTGCAAATTTTGAAATTATACTTCTGATTCCCGAGTCCAAATCGTTCATGTAAATGTTCATAGACCAGTTAGCCTAACATCTGTCGTTGGGAAAATGCTGGAGTCCTTCATTAAGGAAGCAGTAGCAGTGCATTTGGAAAATCATAATGCAGTCAAGCAGAGTCAGCATGGTTTTATGAAAGGGAAATCATGTTTAACAAATTTGCTGGAGTTCTTTGAGGATGTAACGAGCAGGGTGGATAAGGGTGAGCCAGTAGATGTGGTGTATTTGGATTTCCAGAAGGCATTCGATAAGGTGCCACATAAAAGGTTACTGCATAAGATAAGAGCTCACGGAGTTGGGGGTAATATATTAGCATGGATAGAGAATTGGCTAACTAACAGAAAGCAGAGAGTCGGGATAAATGGGTCATTTTCCGGTTGGCAAACGGTAACTAGTGGGGTGCCACAGGGATCAGTGCTGGGGCCTCAACTATTTACAATCTACATTAATGACTTGGATGAAGGGACCGAATGTAATGTAGCCAAGTTTGCGGATGATACAAAGATGGGTGGGAAAGCAAGTTGTGCAGAGGACTCAAAGAATCTGCAAAGGGATATAGACAGGCTAAGTGAGTGGGCAAACATTTGGCAGATGGAGTATAATGTGGGAAAGTGCGAGGTTATCCACTTTGGCAGGAAAAATAAAAAAGCAAATTATTATTTAAATGGGAGAGATTACAAAATGCTACAGTTCAGAGGGACCTGGGGGTCCTTGTGCATGAAACACAAAAAGTTAGCATGCAGGTACAGCAAGTAATCAAAAAGGCAAATGGAATGTTGGCCTTTATTTCAAGGGGGTTGGAGTATAAAAGCAGGGAAGTCCTGCTACAACTGTACAGGGTATTGGTGAGACCACACCTGGAGTACTGCGTACAGTTTTGGTCTCCTTATTTAAGGAAGGATATACTTGCATTGGAGGCAGTTCAGAGACGATTCACTAGGTTAATTCCAGAGATGAGGGGGTTGACTTATGAGGAAAGGTTGAGCAGGCTGGGCCTATACTCATTGGAATTTAGAAGAATGAGAGGTGATCTTATTGAAACATATAAGATACTGAGGGGGCTCGACAAGGTAGATGCAGAGAGGATGTTTCCCCTCGTGGGGAAATCTAGAACTCGGGGGCACAGTTTCAGAATAAAGGGTCGCCCTTTTAGAACTGAGATGAGGAGGAATTTCTTCTCTCAGAGGGTCGTAAATCTGTGGAATTCTCTGCCCCAGAGAGCTGTGGAGGCTGGGTCATTAAATACATTTAAGGTGGAGATAGACAGATTTTTGCAAGATAAGGGAGTGAAGGGTTATGGGGAGCGGGCGGGGAAGTGGCTTTGAGCCCAAGATCAGCCATGATCTTATTGAATGGCGGAGCAGGCTCGAGGGGCCAAGTGGCCTATTCCTGCTCCTATTTCTTATGTTCTTATGTTGTGGGGATAACAACAACAACTTGTATTTATATAGCGCCTTTAACGTAGTAAAACGTCCCAAGGCGCTGCACAGGAGTATAAGACAAAAAATTTGACACCGAGCCACATAAGGAGAAATTAGGGCAGGTGACCAAAAGCTTGGTCAGAGGGGTAAGTTTTAAAGAGTGTTTTAAAGGAGGAGAGAGAGGTAGCGAGGTGGAGAGGTTCAGGCAGGGAATTCCAGAGCTTAGGGCCCAGGCAACAGAAGGCACGGCCACCAATGTTTGAGCGATTATAATCAGGGATGCTCAAGAGGGCAGAATTAGAGGAGCACAGATATCTCGGGGGGTTGTGGGGCTGAAGGAGATTACAGAGATAGGGAGGGGTGAGGCCATGGAGGGATTTGAAAACAAGGATGAGAATTTTGAAATCGAGGTGTTGCTTAACCGGGAGCCAATGTAGGTCAGCGAGCACAGGGGTGATGGGTGAACGGGACTTGGTGCGAGTTAGGACACGGGCAGCCGAGTTTTGGATGACCTCAAGTTTACGTAGGGTGGAATGTGGGAGGCCAGCCAGGAGTGCGTTGGAATAGTCAAGTCTAGAGGTAACAAAGGCATGGATGAGGGTTTCAGCAGCGGATGAGCTGAGGCAAGGGCGGAGACGGGCGATGTTACGGAGGTGGAAATAGGCGGTCTTAGTTATGCTGTGGATATGTGGTCGGAAGCTCATTTCAGGGTCAAATATGACACCAAGGTTGGAAACAGTGTGGTTCAGCCTCAGACAGATGTTAGGAGAGGGATGGAGTCAGTGGCTAGGGAACGGAGTTTGTGGCGGGGACTGAAAACAATGGCTTCGGTCTTCCCAATATTTAGTTGGAGTAAATTTCTGCTCATCCAGAACTGGATGTCGGACAAGCAGTCTGACAATTTAGAGACTGTGGGGTCGAGAGAAGTGGTAGTGAGGTAGAGCTGGGTGTCGTCAGCGTACATGTGGAAACTAACGCTGTGTTTTCGGATGATGTCGCCAAGGGGAAGCATGTAGATGAGAAATAGGAGGGGGACGAGGATAGATCCTTGGGGGACACCAGAGGTAACAGTGCGGGAGCGGGAAGAGAATCCATTGCAGGTGATTCTCTGGCTACGATTATGGAACCAGGGGAGTGCAGTCCCACCCAGCTGGAGAAGGATGGAGTGGTCAACCGTGTCAAAGGCTGCAGACAAGCCAAGAAGGATAGTTTACCTTTGTCACAGTCACAAAGAATGTCATTTGTGACTTTGATGAGAGCCGTTTCGGTACTTTGACAGGGGTGGAAACCTGATTGGAGGGATTCAAACAAGGAATTGCGGGATTTAGGAAGCGACAACACGTTCAGGGACTTTGGAGAGGAAAGGGAGGTTGGAGACGGGGCGGTAGTTTGCAAGGATGGAGGAGTCAAGGGTTGTTTTTTTTAGGGAGAGGGGTGATGACGGCAGATTTGAGGGAAAGGGGGACAGTACCCGAGGAGAGAGAACCGTTAACAATGTCAGCTAACATGGAGCCAGAAGAGGAAGTTGGGTGGTCAGCAGTTTGGTGGGAATAGAGTCGAGTGAGCAGGAAGTGGGTCTCATGGACAAGATGAGTGCGGAGAGGTCATGAGGGGAGATCGGAGAGAAACTGGAGAAAGATGTGAGTTCAGGGCTAGGGCAGGGGGGATCCTTGGAGGAAGTTTGGCCTGGCCTGGTGGGCTAGGGGAAGGAAGGGAAGTGGCAGAGGCAGCTGAATGGATAGTCTCAATAAACTGGGGTGTGGGACTAAATTGGACAGCTCGCTCAAAAAACCGGCACAGACACGATGGGCCAAATCACCTCCTTCTGTGCTGTTAGATTCTATGATCAGTGTGAAGACGCTGGTGTCCCTTAAGGCTCTTCGAGCTTTTAAAGCTCTTCCCACAGTCAGAACATTTAAAGGGTCTCTCGTCAGTGTGAACAAGCTGGTGTGACAGGAGGGTGGATGACGCAGTGAATCCTTTCCCACACACGGAGCAGGTGAATGGCCTCTCCCCAGTGTGAACTCGCTGGTGTCTCTTCAACTGCCCAGAGTTTTTAAAGCTCTTCCCACAGTCAGAACATTTAAACGGTGTCTCCCCAGTGTGAACAAGCTGGTGTGTCAGCAGGTTGAATGACTGTGAGCATCCCTCCCCACACACGGAGCAAGGGGATCTTCTCTCCCCAGTGTGAACAAGCTGGTGTCGCTTCAGCTCCTGGGATCTGTTAAAGCTCTTCCCACAGTCAGAACATTTAAACAGTCTCTCATCGGTGTGAACTCGCTGGTGAGTCTGCAGGTGGGGTGCCTGAGTGAATCCCTTCCCACACACAGAGCAGATGAACGGCCTCTCCCCAGTGTGAACCCGCTCGTGTGCCAAAAGGTTGGATGACCAAGCGAATCCCTTCCCACACTCGGAGCAGGTGAATGGCCTCTCTCCAGTGTGAACTCGCTGGTGTCGCTTCAGCTCATTGAAGCTTTTAAAGCTCTTCCCACAGTCAGAACATTTAAAGGCTCTCTCATCAGTGTGAACAAGCTGGTGTGTCAGCAGGGTGGATGACAGAGTGAATCCCTTCCCACACACAGAGCAGGTGAATGGCTTCTCCCCAGTGTGAGCTCGCTTGTGTGTGGTCAGAAACCCGGAGCTTTTAAAGCTCTTCCCACAGTCAGAACATGTAAATGGTCTCTCATCAGTGTGAACAAGCTGGTGTTGCTTCAGATCCCCGGAGCATTTAAAACTCTTCCCACAGTCAGAACATGTAAATGGCCTCTCATCAGTGTGAACAAGCTGGTGTTGCTTCAGATCACCAGAGCATTTAAAGCTCTTCCCACAGTCAGAGCAGTTAAACAGTCTCTCCCCAGTGTGAACAAGCTGGTGTCTCAGCAGGTGGGATGGATAAACAAATCCCTTCCCACACACGGAGCAGGTGAACGGACTGTCCCTGGTGTGACTGCGCCGTTGAACTTCGATTGCAGACGGGGAACTGAATCCCTTCCCACCGTCCCCACCTTTACCCGGTTTCTCCCCGGTGTGACGGTGCACGTGTCTCGCCAGGTCAGGCGATCGGCTGAATCCGCGTCCACACACCGAACACGTGTGCGGTTTGTCATCGCTGCGATCGCTGCTTTCTCCTTCCATGTGCAAAGGCCGATGATATTCAGGTCCTGATGAATCGAGCGACTCTTGTCAGATCTTGACGTGATGTTTGGTCTGAGCTTCCCGCCTGTAACTGCTCCACTTCTATAACCCTGTAAAATGAGTTCAGAAAAGGATCAGAGGCAAAATGTTGTTTAATTTTCCCCTTTCCTAGCCTAGGGGCAGTGAAGCTGATTTTCAGGCTCCAGCTGATGCACAGGTTGGTTGAAAGGATCAGCAGTAATGGCGGCTGCAATACCCACAAGCCCCGGCGCTCCAGAAAGCACTCTGTTGACTCTGAGTCCCGCCCATGTGCTCATGGCCCCCGCGCTCTCCCTCCTGCTCCACAATCGCCCGTCCCGATCGGTCCACAACGCGCATGCTCAGCGCACAAAACCCCGCGGTTGGAACATCGGGCGCACATGTAGAGCCGCAACATCTGGTACGTGTGCGCGGCTCAGGTGGGGGCGAGTCGATGTTTCGCCTCAGCCGCCAGGGAGGTGCGCATGCGCAGGACGACCCAACATTCTTCCTGTCAGCAATCACTCCCTCGTTTCTTTAATAAAAACAGAAAATGCTGGAAATACTCAGCAGGTCAGGCAGCATCTGTGGAGAGAGAAACAGAGTTAACGTTTCAGGTCGATGACCTTTCGTCAGAACTGCTTGTCCTTTAGTGTCAGCCAGTGGCTCAGTGGGTCGCACTCTCGCCTCTGAGTCAGAAAGTTGTGGGTTCAAGTCCCACTCCAGAGACTTGAGCACAGGAATCCAGGCTGACACTCCAGTGCAGTGCTGAGGGAGTGCTGCACTGTCGGAGGTGCCGTCTTTTGGAGGAGACGTTAAACCGAGGCCCCGTCTGCTCTCTCAGGAGGACGTCAACGATCCTATGGTACTATTTTGAATAAGAGCAGGGGAGTTATCCCTGGTGCCCTAGCCAATGTTTATCCCTCAATCACAATAACAAAAAAGATAGATTATCTGGTCATTATCAGATTGCTGTTTGTGGGAGCTTGCTGTGCACTAATTGGCTGCTGCGTTTCCTACATTACAACAGTGACTACACTTCAAAAAGTACTTCATTGGCTGTAAAGCGCTTTGGGACGTCGGGTGGTGGTGAAAGGCGCTATAGAAATGCAAGTCTTTCTTACTTCACTGGTCTCACCAGCGACCTCTTCTGGCTGTTGGTTCAGAGTCCGCGCATGCGCACGCGGAACGGCGGTTTGGGCCGAGTCCGGCACAGCGACACCTCCCGGTCGCCAAGGGTAATAACCGCGCATGCCCAGAGGACACCAACCCGCCTCCCCCACTCGGAGCTGCGCCTGCGCGGTCGGATCACGTCGGACGGAGTCGGCGCGGGGCATTCCGGGGAAAGGTGTCGGTTACAGAGTCGCGATCGGTGACGCAAAGTGAGTTTTCTCCGCTCCGATTGGGTGGTGAATCGCGCGGGGTGGGGGGGAGGGGTGGATCGGGAGAGAATAAAGAGAAATAGAAAAACCTCAGAGTCCGCGAGGCCCCGGACCGAGCGGAGTCAGTTGGACGGAGCACGTGATCTCCTCGGGGACACGTGACCCGGGCCCGCGGCCTGATTGACGGGAGCTTCCGACCAATAGGGAGCGAGCGGGGCGGGGCTGGAGGAGCGAGCCGGCGGCGGGTCCTCCAACCAATCGGGGAGCCCGAGGGGCGGGACTAGCGCCGGCTGATTGTCTGATCCGCGGGGCAGCGAGTTTCTCCAGTCCCTTGTTCAGGGCCCGGGGCCAGGGGAGGCTGTGGGCCTTTATTCCCCTTATTGGACACAAGGCTCTTTGTCTCACAACACACTGGCTCAGGTTTTAATACAGACTTTTTAAATTCATGAATAAAAGCAGATAAACCCCGTGCTTCTGTGGCACAAACTTTCTAATATTTTATAGAATCATAGAATGGTTACAGCACAGAAGGAGGCCATTCAGCCCGTCGAGCCCGTGCCGGCTCTCTGCAAGATCACTTCAGCTAGTCCCACTCCCCCGCCCTTTCCCCGTAGCCCTGCAAATTTCTTTACTTCAGGTACTTATCCAATTCCCTTTTGAAAGCTGTGATTGAATCTGCCTCCACCACCCTTTCAGGCAGTGCATTCCAGATCCTAACCACTCGCTGCGTAAAAAAGTTTTTCCTCATGTCGCCTTTGGTTCTTCTGCCAATCACCTTAAATCTGTGTCCTCTGGTTCTCGACCCTTCCGCCAATGGGAACAGTTTCTCTCTATCTACTCTGTCCAGAACCCTCATGATTTTGAACACCTCTATCAAATCTCCTCTCAACCTTCTCTGCTCTAAGGAGAACAACCCCAGCTTCTCCAGTCTATCCACGTAACTGAAGTCCCTCATCCCTGGAACCATTCTTGTAAATCTTTTCTGCACCATCTCTAAGGCCTTCACATCCTTCCTAAAGTGCGGTGCCCAGAATTGGACACAATACTCCAGTTGAGGCCGAACCAGTGTTTTATAAAGGTTCATCATAACTTCCTTGCTTTTGTACTCTATGCCTCTATTTATAAAGCCCAGGATCCCGTATGCTTTTTTAACCGCTTTCTCAACCTGCCCTGCCACCTTCAATGATTTGTGCATACATACCCCCAGGTCTCTCTGTTCATGCACCCACTTTAGAATTGTACCCTTTAGTTTATATTGCCTCTCCTCGTTCTTCCTACCAAAATGTATGACTTCGCACTTTTCTGCATTAAATTTCATCTCCACGTGTCCACCCATTCCACCAGCCTGTCTATGTCCTCTTGAAGTCGATCACAATATTCCTCACTGTTCACTATATTTCCAAGTTTTGTGTCATCTGCAAATTTTGAAACTGTACCCTGTACACCCAAGTCTAAGTCATTAATATATGTCAAGTAAAGCAGTGATCCTAGTACCGACCCCTGGGGCACACCACTGTGTACCTTCCTCCAGTCCGAAAACAACAGTTCACCACTATTCTCTGTTTTCTGTCACTTAGCCAGTTTCATATCCATGCTGCCGCTGTCCATTTTATTCCATGAGCTTCAACTTTGTTGGCAAGCCTCTTATGTGGCACTTGTCGAACGTCTTTTGGAAATCCATGTACACCACGTCAACCCTCTCTGTTACCTTATCAAAAAACTCAATCAGAATCAGAGAGGCCGGGCCTGGCGGATGTGCTGCCAGGGCCCCGGCACCAGGAAACCCAGGGTGCAGTGCCTCCCCCATCCGAGCCGCCGCTTCTTCAGCCGGTTCCACCGAGTCCGACTCGGGACAAAGGACAGAAGCCAAGCTCCCAGAATGGCCCGCGGCCCCAGGGAGCATGCGCACTCTCAGCGGGGAAATCAGCGCGTTGGATGGAGCGGTGTCTGGGGCGCAGGGAATTGTGGGTGCTGCGGACGCCATTAGTCAGCGGCTGTGGGGAAGAGTTTTATTGCAGGGTGACGGAAGGTAGGTCCCTGGCCGACTGTGTAGGTCTTTATGTTGCATCAGTTTGAGCTGGAGTGGAGATGGAGGAGAAACTGCTCATTTTAACCCCGAGTACCCCTGAGCCCAGGAGGACCCAACAATTTCCAATGTGGGACTGTCAAGGGAGGTGGATTCTGGGGGAGATTAGGTTGTTAAACAGACACTGTCCATACAATGTAAAAGAGTATTGTTTCAGGAACAGGTATTTCTGTAGAGGCTTTTAATCCAGTTTACATACACAGATTTTTTTAAATTCATTCTTGGGATGTGGGCATCGCTCGCAAGAGCAGCAAATATTGCCAATCTCCTGTTGCCCGTTGAGAAGGGACTGGTGAGCCGCCTTCTTGAACTGCTGCAGTCCGTGTGGTGAAGGTACTCCCACAATGTTGTTCGGTAAGGAGTTCCAGGATTTTGACCCAGCAACGATGAAGGAATGGTGATATATATCTGAGTCAGGATGGTGTGTGACTTGGAGGGGAACTTGGAGATGACGGTGCTCCCATGCAACAGCTGCCCTTGTCCTTCTAGGTGGTGGATGTTGCGGGTTTGGGAGGTTCTGTCAAAGTTCTGGTTAAGTTGCAGATCTATAAAGTCCATCTCCTTCGCCCCCCCCGCCGACTCCCCCCCACTCCATTCTCTCTCTCTCTCCTCCCATAGAGGCCAGAGTCTTGTGTAGGCCCAGACCAGGTGGTGGATTCCCTTCCCTGAGGGACATCAGTGAACCAGTTGGGTTTTTATGACAATCCGGCAGCTTTCATGGTCACTTTTTTCTAGTGCCGGCCCCACAAATGACCAGATTCACTGAGCTCAATTTCACAACCTGCCTTTGTTTTCTTGTGGGTTCTCTCTCACGCTCCCTGTTTTAAATTTATTTTACAGGGTATTAGAAGGGGAGGATTTACAGACGGTAAGCTCAAACCAAACATCACGTCAAGATATAACAGAGTCACTCGACCTATCGGATCTGAATGTCACCGGCCTCTGAACATGGAAGCAAAGAGCACCGTTCACAGTGGGAAGAAACCGCACACGTGTTCTGTGTGTGGACGAGGCTTCAGCCAATCATCTGGCCTGGCGAAACACAAGCGCAGTCACACTGGGGAGAGGCCGTTCACCTGCTCTGAGTGTGGGAAGGGATTCGCTCGTTCATCCGACCTGCTGACACACCAGCGAGTTCACACTGGGGAGAGGCCGTTCACCTGCTCCATGTGTGGGAAGGGATTCACTGATTCATCCAACCTGCTGAAACACCAGCGACTTCACACCGGGGAGAGGCTGTTCACCTGCTCTGAGTGTGGGAAGGGATTCACTGATTCATCCAACCTGCTGAAACACCAGCGATTTCACACCGGGGAGAGGCCGTTCACCTGCTCTGAGTGTGGGAAGGGATTCACTCAGTCATCCCACCTGCTGAATCACCAGCGAGTTCACACTGATGAGAGACCTTTTAACTGCTTGAACTGTGGGAACTGCTTTAAAAGTTCCGGGGAACTGATGTGCCATCAACTTATTCACACTGACGAGAGACCGTTCAGGTGCTCTCACTGCGGGTCTGGGTTCAGGCGATCATCTGAACTCACTGTACACCAGCGCACTCACACTGGGGAGAGACCGTTCACCTGTTCAGTGTGTGGGAAGCGATTCACTCAGTCACCCAACCTTCTGACACACCAGCGCACTCACACTGGGGAGAGGCCATTCACCTGCCCCGTGTGTGGGAAGGGATTCACTCAGCCATCCACCCTGCTGAGACACCAGCGAGTTCACACTGAGGAGAGACCGTTCAGGTGCTCTCACTGTGGGACTGGGTTCAGGCGATCATCTGACCTCACTGTCCACCAGCGCACTCACACTGGGGAGAAGCCGTTCACCTGCTCCGTGTGTGGGAAGCGATTCACTCAGTCATCGCACCTTCTGACACACCAGCGCACTCACACTGGGGAGAGGCCGTTCAGGTGCTCTCACTGCGGGACTGTGTTCAGGCAGTCATCTGAACTCACTGCACACCAGCGCACCCACACTGGAGAGAGGCCGTTCACCTGCACCGTATGTGGGAAGGGATTCGCTCAGTCATGCACCCTGCTGAGACACCAGCAAGTTCACACTGGGGAGAGGCCGTTCACTTGCTCTGAGTGTGGGAAGGGATTCACTCGTTCATCCACATTGCTGACACACCAGTACATTCACACTGGGGAGAGGCCGTTCACCTGCTCCATGTGTGGGAAGGGATTCACTCAGTCATCCCACCTGCTGACACACCAGCGAGTTCACAACTGACTGCAGGGCTTGGATTCTGCTGTTATTGCTGCTGTTAATCACATCCAGGACTGAACCATGTTCATTCTGACAGTTGGGGTTTGTTTCTGCTGATGTTAATAACTCCTGTAACTGGGTTGGAGTTTAATATTCTGGATAGATGTCAAATAAACCAGCTTTGTTTTAAACACATTGTTGTAGATTTTTGTCTTTCCCACCTGAGTGTTTAGCATCACCTGGCTGGAGCTCAGAAAGGACAATCTGGGGGAGGATCGTACGGCAGGAACAGAACTTCAGCCTGGACACAGTCCTTCAGGGCCACACTGAGAGGGGCAAACGGCACTTTGGTCTTTCTCGTCTCTCTTCACTGACAGCAAAGTCACCGTGCGGGTTAATCTCGAGGCCTGTGAGAAACGTGTCCCAGCCGCTCTCTGCCATGGTTCAGAGCTCCTAGGCACGGAACAGAAGGCTCCTTTAGGAATGTACCCCAGTGCTTTTTTTTAATGGCCTTATTAACGTGTGTCGCTACTTTTAGTGATTTGTGTATCTGTATCCCTGGATCCCTCTGCTCCTCCAGCCCATTTAGACTCTTGGGGGGGAAATTCGGTGGCGCCCCCTTTGGGTCGCTGACGTCGCCGGGGCTAATTTTAGCGCCCCGAAAAAGTTAGCGCCACTGCACATTAAATTCAGTGGTAGTGCCCCAAGCAGGAGGCGGGGTGCTACTGGAAGCGCTCCCCTCCCTCTTGGGCCGCTACCAGTGAATTTCGCGGCATTTCGTGCAACAGCGCCACGCCCGTCGGCACATAGCACCGTGTCATAGCAGACCTCCCTCCCTGATTAAAGGGGAGGGGCCTAGCACTGCTCACACCGGGGCCCTGCTGGACCACCGGGGAGCGGGGTGTCGGATCAAGAGGAGCGCCGGGCTGAGCGATCGCGGCCGACACCCCGAAGAAGAAAGGGGAAGGGGGCAGGTGCTGGCAGTCGGCCAAAATAAAAAGTTGCCGCCCGACACCTGCCCTTTAAGTGGCGTCGCCGCGGCTGCAGGAACGACCCCTGACCCTGTCGGA
The DNA here is from genome assembly GCA_030390025.1 of Squalus acanthias. Lineage (NCBI taxonomy): Eukaryota > Metazoa > Chordata > Chondrichthyes > Squaliformes > Squalidae > Squalus > Squalus acanthias. Next base: position 7,114 of record JASTWF010001855.1, on the reverse strand, counting down.
CATATCGTCCGGCGATAGGTCAGGGGTCGCAACCCAAGGTTGCAGCCGGGGTGCTGCGCATGGCGATGACGTCATTGCCGGCGGTGCAGTGCCGCGGGGCGCTACCGGCTACCGCCGCCGCTAACCTCCCGCTGAATATCGCAGGAGGCACAAAGCAACCCAATTTCACCCCCTTGTCCAAGTAGTGAGTGGCCTCCTTATTCTTCCCACCAAAACACACCACCTCACACTGATCTACAGTGAAATTCATTTGCCAATTACACGCCCATTCTGAAATTTATTAATGTCTTCTTGCATTTTGTCTTCCTCAGTATTAACTCTACCTCCCAATTTGGTGTCATCGACAAACTTTGAAATTGTTCTTCTGATTCCCGAGTCCAAATCATTTCTGTAAATGGTGAACAACAGTGATCCCAGCACCGATCCCTGTGGAACACCACTTCCCACCTTTTGCCAGTCTGAGTAGCTACTCCCAACCCCTTTTGTAACCAGCTTGTTATCCATAAACAGTTTGTAAGACTGACAAGATGACCAAGGTCAGGCCGTGTGGAGTGAAGGGCCAGGCAGCAGAATGGATGGAAAGATGGCTACAAAACAGAAATCAGAGGGTTGGAGTTAAGGGAAGTTTGTTGCGATCTTTCCATCCATTCTGCTGCCTGACCTTTGACTCCACACGGCCTGACCGTGGTCATCTTGTAGACCGTACATACTGCAGACACAGTGCACCAGTGGTGGAGGGGGTGGATATTGAGTCCTGTGGCAGGGGCGCTGATGAAGTGGATTTCTCTGTCCGTGAGTTTTGAGGCATCGCTAGTGGTGTTTTTCACCACTTTCCACCTTTAAAAAAAACCTTGCTGCCAGTTTATTAAAGCCTCTCAGGTAGGTCACACAAAAAAATGAGGCCTCGTAAGTTTCCGTCAGAATGACAGGCCTGAACTCGAGTTAGAAAACATTTAGTAATTAAACCAGACTGGGCGGGGCCTGAGGTGTGAGTTAGTAACGGAAAAGTGGCGGCCAGCGTACTTCACACCAGGGCTGAGGACCCGGGGACTCGGGTTTCTGTATCATTTATTGATTAATTTTGTTTATTGCCCAATCTCAATCAGACTGGTGGGTCATCTTGCTGTCTGGCGGAGGCGAGGTTCCCCAATGGAGGGCTCTCTACGCGGGGGTCCTTCCCTGCACCATTGGGGATCTGGGGTGGAGACTGTTGCAAGGAGCTGTCGTGTGCCACAGTTTAAGCTCCTTTCCGGACTCCAAGGTCAGATGTGTTTTTTGCGGCCTAGAGGAGTCCACGGGCCGTGTATATATTCAGTGTGAGAGGTTGCAGCCCCTGTATAGTTACCTGAAGGGGCTGCTCCTCAACTCTTGGTTACACTTTAGCCCCACGCTCCTAATCTTTGGCCGCCCGGTGCGGAGGGGGGTGGGTAAGTCGGAGGATCTTCTCCTGGACCTGCTCTTGGGCCTGGCGAAAACAGCAATTTGTAGGTCCAGGATGGGCAGGGACCCATGGGGGGGTCACTCTGGCTGCCTGCCTCTCTCCCGTGGTCTTGTCCGTGCCCGGGTGGCCCTGGAGAGGGAGCAGGCAGTGTCCACCGGTTCACTTGATACCTTCCTCGACCGGTGGGCACGGAAGGTATCAAGAGGCGATAATCGATCCTCACAATCACATTGTGATTTAATTATTAATTGTGTGTGTGTCACAAATACATTTCTTCTATTTTGATACAAAAGCTCTACTAGACATGTTAAACTACTAGTTATTTAATCAGGGCTGCAGCTGCTGAAAGGTTGACTGTACTGAGGTTTGTGGCCAGAGCTGGCAGACGTGTTGTTCTGAAGTCTGATGTCTCACACCTGAAGAGTCTGTTTATGTCGTGTTGTAATGACCTTTTTCTGTTGCCTGGTGTCAGAAATAGAAATCAAAGGGAGATGATGCCCCACTCTGTTAATCAACTCTTTGACACATTTCCATGCATTTCCTTTCTTAATTTACAAAGATCACAACTCCATTAGTGAACAATGGATTGCCAGTCTGCCACTTTTTAGTGAGGCTTGAAAGGATTCGCTGTGAAGCTACACCTGCCCATCTGTCTGTGTGTCAGTGTGTTTGGATTGTGTTAGACAACAGTCCTAATATCTCGCCTACATCCATTACAATTTTTGAAATGTTAGATTGTACTTGGAAGAAGTTGAGTTTGAATCTGACAATTCTGAAATTGGGAGCTGTTAATGATTTCTGTTTTTCACATAACTATATAGTGATGTGATCAGTCAAAGCAAATTAAAAGATGCTGCTATTTACTGAACACAACTGAATAATTCTACAAGGATGCTATCGCAGTCTTCCTCAGTATTAACTACACCCCCCAATTTAGTGTCATCTGCAAATTTTGAAATTGTACCTCTGATTCCCAAGTCCAAATCATTCATGTAAATGGTGAACAACAGTGGTCCCAGCACCGATCCCCGTGGAACACCACTTCCCACCTTCCGCCCGTCTGAGTAAATACCTTTAACTCATCCCGTTACTATAACTGGACTTGTCTCCATTCCCGTGCCGAGGGGATTGCTGTACCAGACGGGAGGGGCAACATTTGGGGACTCTCGATTCTCCACCAATTCCCATTCCCCTTCTTTCTGGTGGATAATGGAGGTGCCACTGTGTGTAATGTGCAAGTCAGTAAGAATTGTCAGCGAGGATTAATCAGCACTTTCTAATTGGAGATGTTAATCAGTGGAACCTTTCAGACACTGAATTGTAGATTTTGAACCAAAGATCAATTTAGGATTGAAGTAAAAGTTCATAATTTTATTTTAAAATAATTCAGGGACTCTCATCAGAAATTAAGGGGAAAGATCAGACAGCGGTTCTTAAACAAACACTGCAGCCCCGACAAGTCAATCAGCTATATATCCAGAATATTAAAGTCCAGCCCAGTTATAGGGGTTATTAATATCAGCAGAAACAAACCCCAACTGTCAGAATGAACATGGTTCAGTCCTGGATGTGATTAACAGCAGCAATAACAGCAGAATCCAACCCCTGCAGTCACTTGTGAACTCGTTGGTGTCTCAGAAGGGTGGATGACCGAGTGAATCCCTTCCCACACACGGAGCAGGTGAACAGGCCTCTCCCCAGTGTGAACTCGCTGGTGTGTCAGCAGGTTGGATGATCGACTGAATTCCTTCCCACACACGGAGCAGGTGAACGGCCTCTCCCCAGTGTGAACTCGCTTGTGTGTCTGGAGACTGGACGAGCGAGTGAATCCCTTCCCACACACGGAGCAGGTGAACGGCCTCTCCCCAGTGTGAACTCGCTGGTGTGTCAGCAGGTGAGATGACTGACTGAATCTGTTCCCACACACTGAGCAGGTGAACGGCCTCTCCCCAGTGTGGACTCGCTGGTGTGTCAGCAGGTGGGATGTCTGAGTGAATCTCTTCCCACACACTGAGCAGGTGAACGACCTCTCCCCAGAGTGAACTCGCTGGTGTAGAATGAGGTTGGATGACTGCCTGAACCTCTTCCCACAGTGAGTGCAGCTGAATGGTCTTTCGCCAGTGTGAACTCGCAGATGTTTCTGGAGATAGGACGGGTAATTGAATCCCTTTCCACACACGGAGCAGGTGAACGGCCTCTCCCCCGTGTGAATGCGTCGATGAGTTTCCAGCTTGGATGGGTAATTGAATCCCTTCCCACAGTCCCCACATTTCCACGGTTTCTCCGTGGTGCGGGTGTCCTTGTGTCTCTCCAGGTTGGACGATCAGTTGAAGCCTCGTCCACACACAGAACACGTGTACGGTTTCTCCCCGCTGTGAATGGTGCGAGGTCTTTACAGACTGTGAAACTGGTTAAAGCTCTTTCCACAGTCAGTGCACTGGAACACTCTCACTCAGGTGTGTGTGTCTCGGTGCTTTTCCAGTCACAACGATGTTTGAAATCTTTCCCACAGACAGAACAGACAAACATTTCTCCACATTCAAAGACCAATGATATTCAGGTCCTGATGATAGGAGTGACTCTGTCAGATCTTGACGTGATGTTTGGTTTGAGTTTCCCGTCTGCAAATCCTCCCCTTCTAATACCCTGTAAAAGGAGTTTACAAAAGTCATCACTAAGTACAGGATAGAAATCCAGAACAGACCATTCTAGTTTCTATGGAACATTCCTTCCTCTCTTGTTCCCCAAAAGCTGTAAATCCCCGTCCCACACACTCTCCCTCCTCCCTGTGCTGAAATCCAAACCCATCGCACCATCTCCAACATTTCTTTCCTCCACTCCCAGTTTTCTCCCTCCCTCTACTCTGGTTGGGTTCAGTTCCACACCCGCTGTGTGCAGAGTGAGAATAAAATCAATGAGTCAATGATTGTCTCTCCTGGTCACTGGGACCCTGAAGCCCCGCCCACTCTTTGTGCCTGGAAACTGGCCGCGCATGCGCCGTGATCCCGCCCTGTCCAAGATGGCGGCCAGTGACCCCGCTGACCCGGGCGGCCGGGCCTGTCACCGCGGGGCAATCACGGGGCCTGTGGGCTCTTATTCGGGGCCTGAGGCCTACACCAGGTGTTTATTAAGCTTACCGCCCACCCGCGGGTCCAATTCCTCCCCGAGCCCACAATCTCCTATCGCTTCCCGGGAGCGTGTCTTCCGATTCAAACGATCGAGACCACTCGCGTTGCGCATGCTCAGCGCACTGCCCGATCCTGCGCCTGCGCAGTGGACACCTGTAGTCATTGATAGGACACATTCTGCCGCGCGGCGGATTCTGGGTAAACGCCCAGCCATTGAAAGCCCCAATTGGTGCAAAGAACTTTATTTATCATCCCATCGAGATTGAGGCCGGAGGGGCAATAAACAAAATTAATTTAAAAAAGAGCCCGGTCCCTCCGCCATCGTGCGACCCTGAAATGAGCTTCTGACCACATATCCGCAGCATAACAAAGACCGCCTACTTCCACCTCCGTAACATCGCCCGTCTCCGCCCTTGCCTCAGCTCATCCGCTGCTGAAACGCTCATCCATGTCTTTGTTACCTCTAGATTTCACTATTCCAATGAACTCCTGGCTGGCCTCCCACATTCCACCCTACCTAAACTTGAGGTCATCCGAAACTCGGCTGCCCGTGTCCTAACTCGCACCAAGTCCCGTTAGTCCATCACCCCCTGTGCTCGCTGACCTACATTGGCTCCCGGTTAAGCAGCACCTCAATTTCAAATTCTCATCCTTGTTTTCAAATCCCTCCATGGCCTCACCCCTTCCTATCTCTGTAATCTCCTTCAGCCCCACAACCCCCCGAGATATCTGACCTTCAACCATCACAACCATCTTCCTTTGTGCTAGGTATGACTTCAGCCAGTGGAGAGTTTTCCCCCCCGATTCCCATTGACTTCAGTTTTACTAGGGCTCCTTGATGCCACACTCGGTCAAATGCTGCCTTGATGTCAAGGGCATTCGCTCTCACCTCACCTCTGGAATTCAGCTCCTTTGTTCATGTTTGGACCAAGGCTGTAATGAGGTCGGGAGCCGAGTGGTCTTGGCGGAACCGAAACTGGGCATCAGTGAGCAGGTTATTGGTGAGTAAGTGCCGGTTGATAGCACTGTCGATGACACCTTCCATCACTTTGCTGATGATTGAGAGTAGACTGATGGGGTGGTAATTGGCTGGATTGGATTTGTCCTGCTTTTTGTGGACAGGACGTACCTGGCTGTTTTCCACATTGTCGGATAGATGCCAGTGTTATAGGTGTACTGGAACAGTTTGGCTAGAGGCACAGCTTGTTCTGGAGCACAAGTCTTCAGCACGATAGCCGGGATGTTGTCAGGGCCCATAGCCTTTGCTGTATCCAGTGCGCTTAGCCGTTTCTTGATATCATGTGGAGTGAATCGAATTGGCTGAAGACTGGCTTCTGTGATGGTGGGGACCTCAGGAGTAGGCCGATATGGATCATCCACTCGGCACTCCTGGTTGAAGACGGTTGCAAACACTTCAGCCTTGTCTTTTGCACTCACGTGCTGGGCTCCACCATCATTGAGGATGGGGATATTCATGGAGCCTACTCCTCCCGTTAGTTGTTTAATGGTCCACCACCATTCACGACAGGATGTGACAAGACTGCAGAGCTTTGATCTGATCCGTTGATTGTGGGACCGCTTAGCCCTGTCTGCAGCATGCTGCTTCAGCTTTTTAGCATGCATGTAGTCCTGTGTTGCAGCTTCCCCAGGTTGGCACCTCATTTTTAGGTTTGCCTGGTGCTGCCCCTGGCATGCTCTTCCACTGGCAAGGTCTTCCACACTCCTTATAAAACCAGGGTTGGCCCCTGGCTTGATGGTAATGGTAGAGTGAGGGATATGCCGGGCCATGAGGTTACAGATTGTGGTGGAATACAATTCTGCTGCTGCTGATGGCCCACTGCACCGCATGGATGCCCAGTTTTGAGCTGCTAGATCTGTTCTGAATATATCCCATTTAGCACATTGGTATTGCCAAACAACACGATGGAGGGTGTCCTCATACTGAGGCTCTCTGATTCCCATTTTATAGTCTCTGTGTAAGTGGTCCCTGGATTTGGTCTCACAATGTAAATGGTCCCTAGATTTAGTGTCTCAATGTAAGTGATAGCTGGATTTAGTGTCTGAGTGTAAGTGGTCCCTGGATTTGGTGTCACAGTGTAAGTGGACCCTGGATTTGGTGTCTCACTGTCAGTGGGCCCTGGATTTGGTCTCAGGGAGGAAGCTCGCTGTCTCCACCTCCCCATCCCAGTCCTTCACTCAGCAGCTTCTGATCTTTTTCTGGGCTCTCTTTTCCCAGCCTTGGTGTTTTGCTCCTTTTAATGTGGGTGAATCGGGACCTCTCCCCGCCGAACCCCCTCTGCTGCTCCATTTCCCTGCTGCACCTTTTGTGCTCGGATATTTCCCATTGAAAAGGGTGTTGAGCTGCAGAGCAGAGGAGCTGAGGCCCCGATGCAGAGTGAGTGAAGGGGACTGAAGGACGGGCGCGGGCTGAGCGCTCAAACCCCGCGGGGAAAGAAACCGGGAAAAAGTCAGGCTCTGATTGGAGGATCAGTGACCACGTGCAGGAGAGGCAGCTTTCAGTGCTCACCCCAACTCCTCTTTCACC
>JASTWF010001854.1:23082-55325 GCA_030390025.1 Squalus acanthias | reverse complement strand
GGGGGTGTGTGAGAGAGAGTCTGTGAGTGGGACAGGGTCAGACTGACCCAGGGAGGGTGTGAGAGAGTCTGTGAGTGGGACAGGGTCAGACTGACCCAGGGAGGGGGCTGTGTGAGAGTCTGTGAGTGGGACAGGGTCAGACTGACCCAGGGAGGGGGCTGTGAGAGAGTCTGTGAGTGGGACAGGGTCAGGACTGACCCAGGGAGGGGGGTGTGTGAGAGAGAGTCTGTGAGTGGGACAGGGTCAGACTGACCCAGGGAGGGTGTGAGAGACAGTCTGTGAGTGGGACAGGGTCAGACTGACCCAGGGAGGGTGTGTGAGAGTCTGTGACTGGGACATGGTCTTGCTGTGCCGGTCAGCCTCACGGACCCTGCCGGCTGCAGCTGCTTGCCGTGCAGGGGCAGGGTCGGGGAGATGGCCTGCTGGTGAGCTCTCAGACTAAGCTGCTCATTGTCCCTGCTCTCTGGGCACAGCTGTGTAGTCAGCGATGGTCACAATAGCTCTGTTGTCCAGGGGCCGGGCAGACACAGCAGCTGGGAGACCATGCCAAGGTTAAATAGCTGCTGATGAACCAGCCGTCACCCAATCCCTGCCAACATCTGACACTTCCACACAGGCTGGTTAATATTTGGAATATTTCAACCTCCAGTCGTGTCACCCTGAGCACAGATGTCGCTGGCCTTTGGCTCAGTGCCGTAAGAATGAATCTATTTCAATTCTTTTTTTTACTTCGTTTCACCTTTCCGTCTGTCGGATGAGCCGTTAAACCGAGACTCCGTCTGCCCTCTCAGGTGGACATAAAAGATCCCACAACACTATTTCGAAGAGGAGCAGGGGAGTTCTCCCATTATTTATCCTTCTACCAACATCACTAAAACAGATTATCTGGTCATTATCACATTGCTGCTTGTGGGATCCTTTTGTGTATAAATTGGCTGCCGCGTTTCCTACATTACAACAGTGACTACACTTCAAAAGTACTTCATTGGCTGTGAAGCGCTTTGGGACGTCCTGAGGTGGTGAAAGGTGCTGTAGGAATGGGAGCCTTTTCTTTTTATTCCAGTTATCAAACATTATGGGGCACAAAATCCCTCTCCCCCTTCCAGCACAGTTGTCCAGCAAAGTGGGGAGCAGAAGGGCTGGAGATTGTGCCTGGGTCAGTCTGACCCTGTCCCACTCACAGACTCTCTCACCCCCTCCCTGGGTCAGTCTGACCCTGTCCCACTCACAGACTCTCTCACACCCTCCCTGGGTCAGTCTGACCCTGTCCCACTCACAGACTCTCACACCCCCTCCCTGGGTCAGTCTGACCCTGTCCCACTCACAGACTCTCACACCCCCTCCCTGGGTCAGTCTGACCCTGTCCCACTCACAGACTCTCACACCCCCTCCCTGGGTCAGTCTGACCCTGTCCCACTCACAGACTCTCTCACACCCCCCTCCCTGGGTCAGTCTGACCCTGTCCCACTCACAGACTCTCTCACCCCCTCCCTGGGTCAGTCTGACCCTGTCCCACTCACAGACTCTCTCACACCCCCTCCCTGGGTCAGTCTGACCCTGTCCCACTCACAGACTCTCTCACACCCTCCCTGGGTCAGTCTGACCCTGTCCCACTCACAGACTCTCTCACACCCCCTCCCTGGGTCAGTCTGACCCTGTCCCACTCACAGACTCTCACACACCCTCCCTGGGTCAGTCTGACCCTGTCCCACTCACAGACTCTCTCACACCCTCCCTGGGTCAGTCTGACCCTGTCCCACTCACAGACTCTCACACACCCTCCCTGGGTCAGTCTGACCCTGTCCCACTCACAGACTCTCACACACCCTCCCTGGGTCAGTCTGACCCTGTCCCACTCACAGACTCTCTCACACCCCCCTCCCTGGGTCAGTCTGACCCTGTCCCACTCACAGACTCTCACACACCCCTCCCTGGGTCAGTCTGACCCTGTCCCACTCACAGACTCTCTCACACCCCTCCCTGGGTCAGTCTGACCCTGTCCCACTCACAGACTCTCTCACACCCCCTCCCTGGGTCAGTCTGACCCTGTCCCACTCACAGACTCTCTCACCCCCTCCCTGGGTCAGTCTGACCCTGTCCCACTCACAGACTCTCTCACACCCCCTCCCTGGGTCAGTCTGACCCTGTCCCACTCACAGACTCTCTCACACCCCCCTCCCTGGGTCAGTCTGACCCTGTCCCACTCACAGACTCTCACACACCCCTCCCTGGGTCAGTCTGACCCTGTCCCACTCACAGACTCTCTCACACCCTCCCTGGGTCAGTCTGACCCTGTCCCACTCACAGACTCTCACACACCCCCTCCCTGGGTCAGTCTGTCCCTGTCCCACTCACAGACTCTCACACCCCCCTCCCTGGGTCAGTCTGACCCTGTCCCACTCACAGACTCTCTCACACCCCCCTCCCTGGGTCAGTCTGACCCTATCTCACTCACACACTCTCTCTCACACACCTCCCTGGGTCAGTCTGACCCTGTCTCACTCACAGACTCTCTCACCCCCTCCCTGGGTCAGTCTGACCCTGTCTCACTTACAGACTCTCTCTCACACTCCTCCCTGGGTCAGTCCCTGTTTGGCATAAAAATAAAACAAAAAAGGTGACTCAACCGTGGCTAACAAGGGAAATTAGGGATAGCATAAGATCCAAGGAGAGGACATATAAATTGGCCAGAAAAAGCAGCAAACCTGAGGATTGGGAGCAGTTTAGGATTCAGCAAAGGAGGACAAAGGGATTAATTAAGAGGGGGAAAATAGAATATGAAAGTAAGCTTGCAGGGAACATAAAAACTGACTGTAAAAGCTTCTATAGATATGTGAAGAGAAAAAGATTGGTGAAGTCAAGCGTAGGTCCCTTGCAGTCAGAATCAGGGGAATTTATAATGGGGAACAAAGAAATGGCAGACCAATACATACTTTGGTTCTGTCTTCACAAAGGAGGACACAAATAACCTCCCAGAGATGTCGGGGAACATAGGATCTAATGAGAGGGAGGAACTGAATGAAATCAGTATTTGTAGGAAATGGTGTTAGGGAAATTGACGGGATTAAAGGCCAATAAATCCCCAGGGCCTGATAATCTACATCCTAGGGTACTTAAGGAAGTGACCCTAGAAATAGTAGATGCATTGCTGGTCATCTTCCAAAATTCTATAGACTCTGAAACAGTTCCCATGGATTGGAGGGTAGCTAATGTAACCCCACTATTTAAAAATGGTGGTAGAGAGAAAACGGGGCCTGACATCGGTAGTGGGGAAAATGCTAGAGTCCATTATAAAAGATGTAATAGCAGAGCACTTGGAAAACAGTGACAGGATCGGACAAAGTCAACATGGATTTACAAAAGGTAAATCATGCTTGACTAATCTACTGGAATTTTTTGAGGATGTAACTGGTAGAATAGATAAGGGAGAACCAGTGGATGTGGTGTATTTGGACTTTCAGAAGGCTTTCGATAAGGTCCCGCATAAGAGATTAGCGTGTAAAGTTAAAGCACATGGGATTGGGGGTAAGGTACTGACTTGGATGGAGAACTGGTTGGCAGACAGGAAGCAAAGAGTTGGAATAAACGGGTCTTTTTCCGAGTGGCAGGCAGTGACTAGTGGGGTACCGCAGGGATCGGTGCTAGGACCCCAGTTATTCACAATATATATTAATGATCTAGACGAGGGAACTAGATGTAATATCTCCAAGTTTGCAGACGACACAAAGCTGTGTGCTGTGAAGAGGATGCAGAGAAACTCCAGTATGATTTGGACAGGTTGGGTGATTGGGCAAATGCACGGCAGATGCAGTATAATGTGGATAAATGCGAGGTTATCCACTTTGGTGGCAAAAACAGGAAGGCAGATTATTATCTGAACAGCAATAGACTGGGAAAAGGGGAAGTGCAACGAGATCTGGGAGTCCTTGTGCACCAGTCGCTGAAGGTAAGCATGCAGGTGCAGCAGGCGGTTAAGAAGGCAAATGGTATGTTGGCCTTCATAGCGAGAGGATTCGAGTACAGGAGCAAGGATGTTTTGCTGTAGTTGTACAAGGCCTTGCTGAGACCACACCTTGAGTATTGTGTGCAGTTTTGGTCGTCTTATCGGAGGAAGGATGTTCTTGCCATGGAGGGAGTGCAGTGAAGATTCACCAGACTGATACCTGGGAGGCAGGAATGACGTATGAAGAGAGATTGGGTCGATTAGGCTTATATTCGCTAGAGTTTAGAAGAATGAGAGGGGAGCTCATTGAAACTTATAAAATTCTAACAGGACTAGACAGACTAGATGCAGGAAGGATGTTCCCGATGGCGGGGGAGTCCAGAACCAGAGGTCACAGTCTAAGGATAAGGGGTAAGCCATTTAGGACTGAGATGAGGAGGAATTTCTTCACCCAGAGAGTGGTGAACCTGTGGAATTCTCTACCACAGAAGGCAGTTGAGGCCAATTCATTAAATATATTCAAGAAGTAGATATATTTCTTAAGGCTAAAGGGATCAAGGGATATGGGGAGAAAGCAGGGACAAGGTACTGAATTTGGATGATCAGCCATAATCTCATTAAATGGTGGAGCAGGCTCGAGGGGCCGAATGGCCTACTCCTGCTCCTATCTTCTATGCTTCTATCTGTCCCTGTCCCAATTGCTGACTCTCTCTCACACCCCTCCCATGGTCAGTCTGTCCCTGTCCTAATTGCTGACTGTCTCTCACACCCCTCCCATGGTCAGTCTGCCCCTGTCCCAACTGCTGACTCTCTCTAACACCCCTCCCATGGTCAGTCTGTCCCTGTCCAAACTGCTGACTCTCTCTCACACCCCTCCCATGGTCAGTCTGTCCCTGTCCCAACTGCTGACTCTCTCTCACACCCCTCCCATGGTCAGTCTGTCCCTGTCCCAATTGCTGACTGTCTCTCACACCCCTCCCATGGTCAGTCTGTCCCTGTCCCAATTGCTGACTGTCTCTCACACCCCTCCCATGGTCAGTCTGTCCCTGTCCCAATTGCTGACTCTCTCAGATACACGAATGAATGGAGTCAGATATCAAAGTGAAGAAATGTTGAAATGTGTTGGGGCTGCAGAGTCTGCTCTGGATTAAATTCAATTCAACACCAACAGCTGACACACAACTGCAGCCCCAGCCCCAGCCACAGAACAAAACCGAGGCAGGTGCTCGAGAACGAAGGTTCTCAACGAGCAGGAAGGAGCTCACAGAGCTGTCGTCACGGATTGAGAAGCTTGGTGTGTGGAGCCCGGACACACATTTACCAGACCCATGCCTATCTGCCCACACCAACCAGTACAGACATACCCACCCTCCCAAGAGAATACTGTTGCTTGTATTCCCTTGAATATCGAAGATTAAGGGGTGATTTGATCGAGGTGTTTAAGATGATTAAAGGAGTGACAGGGTAGATAGAGAGAAATTATTTCCTCTGGTGGGGGGGAGTCCAGAACAAGGGGGCAGAACTTAAAATTAGAGCCAGGCTGTTCAGGGGTGATGTGTGGAAGCACTTCTTCACACAAAGGGTGGTGGAAATCTGGAACTCTCCCCCAAAAGGATGTGAATGCTGGGGGTCAATTGGAGCTTTCAAGACTGAGATCGCTAGATTTTTGTTAGGCAAGGGTATTAAGGGTTACGGAACCAAGAAGGGTAAATAGAGTTATGATGCAGATCATCCATGATCTAATTGAATGGCGGAACAACCTCAAGAGGCTGAATGGCCTCCTCCTGTTCCTAATTCCCGCAACCGTGCATCTTCCTGTCACTAAGGTAACCAAGCAGGCCAGGCATCAGACTGTTGTCCAATGATAGCCTCCCTGGCCCCTGGGCTGGCTGAGAGGGCGGAAGGTGCAGCCTCCCTGGCCCCTGGGCTGGCTGAGAGGGCGGAAGGTGCAGCCTCCCTGGCCCCTGGGCTGGCTGAGAGGGCGGAAGGTGCAGCCTCCCTGGCCCCTGGGCTGGCTGAGAGGGCGGAAGGTGCAGCCTCCCTGGCCCCTGGGCTGGCTGAGAGGGCGGAAGGAGCAGCCTCCCTGGCCCCTGGGCTGGCTGAGAGGGCGGAGGGTGCAGCCTCCCTGGCCCCTGGGCTGGCTGAGAGGGCGGAGGGTGCAGCCTCCCTGGCCCCTGGGCTGGCTGAGAGGGCGGAGGGTGCAGCCTCCCTGGCCCCTGGGCTGGCTGAGAGGGCGGAGGGTGCAGCCTCCCTGGCCCCTGGGCTGGCTGAGAGGGCGGAGGGTGCAGCCTCCCTGGCCCCTGGGCTGGCTGAGAGGGCGGAAGGAGCAGCCTCCCTGGCCCCTGGGCTGGCTGAGAGGGCGGAGGGTGCAGCCTCCCTGGCCCCTGGGCTGGCTGAGAGGGCGGAGGGTGCAGCCTCCCTGGCCCCTGGGCTGGCTGAGAGGGCGGAGGGTGCAGCCTCCCTGGCCCCTGGGCTGGCTGAGAGGGCGGAGGGTGCAGCCTCCCTGGCCCCTGGGCTGGCTGAGAGGGCGGAAGGTGCAGCCTCCCTGGCCCCTGGGCTGGCTGAGAGGGCGGAGGGTGCAGCCTCCCTGGCCCCTGGGCTGGCTGAGAGGGCGGAGGGTGCAGCCTCCCTGGCCCCTGGGCTGGCTGAGAGGGCGGAGGGTGCAGCCTCCCTGGCCCCTGGGCTGGCTGAGAGGGCGGAGGGTGCAGCCTCCCTGGCCCCTGGGCTGGCTGAGAGGGCGGAGGGTGCAGCCTCCCTGGCCCCTGGGCTGGCTGAGAGGGCGGAGGGTGCAGCCTCCCTGGCCCCTGGGCTGGCTGAGAGGGCGGAGGGTGCAGCCTCCCTGGCCCCTGGGCTGGCTGAGAGGGCGGAGGGTGCAGCCTCCCTGGCCCCTGGGCTGGCTGAGAGGGCGGAGGGTGCAGCCTCCCTGGCCCCTGGGCTGGCTGAGAGGGCGGAGGGTGCAGCCTCCCTGGCCCCTGGGCTGGCTGAGAGGGCGGAGGGTGCAGCCTCCCTGGCCCCTGGGCTGGCTGAGAGGGCGGAGGGTGCAGCCTCCCTGGCCCCTGGGCTGGCTGAGAGGGCGGAGGGTGCAGCCTCCCTGGCCCCTGGGCTGGCTGAGAGGGCGGAAGGTGCAGCCTCCCTGGCCCCTGGGCTGGCTGAGAGGGCGGAGGGTGCAGCCTCCCTGGCCCCTGGGCTGGCTGAGAGGGCGGAAGGTGCAGCCTCCCTGGCCCCTGGGCTGGCTGAGAGGGCGGAGGGTGCAGCCTCCCTGGCCCCTGGGCTGGCTGAGAGGGCGGAGGGAGCAGCCTCCCTGGCCCCTGGGCTGGCTGAGAGGGCGGAGGGTGCAGCCTCCCTGGCCCCTGGGCTGGCTGAGAGGGCGGAGGGAGCAGCCTCCCTGGCCCCTGGGCTGGCTGAGAGGGCGGAGGGTGCAGCCTCCCTGGCCCCTGGGCTGGCTGAGAGGGCGGAGGGTGCAGCCTCCCTGGCCCCTGGGCTGGCTGAGAGGGCGGAGGGTGCAGCCTCCCTGGCCCCTGGGCTGGCTGAGAGGGCGGAGGGTGCAGCCTCCCTGGCCCCTGGGCTGGCTGAGAGGGCGGAGGGTGCAGCCTCCCTGGCCCCTGGGCTGGCTGAGAGGGCGGAGGGTGCAGCGCTGTGGGGCGGCACTGATCCAATTAGCTTTTCCTCTCCTTCCCTTTTGTTGCCCGAGAGAAACCGTCCTTCTAAGGTACGGAAATCTACCAACCCACGGCATCGCCAAAACATGCCCGACGAAGGTCTTGGGAAACGTGAGTTAGGGTCAGTGAAGGATGGGATTTCGGTTGATACATCACAGCAGGACAAGGCGGCTGAGGGGTTTAACCCATGGAGTGCCAATCCACTTTGTTCTAAATATGCGGGTCTAGTATTGTCGGGGTTCTGGTGCTGCACCAGCAACTCAAAAGCTGTCAGCTCCAATCCTGCCACTGCCAGATTGCTGTCAAAACCCAACGCACGGCAGACCATCCTATCACTGTTGACCCTTTGGGGTAGAAATTGGTCGGCGTTGCACCTGCTATTGGGGTATAAAATGGCCGTAAACCATACCAAGTTATGTGGGACAGCTTGTGCCCAATCAACACAGGAGTTCGTCACAGTGCCAAATTCACGTGGGTCCTTTCTGCAAGACATCCTGTATTGACACCTAAAGCAAGCCAATTTTTTTTTTTATTCATTCAAATGTTGGAACTCCCTCCCTAACAGCACTGTGGGAGCACCTTCACCACACAGACTGCAGCGGTTCAAGGCGGCGGCGGCTCACCACCACCTTCTCAAGGGCATTTAGGGATGGGCAACAAATGCTGGCCTTGCCAGCGACGCCCACAGCCCATAAACTAATTTTTTTAAAAGTTCTGATCTCCATATTACAAAAAAGATACAGAAGCACTGGAGAAGGTGCAATTTTTTTTTTACCAGGATGATATAGAACTGAGAGATTATACTTATCAGGAAAGACTGAACAGGCTGGGGCTCTTTCTGCGAGAAAAGAGCAGGCTGAGGTCTGACCTGATAGAGGTCGTTAAAATTATGAAGGGGTTTCGATAGGGTAGACGTAGAGAGAGTGTTTCCACTTGTGGGGTAGGCCAGAACTAGGGGCCATAAATATAAGATAGTCCAATAAGGGATTCAGGAGAAACTTCTTTACCCAGAGAGTGGTGAGAATGTGGAACTCGCTACCACAGGGAGTGGTTGAGGCAAATAGGATAGAGGCTTTTAAGGAGAACCTAGATAAACACATGAGGGAGAATCGAATAGGATAGGTTGATATGAAGAGGGATGGGTGGAGGCTCGTGTGGAGCATAGACACCAGCATAGACTAGTTGGGTCTAATGGCCTGTTGCTGTGCTGCACATTCGATGTAATTCTACGTGAATGGGGAGCGACTCGGTGCCAAACCTGTTCGATGGATACCTTTCAACTGAAAGTCTTGGAAACTGTTTCCCTCTTGTGGCCAGGCCAGGGATTACAATTGCAATTGCCAGTATGTTCGTCACACTTAGCCGTGCTGGAGATGGCTCGACACTGAAGGCCCCGAATTTCCTCCGGGGGCTCTGCCCTAACTGCGGGGTTAACCACTCAGATGTGCCGGCCCCTCTCTGTTTCCGGCACTCCGCCTGCCCCTTTACAACACCTTGCATTTGTACAGCGCATTTAAAGTAGAAAAACGTCCCAGACCGCTTCACAGGAGCAATTATCAAACAAATATAGACGTCAAGCCACGTAAGGAGATCTTAGGAAAGGTGACTAAAAGCTTGGTCAAAGAGGTAGGTTTTAAGGAGCGTCTTAAAGGAGGAGAGAGAGGTAGAGAGGCGGAGAGGTTTAGGGAGGGAATTCCAGAGCTTAGGGCCTCGGCAGCTGAAGCACGGCCAATGGTGGAGCGATTGAAATCGGGGATGCTCAAGAGTCCAGAATTAGAGGAGCGCAGAGATCTCGGGGGGTTGTAGGGCTGGATGAGGTACTTTTTAGGAACACAGGAACAGGAGTGGGTCATTCAACCCCTCAAGCCTGTTCTGCCATTCAATGCGATCATGGCTGATCCGCATCTTAACTCCATCCACCCGCCTTGGTTCCATATCTCTTAATAGAAACATAGAAGATAGGAGCAGGAGTAGGCCATTCGGCCCCTCGAGCCTGTTCCGCCATTTAATGAGATCATGGCTGATCATCCAAATTCAGTACCCTGTCCCTGCTTTCTCCCCATATCCCTTGATCCCTTTAGCCTTAAGAAATATATCTATCTCCTTCTTGAATATATTTAATGAATTGGCCTCAACTGCCTTCTGTGGTAGAGAATTCCACAGGTTCACCACTCTCTGGGTGAAGAAATTCCTCCTCATCTCAGTCCTAAATGGCTTACCCCTTATCCTTAGACTGTGACCTCTGGTTCTGGACTCCCCCGCCCTCGGGAACATCCTTCCTGCATCTAGTCTGTCTAGCCCTGTTAGAATTTTATAAGTTTCAATGAGATCCCCTCTCATTCTTCTAAACTCTAGCGAATACAAGCCCAATCGTCCCAATCTCTCCTCATACGTCATTCCTGCCATCCCAGGTATCAGTCTGGTGAATCTTCACTGCACTCCCTCCATGGCAAGAACATCCTTCCTCAGATAAGGCGATCAAAACTGCACACAATACTCAAGGTGTGGTCTCACCAAAGCCCTGTACAACTGCAGCAAGACATCCTTGCTCCTGTACTCGAATCCTCTCGCTATGAAGGCCAACATACCATTTGCCTTCTTAACCGTCTGCTGCACCTGCATGCTTACCTTCAGCGACTGGTGCACAAGGACACCCAGGTCTCGTTGCACTTCCCCTTTTCCCAATCTATTGCCGTTCAGATAATTATCTGCCTTCCTGTTTTTGCCACCAAAGTGGATAACCTCGCATTTATCCACATTATACTGCATCTGCCGTGCATCTGCCCAATCACCCAACCTGTCCAAATCATACTGGAGTTTCTCTGCATCCTCTTCACAGCACACAGCTTTGTGTCGTCTGCAAACTTGGAGATATTACATCTAGTTCCCTCGTCTAGATCATTAATATATATTGTGAATAACTGGGGTCCTAGCACCGATCCCTGCGGTACCCCACTAGTCACTGCCTGCCACTCGGAAAAAGACCCGTTTATTCCAACTCTTTGCTTCCTGTCTGCCAACCAGTTCTCTATCCAAGTCAGTACCTTACCCCCAATCCCATGTGCTTTAACTTTACACGCTAATCTCTTATGCGGGACCTTATCGAAAGCCTTCTGAAAGTCCAAATACACCACATCCACTGGTTCTCCCTTATCTATTCTACCAGTTACATCCTCAAAAAATTCCAGTAGATTAGTCAAGCATGATTTACCTTTTGTAAATCCATGTTGACTTTGTCCGATCCTGTCACTGTTTTCCAAGTGCTCTGCTATTACATCTTTTATAATGGACTCTAGCATTTTCCCCACTACTGATGTCAGGCATACCGGTCCATAATTCCCCGTTTTCTCTCTACCACCTTTTTTAAATAGTGGGGTTACATTAGCTACCCTCCAATCCATGGGAACTGTTCCAGAGTCTATAGAATTTTGGAAGATGACCAGCAATGCATCTACTATTTCTAGGGTCACTTCCTTAAGTACCCTAGGATGTAGATTATCAGGCCCTGGGGATTTATTGGCCTTTAATCCCGTCAATTTCCCTAACACCATTTCCTACAAATACTGATTTCATTCAGTTCCTCCCTCTCATTAGATCCTATGTTCCCCGACATCTCTGGGAGGTTATTTGTGTCATCCTTTGTGAAGACAGAACCAAAGTATGTATTTAATTGGTCTGCCATTTCTTTGTTCCCCATTATAAATTCCTCTGATTCTGACTGCAAGGGACCTACGCTTGACTTCACCAATCTTTTTCTCTTCACATATCTATAGAAGCTTTTACAGTCAGTTTTTATGTTTCCTGCAAGCTTACTCTCATACTCTATTTTCCCCCTCTTAATTAATCCCTTTGTCCTCCTTTGCTGAATCCTAAACTGCTCCCAATCCTCAGGTTTGTTGCTTTTTCTGGCCAATTTATATGTCCTCTCCTTGGATCTTATGCTATCCCTAATTTCCCTTGTTAGCCACGGTTGAGTCACCTTTTTATTTTTATTTTTATGCCAAACAAGGATGAACAAATTCTGCAGTTCATCCATGCGATCTTTAAATGTTTGCCATTGCCTATCCACCATCAACCCTTTAAGTAACGTTCCCCAATCCATCCTAGCCAACTCACGCCTCATACCATCATAGTTTCCTTTATTTAAATTCAGGACCCTAGTCTCTGAGTCAACTACTTCACTCTCCATCTTAATGAAGAATTCTATCATATTATGATCGCTCCTCCCCAAGGGGCCTCGCACAACAAGATTGCTAATTAATCCTTTCTCATTACATAATACCCAGTTTAAGATGGCCTGATCTCCAGTTGGTTCCTCGACATATTGGTCCAGGAAACCATCCCGGACAGGCTGTTGTCGGGAGCGACGAGACCAGAGGTGCTGTGAGGTGCTGTGAGGTGCTGCTGTTGTCGGGAGCGACGACACCAGAGGTGCTGTGAGTATTTGAACTCACTTTCGCGGGCTTTTCTTCACAGGCTGTTGTCGGGAGCGACGAGACCAGAGGTGCTGTGAGGTGCTGTGAGTATTTGAACTCACTTTCGCGGGCTTTTCTTCACAGGCTGTTGTCGGGAGCGACGAGACCAGAGGTGCTGTGAGGTGCTGTGAGTATTTGAACTCACTTTCGCGGGCTTTTCTTCACAGGCTGTTGTCGGGAGCGACGAGACCAGAGGTGCTGTGAGTATTTGAACTCACTTTCGCGGGCTTTTCTTCACAGGCTGTTGTCGGGAGCGACGAGACCAGAGGTGCTGTGAGGTGCTGTGAGTATCTGAACTCACTTTCGCGGGCTTTTCTTCACAGGCTGTTGTCGGGAGCGACGAGACCAGAGGTGCTGTGAGGTGCTGTGAGTATTTGAACTCACTTTCGCGGGCTTTTCTTCACAGGCTGTTGTCGGGAGCGACGAGACCAGAGGTGCTGTGAGGTGCTGTGAGTATTTGAACTCACTTTCGCGGGCTTTTCTTCACAGGCTGTTGTCGGGAGCGACGAGACCAGAGGTGCTGTGAGGTGCTGTGAGTATTTGAACTCACTTTCGCGGGCTTTTCTTCACAGGCTGTTGTCGGGAGCGATGAGACCAGAGGTGCTGTGAGGTGCTGTGAGTATTTGAACTCACTTTCGCGGGCTTTTCTTCACAGGCTGTTGTCGGGAGCGACGAGACCAGAGGTGCTGTGAGGTGCTGTGAGTATTTGAACTCACTTTCGCGGGCTTTGCTTCACAGGCTGTTGTGGGGAGCGACGAGACCAGAGGTGCTGTGAGGTGCTGTGAGTATTTGAACTCACTTTCGCGGGCTTTTCTTCACAGGCTGTTGTCGGGAGCGACGAGACCGGAAGCGGACCAGGTGGGAAGCACCCAGGTGAACGGCATTTAAGGAGGGTGGTGGCTTAAACCCGAGTTCTTACAGAGTAGGAACCCCCACCCGCCCTCCTCCTCCAACCTACTAGTCTTTTAGCAGTCTAAAAACAGAGGTCACAAATTTTTTGGTCTCAGTTTCTTTTCAGCAGGGCAGGAACCAGGAGGAGCGGGAAGTCGGCGTAGGACCAAGGGGACACAAGACCGGGAAATCAGCGAAAGACCAGGGAGGTAAGACTAACTGGTAAGTACTTTCCTCAAACCTTCCTAGAAAGTAAAACTAAAACTAGTGGGATTTGGTTAGTTTAAAAAGGAATAAGAGGAGTACAGTATACATTGGTCTAAGTAAGCTTCGGGAAAACAAAAGTCAATAAATAAACTAAAACTAGAAAATTAAAAAGTAATATAAGGGTTAAGTCATGGCAGTAGAGCTCGGACCTGTGTCATGCTCCTCCTGTAACATGTGGGAAATCAGGGACGCTTCCTGTGTCCCTGACAACCATGTGTGCGGGAAGTGTGTCCAGCTGCAGCTCATGTGGGACCGCATGACGGCCCTTGAGCTGCGGATGGACTCACTTTGGAGCATCCACGATTCTGAGAGGGTTGTGGATAACACATTTAGTGAGTTGGTCACACCGCAGGTTAAGGCCAGCGTAGATAGTACATGGGTGACCAAAAGGCAGAGCAAGGGCAGGAAGGTAGTGCAGAAATCCCCTGGGGTTGTCTCCCTTAGCAACAGGTTCACCGCCTTAGGTGCTGTTGTCGGGGGGGATGACTCATCGGGGGAAGGCACCAGCAGCCAGGCTCATGGCACCATGACTGGCTCTGTTGCAAAGAAGGGAGGGAAAAAGAGTGGCAGGGCTATAGTAATAGGGGATTCGATTGTAAGGGGAATAGATAGGGGTTTCTGTGGTCGCGACCGAGACTCCAGGATGGTATGTTGCCTCCCTGGTGCAAGGGTCAAGGATGTCTGAGGGTTTTATACCTTAATGCGAGAAGCATCAGGAACAAGGTAGATGAATTAGCTGTGGAAATAGAGGTTAATAATTATGATCTAATTGGGATTACGGAAACATGGTTGCAGGGTGAGCAGGGCTGGGAGCTTAACATACAGGGGTATTCAGTATTTAGGAAGGATCGACAAAAAAGAAAGGGAGGAGGGGTAGCATTGCTGGTAAAAGAGGGGATAAATGCAATTGAAAGGAAGGATATTAACTCAGTTAATACAGAATCTATATGGGTGGACCTAAGAAATAGCGAGGGGCGAAAAACATTAATAGGAGTGGTATATAGGCCTCCAAATAGTAAAATAGAGGTTGGGGAGGGCATCACGAGGGAAATTAGAGAAGCGTGCAATAAGAGCACAGCTGTCATCATAGGTGACTTTAACTTACATATAGATTGGACTAGCCTAATCAGTAAAAATAATGAGGAGGAGGAATTCGTTGAGTGTTTAAGGGATGGTTATCTGGATCAATATGTCGAGGAACCAACTCGGGAACAGGCTATATTGGACTGGGTACTGTGCAATGAGAAGGGACTAATTAGTAATCTTGTTGTACGGGGACCCTTGGGTCAGAGCGATCATAACATGATCGATTTCTCACTCGAAATGGAGAGCGAAGAAATTGACTCAGAGACTAAGGTCCTGAATTTAAACAAGGGGAATTATGATGCCATTAGACGGGAACTGAGTAGGTCTGATTGGACAACGTTCCTGGGAGGACTGGAGGTAGATAAACAATGGCAAGCATTTAAAGATAGAATGACAAAATTGCAAAAATTGTTTATACCAATCTGGCATAAAAGGAAATCTAAAAAGGTGACTCAACCGTGGATAACAGGGGAAATTAGAGACAGCATAAAATCCAAAGATAGGGCGTATAAAATAGCCAAAAAAAGCGCCAGAGCGGAAGATTGGGAACAGTTTAAGATAGAGCAAAGGAGGACAAAGGGCTTAATCAAGAGGGGCAAAATAGCTTACGAAAGCAAGCTGGCGGAAAATATAAAAACTAACTCCAAAAGCTTTTATAAGTATATCAAGAGGAAAAGACTGGTGAAAACCAAAGTTGGTCCATTGCAGTCAGATACGGGGGAATATATAACGGGAAATAAGGAAATGGCAGACCAACTAAATGCATACTTTGGGTCAGTCTTTACGAAGGAAGACACAAAAAACCTCCCTGGGATATCGGGAAAAATAGGGACATTGGCAAAGGAGGAACTGACGCAAATCAATATCTCTAAGGATATGGTGTTAAGGAAGCTAAAGGGATTGAAGGCGGACAAATCCCCAGGGCCTGATAACATGCATCCTAGGGTACTGAAGGAGGTGGCCCTAGAGATAGCGGATGCACTAAGTATGATTTTTCAGAATTCATTAGACTCGGGAACAGTGCCCATGGATTGGAGGGTAGCTAACGTTACCCCACTATTCAAAAAGGGGGGTAGGGAAAAAGCAGGTAATTACAGACCTGTAAGCCTTACATCAGTTGTGGGCAAAATGCTGGAGTCCATCATTAAGGATGAAATAGCGGAGCACTTAGCAAATGGGGACAGGATAGGACAGAGTCAACATGGATTTACAAAGGGTAAATCGTGCTTGACTAATCTATTGGAATTTTTTGAGGGAGTAACTGGTAAAATAGATGGGGGAGAGCCAGTAGATGTGGTGTACCTGGACTTCCAAAAGGCCTTCGACAAGGTCCCACATAAAAGATTAGCATGGAAAATTGAAGCTCATGGGATAAAGGGGAAAGTATTGACGTGGATAGAGAACTGGCTGTCAGATAGAAAACAGAGAGTTGGAATAAACGGCTCATTTTCTGAATGGCAGGCAGTAACAAGTGGGGTACCACAGGGATCTGTCCTGGGTCCCCAGCTGTTCACAATTTACATTAATGACCTGGATCAGGGAGTCGGATGCAGCATTTCCAAATTTGCAGACGACACTAAACTAGGAGGGGGGGTGGGCTCAGAGGAGGAGACCAGGAAGCTCCAGAGCGATTTGGACAGACTGGGTGATTGGGCGGATAAATGGCAGATGCACTATAATGTGGACAAGTGCGAAGTTATCCACCTTGGGTGCAGGAACGGGAGGGCAAATTATTATTTAAATGGCAATAAATTGGGAGAGGGGGAAGTACAGAGAGACCTGGGTGTTCTTGTACACCAGTCACTGAAGGCGAGCATGCAGGTGCAACAGGCGGTCAAGAAGGCAAACGGTATGCTGGCCTTCATAGCAAAAGGGTTGGAATACAGGAACAGGGATACCTTGCTGCAGCTGTACAGGGCACTGGTGAGACCACACCTCGAGTACTGTGTACAGTTTTGGTCGCCTCATCTGAGGAAAGATGTTCTTGCCATGGAGGGGGTGCAGCGGCGATTCACCAGGCTGATACCAGGAATGGCGGGATTGACCTATGAGGAGAGACTATGTAGTTTAGGGATGTACACACTGGAGTTTAGAAGATTGAGAGGGGACCTCATAGAAGTGTATAAAATTCTGACAGGTCTAGACAGACTAGATGCAGAAGGAATGTTTCCCTTGGCGGGTGAGAACAGAACTAGAGGACATAATTTAAGGATAAGGGCTAAACCATTTAGGACAGAAATGAGGGGGAATTTCTTCACTCAGAGGGTGGTGAACCTGTGGAACTCATTGCCACAGAGGGCAGTGTACGCCAGCTCATTAAATATATTTAAGAGGGAATTAGATATATTTCTACAGGCAAAAGGGGTTAAGGGTTACGGAGAGAAGGCGGGGACGGGATACTGAATTGGAGGATCAGCCATGATCTCATTAAATGGCGGAGCAGGCTCGAAGGGCCGGATGGCCTACTCCTGCTCCTATCTTCTATGTATCTATGTATGTATACACTCTCGGAATTCCTCCTCCACAGTATTGTTAATACCCTTGTCTTTCAAAAATCTATCGATCTCAGATTTAAAATGATTAATTGAGCTAGCATCTACTGCTTTTTGTGGGAGAGTTCCACACTTCTACCATCCTTTGCATGAAGAAGTCTTTTCCAGCACTGAACATCACCCATCTCAGTGTTTACAAAAGTGGGACTGCAGCGGTTCAAGAAGGCGGCTCACCACCACCTTCTCAAGGGCAACCAGTTATGGGCAATAAATGCTGGCCTTGCCAGTGACGCCCATATCCCGAGAATGAATTTTTAAAAATCCTCCTCCTGACTTGACTTTTGAAAACACATCAAAGATTGAGCTGATCAGTCTTCCCAATCTGGGCTCTCTCTCCGCACACCCAGCTCAGAGAAATTCCCTTTGAAGTCTCGGTTCAGCGAAGGGAACCCCAGATTTTAAAAACTCAAATCATGGACCAGGAAAGAGAGAAAATGAATTTGTTATGGAAACTGGTTAGGATCGATCAGGTAGGTTACACAAAAACAGAAACAGAAACAGAGTTAGATATAACACTCACAACTAGGGGGATCAAGGGGTATGGCGAGAAAGCAGGAATGGGGTACTGAGGTAGCATGTTCAGCCATGAACGCATTGAATGGCGGTGCAGGCTCGAAGGACCGAATGGTCTACTCCTGTACCTATTTTCTATGTTTCTATGTAAAATGAACAGAGTGGAAGAGAATAATAGAGACACTAGAATCAAAGAATCCTGCAGCACAGAAGGAGGCCATTTGGCCCATCGTGCCTGTGCCGGCTCTTTGAACGAGCTCTCCAATTAGTCCCACTCCCCCTGCTCTTCCCTACAGCCCTGCAAATTTTCGCCCTTCAAGTATTTATCCAATTCCCTTTTGAAAGTTACTATTGAATCTGCTTCCTCCGCCCTTTCAGGCAGCGCGTTCCAGATCACAACAACTCGCTGAGTAAAAAATGTTTCCTCATGTTGCCTCTGGTTCTTTTGCCAATTACCTTAAATCTGTGTCCTCTGGTTACCAGCCCTTCAGTCACTGGAACAGTTTATCCTTATTTACTCTATCAAAACCTTTCATGATTTTGAACAGGTCTATCAAATCTCCCCTTAACCTCCTCTGCTCGAAGAACAATTCCAGCTTCTCCAGTCTCTCCACATAACCGAAGTCTTCATCCCCAGTACCATTCTAGTAAATCTCCTCCGCACCCTCTCCTAGGCTTTGACATCCTTCCTAAAGTGCGGTGCCCAGAATTTGACACAATACTCCAGCTGGGGCCGAACCAGTGTTTTATAAAGGTTCAGCATAACTTCCTTGCTTTTGTAATTCATGCCTGTTTATAAACCCAAGGATTCGATGTGCTTTTAACAGCCTTCTCAACTTGTGTACAAATACCCCCAGGTCTCTTTGGTCCAATTTTAAAGGTGGTGCAGGATCATTTAGTTTATATTGCCTCTCCTCATTCTTCATACCAAAATGTATCACTTCACAATTAGGATAAGCTGAACTGAAGTGTTTAAAACTTTTCATTAAAATTGTGTTATCATGGCAGAATTTATCAGGGCCAAAGTTCATGGGGTAAATCGACTCCAGGTGTCATCCGTGGGTCAGTGGGCAGCACTCTCGACTCTGAGTCAGAGGTTCTTGGTTCAAACTCCCGTTCGGAGATCTGAGTACACAATCCAGGCTCACACTCGCAGTACAGTACTGAGGGAGCGCTGTACTGTCGGAGGGGCAGTACTGAGGGAGCGCTGCACTGTCGGAGGGGCAGTACTGAGGGAGTGCTGCACTGTCATAGGGGCAGTACTGAGGGAGCGCTGCACTGTCGGAGGGGCAGTACTGAGGGAGTGCTGCACTGTCATAGGGGCAGTACTGAGGGAGCGCTGCACTGTCGGAGGGGCAGTACTGAGGGTGCGCTGCACTGTCGGAGGGGCAGTACTGAGGGAGCGCGGTACTGTCGGATGGGCAGTACTGAGGGAGCGCTGCGCTGTCGGATGGGCAGTACTGAGGGAGCGCTGCACTGTCGGAGGGACAGTACTGAGGGAGTGCTGCATTATGGGAGGTGCCGTCTTTCGGATGAGACGTTAAACTGTCTGCCCTCTCAAGTGGATGTAAAAGATCCCATGGCACTACTGGGAGAAGAGCAGGGGAGTTATCCCCGGTGTCCTGGCCAATATCTACCCCTCAACCAATATCACCAAGTCCGATTATCTGGTCATTATCTCATTTGTAGGAGCTTGCTGTGCATAAATTGGCTGCCGCGTTTCCTGCATTACAACAATGACTACATTCCAAAAAGTACTTAATTGGCTATAAAGGGCTTTGGGCTGTCTTGAGGTCCTGATAGGTGCTATATTAAATGCAAATCTTTCTTTGTCCTGATGTTTGAGCACATTTATTACTATAATATTAGCGTTCATTTTGATCTTGCTGTGAATGAGCTGAAAACATAAAAGCGGATTGTAAAAGCTTCTACAAGTATGTAAAAAGAAAAAGATTTGTGAAGACAAATGTAGGTCCCTTACAGTCAGAAACGGGAGAATCTATAATGGGGAACAAGGAAAAGGCAGAGCAATTAAACAAATGCTTTAGTTCTGTCTTCACGGAAGAGGACACAAATAACTTCCCATCCCAGAAATGCTAGGGAACCAAGGGTCTAGTGAGAAGGAGGAATTAAAGGAAATTAGTATTAGTAAAAAAATAGTGCTGGAGAAATTAATGGGACTGAAAGCTGATAAATCCCCAGGGCCTGATAATCTACATCCCAGGGTACTAAAAGAGGTAGCCATGGAGATAGTGGATGAATTGGTTGTCATCTTCCAAAATTCTATAGATTATGGAACAGTTCCTGCAGATTGGAGGGTGGCAAATGTAATCCCGCTATTTAAAAAAGGAGCGAGAGAGAAAACAGGGAACTACAGACCGGTTAGCCTAACATCAGTAGTAGGGAAATTGCTAGAGTCTATTATAAAGGATGTGATAACAGGACACTTAGAAAATATCAACGGGATTAGACAAAGTCAACATGGATTTATGAAAGGGAAATCGTGTTTGACAAACCTACTGGAATTTTTTTGAGGATGTAACTGGTAGAATAGATAAGGGAGAACCAGTGGATGTGGTGTATTTGGATTTTCAGAAGGCCTTTGATAAAGTCCCACATAAGAGGTTAGTGTGCAAAATTAAAGCACATGGGATTGAGGGTAATATACTGGCATGGATTGAAAATTGGTTAACAGACAGGAAAGAGAGAGTAGGAATAAATGGGTCTTTTTCGGGGTGGCAGGCAGTGACTAGTGGGGTACTGTGTGCAGTTTTGGTCTCCTTACCTAAGAAAGGATATACTTGCCATAGAGGGAGTGCAGCGAAGGTTCACCAGACTGATTCCTGGGATGGCAGGACTGTCGTATGAGGAGAGATTGGGTCGACTAGGCCTGTATTCACTAGAGTTTAGAAGAATGAGAGGGGATCTCATTGAAACGTCTAAAATTCTGACAGGGCTAGACAGACTGGGTGCAGGGAGGATGTTTCCCCTGGCTGGGGGTCGAGAACCAGGGGTCACAGTCTCAGGATACGGGGTAGGACATTTAGGACTGAGATGAGGAGAAATTTCTTCACTCAAAGGGTGGTGAACCTGTGGAATTCTCTTCCACAGAAGGCTGTGGAGGCCAAGTCACTGAATATATTTAAGGAGGAGATAGATAGATTTCTAGACATAAAAGGCATCAAGGGGTATGAGGAGAGAGTGAGAATATGATATTGAGATAGAGGATCAGCCATGATCACATTGAATGGCGGAGCAGGCTCGAAGGGCTGAATGGCCTACTCCTGCTCCTATTTTTCTATGTTTCTATGTTCCAAAACACATAGAACCCTGAACCTGTCAGCAATCTAAAGGGATAAAAGATATGACGGAGGTCCTAGTGTGTGGGCAGCATTGCACATTTTCAAAGAGCTCTTTCTGCGATGAAATACAATCGTCATTTTGTGCAGCTGATGGTTGACTAGAGTACAGAAATCATAATTCATGCCAGACACTGATGCAAGTGTAAATCTGTTGGTAATTAATTACATATCTGTGCTCTGGACTCGGAAACAAAAAGCACTTGTTAAGAAGGTTATGAGATCCATTTTCTTCCTCCACACCCCGCCCCAGCTCTCCCGACATGGGCCTCACACTCACTGCATGAAAGAGGGCTGCAGGCAGGCAGGCTCCCTCGCCCCCCCTTCCCCCACCCGAATGTTGCTCTCCAACCGCGACGATGGCTCGATGGGCAATGACGGGACCCATCAGTCTCTCTCAGCTGTCCTTGTGCCAACATTGCTCCCTCTACCAACACCACCAAGCACAGATCGACTGCTCGTTTAATCTGGTGGCTGTCTTTCTGGGATCCTGCTGTGCACTAAATGGCTGCCAACATGTGCCTGTATGATCACAGTCACACCACAGCACAAAGCAATGAATTCTTTGTGCCTGCTACATTTTGAGAGGTTTCTGAGAGGTGTGATAAGGTGCTGTATAAACGGAAGTAGTTCTTGCACGGTTGTGTACTGTGGTGGTTACTTTACTGGACTCATAATCCAGAGAACTGTGAGTTCAAATCCCACCGTGGCGGTTCGAGGATTTGAATTCAGTTGGAAATAGAAAGCTGGCGTCAGTAAAAGTGACCATGAAGCTGTCGGATTGTCGTTAAAACCCAACTGGCTCACTCATGTCCTTTAGGGAAAGAAACCTGCCGTCCTTGCCCGGTCTGGGCCTTTGTGTGACTCCAGTCCCACATCAACATAGGTGACTCCAAACTGCCCTCTGAAGTGGCCTAGCGAGACACTCAGTAGCATCAACTCACTTCCAGCAGCTCAAGAAGGCAGCTCACCACCATTTTCTCAGCGAAATGAAGGATGGGCGATAAATGCCGGCCTTGCCAGTGACGCCCACATCCCAAGAAGCAGATGTATTCCAACATTGCACCAGGGAAATGAGACAATCGCAATTCACACTGGCACTTAGAAGGGAGACGCAGTGACACAGGTCCTGTGATGCCTGGGTCAATAGTGTACAGAGGAAGGGGAGAGCAGGGAAGCTGGACCCGAGCACAGGTCTCAGCAGTGAAACGGAGCTGGTGTCTGAAATAGCCCCGGCAGCACACGGGAAGGCTCCCTTGCCCCAGTACAGTGATTGGGCTGACTGCTCAGAAACTGCTCTCCCTGCCCAGGGAGCCAGCAACCAAGACTTGTGCACGTGCAGGCCAAGGGAAAGGGGAGAGGTGTCCCCCTAATGGTGCCCTGCCCTGCCCCCTTGAAATGTTCAAGTGTCCTACATTGCACCCACAGCAAACCAATACACTGAACAGCAAAAATTCCACAGGTTGTATTGAGGGAGGGTTCCAAAAAAACACAACAGTTCAATACACTGTGTTGGGACTGGGTCAATGAAGCAAAAATGTATGTTAAAAAAGAAAGACTTGTGTTTATATAGCGCCTTTCACGACCACTGGACATCCCAAAGCGCTTCACAACCAATGAAGTCATTTTTGAAGTGTAGTCACTGTTGTAATGTAGGAAACGCAGCAGCCAATTTACGCACAGCAAGCTCCCTCAAACAGCAATGTGATAATGACCAGATAATCTGTTTTTGTGATGTTGGTTGAGGGATAAATATTGGCCCAGGACACCAGGAATAACTCCCCTGCTCTTCTTCAAAATAGTGCCAGGGGATCTTTTACATCCACCCGAGAGAGCAGATGGGGCTTCGGTTTAACATCTCATCCGAAAGACAGCACCTCCGATTGACAGGGTAGATGCTGAGAGGTTGTTTCCCCTGGCTGGAGTGTCTAGAACTAGGGGGCATAGTCTCAGGATAAGGGGTCGGCCATTTAAGACTGAGATGAGGAGGAATTTCTTCACTCAGAGGGTTGTGAATCTTTGGAATTCTCTACCCCAGAGGGCTGTGAATGCTGAGTCTTTATGAGTATATAGATTTTTGGATCAAGGGGAATCAAGGGATATCGGGATCGGGCGGGAAAGTGGAATTGAGGTCGATGATCAGCCATGATCTTATTGAATGGTGGAGCAGACTCAAGGGACCGTATGGCCTACTCCTGCTCTTATTTCTTATGTTCTCCGACAGTGCAGCACTCACTCAGCACTGCACTGGAGTGTCAGCCTAGATTTTGTGTTCAAGTCTCTGGAGTGGGACTTGACCCCACGACCTTCTGTTTCAGAGGCGCAAGTGCTAGCCACTGAGCCACAGCTGACACAAATACCGCACTGGTGCAGGATTGATGTTGGATCGCGATGACGAGCATTCACACACTCGTCCCAGCTGGTTACCAGGGCACCACAATGTTCCCGAGCTGGCGCCGCACACAAACGCCCGCTGTTCCACGCTAAGCATCTCACAGACAGCTGCACACTGAGAGCATCACTGCTGCACCGCTGTCACTGGTCAGCGTAACATCGTGCAACAGTCACAGCTGCTGTCGTTGATTCTTCAGGGAGGTGAAAAACCCGAGATAAAAACCAATCGGCGATTTGTGGAAAAAGAAAGCTCTGGGAAATTCCTCCCCGACTCCCTGAGCCAATCCAGCGAAGCTCCAGGAAACCGCGGGGCAGCCATGACGCATTCCCAGAATTGAACACTGCACGATTTGCGCGAAGCAGCCGTTCCAATCTTTGTGACCAGCCTGAGGGATTATGCTGACTGCACAGCGTGCACACGTATACACGTGGGAATCCAGGCCAGCCGTGAAGCAGCAGAGGTGAAACCAGCGGGAACACCCCACGCTCACACTCCAGCCACGAGACCACCACTTCTGCGCTTATGTCATAGAGTTATACAGCACAGAAAGAGGCCCTTCGGCCCATCGTGTCCGCGCCGGCCATCAAGCCCTGTCTATTCTAATCCCATTTTCCAGCACTTGGTCCGTAGCCTTGTATGCTATGGCGTTTCAAGTGCTCATCTAAATGCTTCTTGAATGTTGTGAGGATTCCTGCCTCTACCACCCTTTCAGGCAGTGAGTTCCAGATTCCAACCACCCTCTGGGTGAAAAAGTTTTTCCTCAAATCCCCTCTAAACCTCCTGCCCCTTACCTTGAAACTCTGCCCCCTGGTTATTGACCCCTCTACTAAGGGGAAAAGTTCCTTTCTATCTACCCTATCTATGCCCCTCATAATTTTGTACACCTCAATCAGGTCCCCCTCAGCCTTCTCCGCTCTAAGGAAAACAACCCCAGCCTGTCCAGTCTCTCTTCATAGCTGAAGCGCTGCAGCCCAGGTAACATCCTGGTGAATCTCCTCTGCACCCTCTCCAATGCAATCACATCCTTCCTATAGTGTGGCGACCAGAGCTGCACACAGTATTCCAGCTGTGGCCTAACTAGCGTTTTGTACAGCTCCATCATAACCTCCCTGCTCTTATATTCTATGCCTCGGCTAATGAAGGCAAATATCCCATATGCCTTTTTAACCACCTTATCTACCTGTCCTGCTGCCTTCAGGGATCTATGTACATGCACACCAAGGTCCCTCTGATCCTCTGTCCTTCCTAGGGTCCTACCATTCATTGTGTATTCCCTTGCCTTGTTAGTCCTCCCTTACGTGGCTCGTTCCCGAGGCAAAAGCCGCAAAGATCCCGCTTTGCGTTTACTTCCCGTGGGCGCTTCTCCTCATCGAACGATCCCGGGGCTCCCGATCCCCTCCAGCAACCTCATTGGCACACTCCTTGCTCGGCGCGTGCTGGCTGTGCACAAGTTGGTGGGACATGACACACAGCTTATCCTGGGGTCTGCGGTAGCGCTACATAAATACAGTGGTCTTTAAAATTATGAAAGGTCTTTAAAATTATGAAAGGTCTTTGATAGAGTAGATAGAGAGAGAATGTTTCCACTTGTGGGGAAGAGCATAACTCAAGGCCATCAATATAAGATAGTCACCAAGAAATCAAATGGGGAATTCAGGAGAAACTTCTTTACCCAGAGAGTGGTGAGAATGTGGAACTCGCTCCCACAGGGAGTGGTTGAGGCGAATAGTACAGATGCATTTAAGGGGAGGCTAGACAAACATATGAGGGAAAAGGGAATAGAGGGTTACGCTGATAGAATTAGAAGAGGAAAGACGGGAGGAGGCTCGAGTGGAGCATAAACGCCGGCATGGACTGGTTGGGCCGAATGGCCTGTTTCTGTGCGGTATATCCCATGTAATCCATATTCAAGTACCGAAGGAAAAAAAATTTGCAGGGCTACGGGGGTAGGGCGGGGGAGTGGGACTCGCTGAAGTGCTCTTGCAGAGAGCTGGCACGGGCTCGATTGACCGAATGGCCTTCTTCTGTGCTGTAACCATTCTATGATTCTACGTCATTGCTTGTGAAGCGCTTTGGGATGTCCTAGAATCATAGAAAGTTACAGCATGGAAGGAGGCCATTTCGGCCCATCGTGTCTGCGCCAGCCAACAAAGAGCTATCCAGCCTAATCCTACTTCCCAGCTCTTGGTCCGTAGCCCTGCAGGTTACAGCATCCCAGGTGCACATCCAAGTACTTTTTAAATGTGGTTAGAGTTTCTGCCTCTACCACCCTTTCAGGCAGTGAGTTCCAGACCCCCACAACCCTCTGGGTGAAGAAATTTCCCCTCAAATCCCCTCTAAACCTTCCCCCAATTATTTTAAATCTGTGCCCCCTGGTTTTTGACCCCTCTGCTAAGGGAAATAGGTCCTTTCTATCCACTTTATCTAGGCCCCTCATAATTTTATACACCTCAACAAGGTCTCCCCTCAGCCTCCTCTGTTCCAAGGAAAACAGACCCAGCCTATCCAGTCTTTCCTCATAGCTAAGATTCTCTACTCCCGGCAACATCCTTGTAAATCTCCTCTCTACCCTCTCTAGTGCAACCACATCTTTCCTGTAATGTGGTGACCAGAACTGCATGCAGTACTCTAGCTGAGGCCTAACTAGTGTTTTATACAGTTGAAGCATAACCCCCCTGCTCTTGTATTCAATGCCACGGCTAATAAAGGCAAGCATTCCGTATGCCTTCTTAACCACCTTATCTACTTGGCCTGTTACCTTCAGGGATCTGTGGACATGTACTCCAAGGTCCCTTTGTTCCTCTACACTACTCAGTGTCCTACCATTTAATGTGAATTCCCTTTCCTTGTTAGTCCTCCCCAAATGCATTACCTCACACTTCCCCGGATTGAATTCCATTTGCCACTGTTCTGCCCACCTGACCAATTTATTGATATCTTCCTGCAGTCTACAGCACCTTCTTCAGTATCAACCACACAGCCGATTTTAGCATCATCTGCAAACTTCTTAATCATACCCCTTATATTCAAGTCAAGATCGTTGATATTTACCACAAAAAACAAGGGACCTAGTACTGAGCCCTGCGGAACCCCACTGGAAACAGCCTTCCAGTCACAAAAACACCCATCAACCATTACCCTCTGCTTCCTGTCTCCGAGCCAGTTTTGAATCCAACTTGACACTTTGCCCTGGATCCCATGGACATCGTGACCAGTCTGCCATGTGGAACCTTATCAAAAGCCTTGCTAAAGTCCATATACACTACATCAAATGCACCACCCTCATCTACCCTCCTTGTTACCTCCTCAAAAAACTCAATCAAGTTTGTCAGACACGACCTTCCCTTAACAAATCCGTGCTGACTATCCTTGATTCATCCATGTCTTTCTAAATGAAGATTTATCCTGTCCTTCAGAATTCTTTCCAATAATTTTCCCACCACCGAGGTTAGGCTGACTGGCCTGTAATTACTCGGTCTATCCTTTTCTCCCTTTTTAAACAAGGGTACCACATTAGCAGTCCTCCAGTCCCACACCTGAAGCCAGAGAGGATTGAAAAATGATAGTCAGGGCCTCTGCTATTTCCTCTTTTGCTTCGCTTAACAGCCTGGGATACATTTCATCCGGGCCTGGGGATTTATCCACTTTTAAAGCTGCTAAACCCCTGAATACTTCCTCTCTCACTATGTTTATTTCATCTAATATTTCACACTCCTCCCCCCCGATAGCAATGTCTGCATTGCCCCTCTCCTTTGTGAAAACAGACGCAAAGTATTCATTAAGAGACATGGACCATGTACAGCAGGCACCTGAAAGCACTGGAGAGGTACCACCAACGCTGCCTCTGCAAGATCCTGCAAATCCATTGGCAGGATAGGCGCACCAACGTCAGTGTTCTTGCTCAGGCCAACATCCCCAGCATCGAAGCTTTGACCACGCTCGATCAGCTCCGATGGACGGGTCACATTGTCCGCATGCCCGATACGAGACTCCCAAAACAAGCGCTCTACTCGGAGCTCCGGCACGGCAGGAGAGCCCCAGGTGGGCAGAGGAAACGCTTCAAGGACACCCTCAAAGTCTCCTTGAAAAAGTGTAACATCCCCACCGACACCTGGGAATCCCTGGCCCAAGACCGCACAAAGTGGAGGAGAAGCATCCGGGAAGGTGCCGAACACCTCGAGTCTCTTCGCCAGGAGCAAGCGGAAGCCAAGCGCAGGCAGCGCAAGGAGCGCACGTCAGCCCAAGCACCCCACCCACCCGCCCCCTTCAACCACCATCTGCCCCACCTGTGACAGAGACTGTAGTTCCCGCATTGGACTCATCAGTCACCTGAGAACTCATTTTTAATGTGGAAGCAAATCATCCTCGGTTCCGAGGGACTGCCTAAGAAGATGATTCATTAAGAACCCTACCGACGTCTCCCACCTCCACACACAGATTACTCTCATGATCTCTAATAGGCCCTACCCTTTCTTTAGTTATCCTCTTACTCTTAATATATTTATAAAACATCTTTGGGTTTTCCTTGATTTTACTTGCCAAGAATTTTTCATGCTCTCTCTTTGCTTTCCTAATATCATTTTTAATTGCACCTCAGCACTTTCTGTACTCCTCTAAAGATTCTGGAGTATTTAGCCCTCGGAATCTGTCATACGCCTCCCTTTTTTTCTTTATCCTACCCTGTATGTCTCTGGACATCCAGGGGCTCTCGATTTGTTAGTCCCACCTTTTTTCTTTAAGGGCACATGTTTGGTCTGAACCCTTCGGATCTCCTCCTTGAATGCCTCCCACTGCTCTGACACTGATTTACCTTCAAGTAGCTGTTTCCAGTCCACTATGGCTAAATCCCCTCTGAGCTTAGCAAAATTTGCTTTTCCCCAATTTAGAATTTTTATTCCTGGTCTATCCTTGTCCTTTCCCATAACTACCTTAAATCTAACAGAATTATGGTCACTAGCACCAAAATGCTCCCCCACTGATACGCCTTCTACCTGCCCAGCTTCATTCCTGAGTCCTGAGGTGGTGAAACATAGAATCATAGAAGATAGGAGCAGGAGTAGGCCATTCGGCCCCTCGAGCCTGCTCCACCATTTAATGAGATCATGGCTGATCATCCAAATTCAGTACACTGTCCCTGCTTTCTCTCCATATCCCTTGATCCCTTTAGCCTTAAGAATTATATCTAACTCTTTCTTGAATATATTTAATGAATTGGCCTCAACTGCCTTCTGTGGTAGAGAATTCCACAGGTTCACCACCCTCTGGGTGAAGAAATTCCTCCTCATCTCAGTCCTAAATGGCTGACCCCTTATCCTTAGACTGTGACCCCTGGTTCTGGACTCCCCCGCCATCGGGAACATCCTTCCTGCATCTAGTCTGTCTAGTCCTGTTAGAATTTTATAAGTTTCAATGAGATCCCCTCTCATTCTTCTAAATTCTAGCACATATAAGCCTAATCGACCCAATCTCTCTTCATATGTCATTCCTGCCATCCCAGGTATCAGTCTGGTGAATCTTCGCTGCACTCCCTCCATGGCAAGAACATCCTTCCTCAGATAAGGCGACCAAAACTGCACACAGTACTCAAGGTGTGGTCTCACCAAGGCCCTGTACAACTGCAGCAAGACATCCTTGTTCCTGTACTCGAATCCTCTCGCTATGAAGGCCAACATACCATTTGCCTTCTTAACCGCCTGCTGCAACTGCATGCTTACCTTCAGCGACTGGTGCACAAGGACACCCAGGTCTCGTTGCACTTCCCCTTTTCCCAATCTATTGCCGTTCAGATAATAATCTGCCTTCCTGTTTTTGCCACCAAAGTGGATAACCTCGCATTTATCCACATTATACTGCATCTGTCATGCATCTGCCCAATCACCCAACCTGTCCAAATCATACTGCAGTTTCTCTGCATCCTCCTCACAGCACACACGCCCACCCAGCTTTGTGTCGTCTGCAAACTTGGAGATATTACATCTAGTTCCCTCGTCTAGATCATTCATATATATTGCGAATAGCTGGGGTCCTAGCACCGATCCCTGCGGTACCCCACTAGTCACTGCCTGCCACTCGGAAAAAGACCCGTTTATTCCAACTCTTTGCTTCCTGTCTGCCAACCAGTTCTCTATCCAAGTCAGTACCTTACCCCCAATCCCATGTGCTTTAACTTTACACACTAATCTCTTATGCGGGACCTTATCGAAAGCCTTCTGAACGTCCAAATACACCACATCTACTGGTTCTCCCTTATCTATTCTACCAGTTACATCCTCAAAAAATTCCAGTAGATTAGTCAAGCATGATTTACCTTTTGTAAATCCATGTTGACTTTGTTCGATCCTGTCACTGTTTTCCAAGTGCTCTGAATTGTTGAAAGGCGTATAAAATGCAAGTCATAGAGTCATTCGGCCCATCGAGTCTTTTCTTTTTTTCCCTGCTCTTGGCAGGTCCCAGTCTGTCAAACTGGGCCAGTCTATAAGCAGGTGGGCGAGCCCTTACGGGAGAGGCCTGCACCAGGCCTTCCGCTTCGGCCCCTCACACCAGCCTGGGTTAGAACAAAACACAGAGCAATAAAACCAGAAAATGCTGGAAACACTCAGCAGGCCAGGCAGCATCTGTGGGGAGAGAAACAAGAGTTGTTTCAAGTCAATGACCTTTCGTCAGAACTGGAAAAAGTTCATAGAGTCATAGAAAGTTACAGCACGGAAGGAGGCCATTTCGGCCCATCGTGTCCGCGCCGGCCAACAAAGAGCTATCCAGCCTAATCCCACTTCCCAGCTCTTGGTCCGTAGCCCTGCAGGTTACAGCATCCCAAGTGAACATCCAAGTACTTTTTAAATGTGGTTAGGGTTTCTGCCTCTACCACCCTTTCAGGCAGTGAGTTCCAGACCCCCACAACCCTCTGGGTGAAGAAATTTCCCCTCAAAACCTTCCACCAATTACTTTAAATCTGTGCCCCCTGGTTTTTGACCCCTCTGCTAAGGGAAATAGGTCCTTTCTATCCACTTTATCTAGGCCCCTCATAATTTTATACACCTCAATAAGGTCTCCCCTCAGCCTCCTCTGTTCCAAGGAAAACAAACCCAGCCTATCCAGTCTTTCCTCAGACCTAAGATTCTCTACTCCCGGCAACATCCTTGTAAATCTCCTCTGTACCCTCTCTAGTGCAATCACATCTTTCCCGTAACGTGGTGACCAGAACTGCACGCAGTACTCTAGCTGAGGCCTAACTAGTGTTTGATACAGTTGAAGCATAACCCCCCTGCTCTTGTATTCTATGCCACAGCTAATAAAGGCAAGCATTCCGTATGCCTTCTTAACCACCTTATCTACCTGGCCTGCTACCTTCAGGGATCTGTGGACATGCACTCCAAGGTCCCTTTGTTCCTCTACACTACTCAGTGTCCTACCATTTATAGTGCATTCCCTTTCCTTGTTAGAGATATAACAGGATTTAAGCAAGTGCAGAGACAGGGGAAAGTGGGGAGGGGAGGAAAGAACAAAAGGAAAGCCTGTGATAGCAGGAGAGAGTAAATGACAAAAGGGATGATGGTGCAAGAAGATGGTAATGGAACAAGTGGAGGTGTAAATGGGAATATCAGAATCATCAACAGCTGTCTTCTGAGAAAATGGGGGCAGAGTTTATGGTCTGAAATTGTTAAACTCCATGTTGAGTCCAGAAGGCTGTAAAGTGCCTAAGCGAAAGATGAGGTGCTGCTCCTCGAGCTTACATTGAGCTTCATTGGAACAATGCAAGAGGCCGAGGATGGAGAGGTCAGAGTGGGAGTGGAGCGGAGGTGTTCTGCCAATTGTTCCTCTGGATTTTCTCTCATTCATGCTCCAAGGCTCTGAGGCGGCAGTCAGCACCACCAAAATGGCGGCGGCCGTCCGCTCCAAATCGCGCCCAAAAAAAACCCCGAATCGCGCATGCGCGCCCCCCTGCCGCGCTATCTCGGGGGAGGAGGGCCCGCCGCGCACTCCGAAATGCGCCGTGGCGATGGCGTCATCGCGCATACGTGCGCCCCCACGTGACTGGCGGCCGTCGGTCCTGCAGAGAAAGGGCCATGGACGGCGGGTGCGCGGAGCGGAAACCTGCGACTGAGGACCGGGCACCGCTCTCCTCTGCCAAGGTGGCGCCGAGCCTCCGGTAGTATAGACGGTGGTTGGTTTAATATATATTTTATAATCAAATTAAATTCGGTAAAGGTCGCTTGAGGGAGAGAACTACAACTCCCAGAACGCATCGCGGCAGCAGTAGCTCCTCTTGCGCACCACTGACTACATCTCCCAGCATGCTCCCCGGGCTTGCGCAGGCGCGTTGGGGTTTAAAGCATTTTTTTAAACCCGCAGGTGAGGAACTACAACTCCCAAATGCACCCCGTGTTTACGCAGGCGCAGTTTTTAAAATTATTCACCCCCCCCCCCCCTCCTCCTCTAGTGGGCGAGGCGGGCTGTACATTATGAACAGCGGCAGCCCGGAGTGTGCCACTGCCGCTGTGGGGGTGAGGGGAAGGGGTAAACAGGGCCGTTGTTTATTCCTTCCCCTTTAAGAGGCATTTTCTGCCGGTAAATCCAAAAAAGAAGGAAAGGCAGGAGGCCGGCGGGTGGGGGAGGGGCGGAGGTTTGGTGTCCGAGCGGCCGGCCGGGCCCGGGAGGCGCCGAGTGAGGTAAGGCGAGGCCAGGTCAGACCAGGCCGGCTGTGTGGCCGCCCCTGAGGTGTAGGTGCCGCCGGAGCCGGGCCTCGGGCCCGTGTCAGTAGAGTGGCCGGAAGCCCGAGTCACTAGGCCCCGGGGGGTGGGTGGTCGCTGCAGCAGATCCTGAGCCCGGGGAGAGAGAGCTAGAGATATTGGCCTGAATCCCCCTCCACACACGAGCAGCCCCGGGAGAGGACGCTTCACCCCCCCGCCCCCGTTAACCGCTGTTATTGACGTGTTTTCCGAATATCTTCAGGTGAACACAGTG
Organism: Squalus acanthias; assembly: GCA_030390025.1. Classification (NCBI taxonomy): domain Eukaryota; kingdom Metazoa; phylum Chordata; class Chondrichthyes; order Squaliformes; family Squalidae; genus Squalus; species Squalus acanthias. The sequence continues at coordinate 23,224 of JASTWF010001854.1, read as the reverse complement.
GGGAGCGGGCTCTGCACCCAGAGCAGCAACCCGGAATCCAGGTGTGACTGGTGCGGGGGGGGGATCCAGGTGTGACAGGAGGTGGGGGGGATCCAGGTGTGACAGGAGGTGGGGGGGATCCAGGTGTGACTGGTGCGGGGGG
>JASTWF010001854.1:10000-22882 GCA_030390025.1 Squalus acanthias | reverse complement strand
CCAGAACAAGAGGGCATAACCTTAAAATTAGAGCCAGGCCGTTCAGGGGTGATGTCAGGAAGCACTTCTTCACACAAAGGGTGGTGGAAATCTGGAACTCTCCCCCACAAAACGGGTCAATTGGAACTTGAGAGATTTTTGTCAGAAATAAAGACAGACTTGCATTTCTATAGCGCCTTTCACAACCACCAGACGTCCCAAAGCACTTTACAGCCAGTGGAGTACTTTTTGGACTGTAGCCACTGTTGTAATGTAGGAAACGCAGCAATCAATTTGCGCACAGCAAGCTCCCACAAACAGCAATGTGATAAATAGAAACATAGAAGGTAGGAGCAGGCGTAGGCCATTCGGCCCCTCAAGCCTGCTACGCCATTTAATGAGATCATGGCTGATCATCCAAACTCAGTACCCTGTCCCTGCTTTCTCCCCATATCCCTTGATCCCTTTAGCCTTAAGAAATATATCTAACTCCTTCTTGAATATATTTAATGAATTGGCCTCAACTGCCTTCTGTGGTAGAGAATTCCACAGGTTCACCACTCTCTGGGTGAAGAAATTCCTCCTCATCTCAGTCCTAAATGGCTTACCCCTTATCCTTAGACTGTGACCCTTGGTTCTGGACTCCCCCGCCATCGGGAACATTCTTTCTGCATCTAGTCTGTCTAGTCCTGTTAGAATTTTATAAGTTTCAATGAGATCCCCTCTCATTCTTCTAAACTCTAGCGAATATAAGCCTAATCGATCCAATCTCTCCTAATACGTCATTCCTGCCATCCCAGGTGTCAGTCTGGTGAATCTTCACTGCACTCCCTCCATGGCAAGAGCATCCTTCCTCAGATGAGGCGACCAAAACTGCACACAATACTCAAGGTGTGGTCTCACCAAGGCCCTGTACAACTGCAGCAGGACATCCTTGCTCCTGTACTCGAATCCTCTCGCTATGAAGGCCAACATACCATTTGCCTTCTTAACCGCCTGCTGCACCTGCATGCTTACCTTCAGCGACTGGTGCACAAGGACACCCAGGTCTGGTTGCATTTCCCCTTTTCCCAATCTATTGCCGTACAGATAATAATCTGCCTTCCTGTTTTTGCCACCAAAGTGGATAACCTTGCATTTATCCACATTATACTGCATCTGCCATGATTCTGCCCAATCACCCAACCTGTCCAAATCATACTGGAGTTTCTCTGCATCCTCCTCACAGCACACACGCCCACCCAGCTTTGTGTCGTCTGCAAACTTGGAGATACTACATCTAGCTCCCTCGTCTAGATCATTTAATATATATTTTGTGAATAACTGGGGTCCTAGCACCGATCCCTGAGGTACCCCACTAGTCACTGCCTGCCACTCGGAAAAAGACCCGTTTATTCCAACTCTTTGCTTCCTGTCTGCCAACCAGTTCTCTATCCAAGTCAGTACCTTACCCCCAATCCCATGTGCTTTAACTTTGCACGCTAATCTCTTATGCGGGACCTTATCGAAAGCCTTCTGAAAGTCCAAATACACCACATCCACTGGTTCTCCCTTATCTATTCTACCAGTTACATCCTCAAAAAATTCCAGTAGATTAGTCAAGCATGATTTACCTTTTGTAAATCCATGTTGACTTTGTCCGATCCTGTCACTGTTTTCCAAGTGCTCTGCTATTCCATCTTTTATAATGGACTCTAGCATTTTCCCCACTACTGATGTCAGGCTTACCGGTCTATAATTCCCCGCTTTCTCTCTACCACCTTTTTTAAATAGTGGGGTTACCTTTTAATGTCCAGATAATCTGTTTTTGTGATGTTGATTGAGGAATAAATATTGGCCAGAATACCGGGGAGAACTCCCAGCTCCTCTTCGAAATAGTGGCTCGTGGGATTTTTTACGTCCACCTGAGAGAGCAGACGGGGCCTCGGTTTAACGTCTCATCCGAAAGACAGCACCTCCGACAGTGCAGCGCTCCCTCAGTACTGCACTGGGAGTGTCTGCCTGAATGATGTGCTAAAGTCTGGAGTGGGGCTTGAACCCACAACCTTCTGACTGGGAGGCAAGAGTGCTGCCCACTGAGCCACGGCTGACACCGATGGACCTTCAGGGTTACAGAACCAAGGTGGGTGGATGGAGTGAAGATGGAGATTAGCCACGATCCCATTGAATGACAGAACAGGCTCAAGGGGCCTCCTCCTGTTCCTATGGTGAGCCTCAGCATGAGTACCAGTGCGTTGAATGCAGTGTTCATCAGGTTATTGTGTAACCCACTGGGCCTTACAGCTGTTGGTGTTTTGTCTTGGAGACTGAAGTTGTGAACCTGCCTGTTTCCCTCTTCACTACGCACCCCCCCCCTCCATTACCTGTGAATGAATCAATACTAACTGCTTCTACCGTCACCCTAGGGAGCCTGTTGCTTAGATTGACCACTCACTCACTGATGTATTGTTTCTGCAGGTTAGTTTTGAATTTGCCTCCCTTCCAGCGCAGGCCGTGTCCTCTGGTTCTGATGTTCTGGACAAGATAAAACAGCTTGTCACGGTCGACATTATCCAGTCCCTTTAGAATCCTAAAAACAGCAATCGTATCAGCTGTCAGTGCAGCTCGAGGAGTCTATTTTGTTTTTAATTCCGTGTGTTACATAAACTCATTGACTTATCTTTTTGAACCCATCCCCTCGTGTGATCTCAAACTCTTGGCTTGGACGGTGGCCACCGTCTCTATTTCAGTTGAAAGAGCAAGTTGCTGAATGCAAGGTCTTTGACTGGTTGATCAACGCTATCGGTTGATCAACGCTATCTGGTTTGGCAGGAGGACAGGGTCTCCTGAAACAGCCCAAGTTTCCTTTCTCAGGATTGCCGTCCCTTGGTTTCCTCTTGGAAAACAAAGCCTGCGTCCCACTGATTCAAAACAAGGACACGTTGCTGAGCAAAGTCCATCCTGTAAATCTGCTGCTGCTGTTTACCTCGGGCAAGCGACAAGCCTCAAACAGCCTGGGTCGTGAGCCTCCTCCAGTACTCCAAACCACAGGGAGAGTGTCACACACTGGGGTCAAAGAGTGCTGGGGCGCGCGGGATCCTGCTGGCTCACTGTGCTGGGGCGCGCGGGATCCTGCTGGCTCACTGTGCTGGGGCGTGCGGGATCCTGCTGGCTCACTGTGCTGGGGCGTGCGGGATCCTGCTGGCTCACTGTGCTGGGGCGTGCGGGATCTTGCTGGCTCACTGTGCTGGGGTGCGCGGGATCCTGCTGGCTCACTGTGCTGGGGCGTGCGGGATCCCGCTGGCTCACTGTGCTGGGGCGTGCGGGATCCTGCTGGCTCACTGTGCTGGGGCGTGCGGGATCCCGCTGGCTGTGTGCTGGGCCGTGTGGGATCCTGCTGGGGCGGGATCCTGCTGGCTCGTTGTGCTGGGGCAGGCGGGATCCTGCTGGCTCACTGTGCTGGGGCGTGCGGGACCCTGCTGGCTCATGTTGCTGGGGCGGGCAGGATCCTGCTGGCTCGGTGTGCTGGGGTGGGCGGGATCCTGCTGGCTCGTTGTGCTGGGGTGGGCAGGATCCTGCTGGCTCGTTGTGCTGGGGTGGGCGGGATCCTGCTGGCTCAGTGTGCTGGGGCATGGGGGATTGTGCGGATCCTGCTGGCTCAGGGTGCTGGGATCCTGTTGGCTCCGTGTACTGGGGCGTGCAGGATCTTGCTGGCTCACTGTGCTGGGGAGTGTGGGCAATAATCGGACTTATTCAGCTGCAAGAGAAACGCAAGCCAATACACTTGCCCATTACCTCGGTGCCGTGCGTCCCACCAGTATTGCACCCTTGTGTCTTGGGCTCAAAATGCTCTGCAGCTATAACCAGTTTCATACGGCCAAATCCAGTGCTTCTCTGCTGGTGCTGTGCGAGTTCTCCGCCGCCTTATCATTGTTTTTTCCGCTCCAGTTTCGCTTCGCTGGATGAAGCTCCCGCCCTTTCGCTCCGAGAGGAGGGAACATTCCCCTCCGGTGCCATACATGAGGTACGGACACACCGCAGTGCTGGTCGATGATGCCATCTACATCTGGGGCGGCAGGAATGACACCGAGGGAGCGTGCAACGTGCTGTACGCGTTCGATATCAGTAAGTGTACACTCGGGCTGTCTCCTTGTTCTGGCTTTCTTGTTGTATTTCCCCATACCCATTCATGGGTTGTGCTCCTCCCTCTCTGCTGCTTAACTGATGGTACGCAGACTCTTGGTGGGGAGGGAATGAGAGGCAGGGGTAGCTCAGATGTTGGAGCAGATGTTTCCTGAATGAAGTGGCTGTAGTTTGCAGCGCCCGGTCGCTCGTTAAATACAAGGCCCTCTTGCCTTCAGTTGCGGGAGGGTGATGCTAGGCCGATCTCTGCTGTTCTTGTGAAGTTTTATACAGGCAACTTCAACCCTTAATCCAGGCTGACACTCAAGGGCAGTACTGACGGAGTGCTGCATTGTCGGCCAGGGACTCCCCTGCTCCTCTTCCAATAGTGGTCGTGGGATCTTTCACATCCACCTCAGAGGGCAGACGGGGCCTCGGTTTAACATCTCATCAGAAAGATGGCCCCTCCGACAGTGCGGCGCTCCCTCGGTACCGCCCCTCCGACAGTGCGGCGCTCCCTCGGTACCGCCCCTCCGACAGTGCAGCGCTCCCTCAGTACTGCCCCTCCGACAGTGCAGCGCTCCCTCAGTACTGCCCCTCCGACAGTGCGGCGCTCCCTCAGTACTGCCCCTCCGACAGTGCGGCGCTCCCTCAGTACTGCCCCTCCGACAGTGCGGCGCTCCCTCAGTACTGCCCCTCCGACAGTGCAGCGCTCCCTCAGTACTGCCCCTCCGACAGTGCAGCTCTCCCTCAGTACTGCCCCTCCGACAGTGCAGCGCTCCCTCAGTACTGCCCCTCCGACAGTGCAGCTCTCCCTCAGTACTGCCCCTCCGACAGTGCAGCGCTCCCTCAGTACTGCCCCTCCGACAGTGCGGCGCTCCCTCGGTACTGCCCCTCCGACAGTGCGGCGCACCCTCGGTACCGCCCCTCTGACAGTGCGGCACTCCCTCGGTACTGCCCCTCCGACAGTGCGGCGCTCCCTCGGTACTGCCCCTCCGACAGTGCGGCGCTCCCTCAGTACCGCCCCTCTGACAGTGCGGCACTCCCTCGGTACTGCCCCTCCGACAGTGCGGCGCTCCCTTGGTACTGCCCCTCCGACAGTGCGGCGCTCCCTCAGTACTGCCCCTCCGACAGTGCGGCACTCCCTCGGTACTGCCCCTCCGACAGTGCGGCGCTCCCTCGGTACTGCCCCTCCGACAGTGCGGCGCTCCCTCAGTACCGCCCCTCTGACAGTGCGGCACTCCCTCGGTACTGCCCCTCCGACAGTGCGGCGCTCCCTTGGTACTGCCCCTCCGACAGTGCGGCGCTCCCTCAGTACTGCCCCTCCGACAGTGCAGCACTCCCTCAGTACTGCCCCTCCGACAGTGCGGCACTCCCTCAGTACTGCCCTCTCTGACAGTGCAGCGCTCCCTCAGTACTGACCCTCCGACAGTGCGGTGCTCCCTCGGTGCAGCACTGGAGTGCAGGCCTGGATTCTGTGCTCCAGTTTCTGGAGCAGGGCTTGATTACAACAGTGGCTACACTTCACAAAGTACTTAATTGGCTGTAAAGCGCTTTGGGACGTCCTGAGGTCGTGAAACACGTTGTATAAAATGCAATTTCTTTCTTTTGAACCCACAACCTTCTTACTTGGAGGTGAGAGTGCTACCAAGTGTGACTCCAAATAACAATGTGCCTGCAAATTCACCAATGAGAGATGTGCAGATTAGTTGTGGTGAGTGCTGCTGCCCCATGTTCTCACACTCTGGTTCCACCTGCAGACTCTCACAGTTGGTCCACTCCGAAGGTTTGCGGCTCGATTCCTGGAGCCCGGGACGGACACTCTGCCTGCGCTCTGGGGAAGTGCATGTTCATCTTCGGAGGCTACGAACAGCTGGTAAGAAATGTCATGGAATCTTAAAGCACAGCAGGAGGCCATTCAGCCCATCTTTGAAAGAGCTATCCATATCGTCCCACTCCCTGCTCTTTCCCTGTATCCCTGACAATTTTCCCCCTTCAAGTATTTATCCAATTCCCTTTTGAAAGTTATTATTGAATCTGCTTCCTCCGCCCTTTCAGGCTGCGAATTCCAGATCACAACAACTCGCTGCGTGTATAAAAAAAAAAGTCCCCATGTCGCCTCTGGTTCTTTTTGGAAATCACCTTAAATCTGTGTCCTCTGGTTACTGACCTTTCTGCCACTGGAAACAGTTTCTCCCCATCTACTCGATCAAAACACCTCCGTTAAATCTCCCCTTAACCTTTTCTCTACAGAGAACAACCCCAGCTTCTCTAATCTCTCCAAGTAACTGAAGTCCCTCATCCCTGGGACCATTCTAGTGAATCTCCTCCGCACCCTCTCCCAGGCCTTGACATCCTTCCCAAAGTGTGGTGCCCAGAATTGAACACTATACTCCAGCTGGAGCCTAACCAGTGTTTTATAAAGGTTCAGCATAACTTCCTTGGTTTTGTATTCTGTGCCTCTATTTATAGAGCCGCCAAGGACCCTGTGTGGTTTTTTTTTAACAGCTTTGTGGAATTGCCCTGCCACCTTCAAATCTTTGTGTGCCTACATTAAAGGCAATGTATAAATACAAGTTGTTGGAATGCTGTTCGTACCTGCCGTTCCCAGGTCCCTGTGTCGGGGTGTGAGGATCATCCTTACCAGATAGGTGGACACGAGAGACCGTTATATATCTGACAATTAACTTCATTTATCATTGTTTCAAAACATTCACCGTGAGACTACGTACATAGAATCATAGAAATTTACGACACAGAAGGAGGCCATTCGGCCCATCCAGCCTAATCCCACTTTCCAGCTCTTGGTCCGTTGCCCTGTAGGTTCCTGCACTTCAAGCGCATATCCAAGTACTTTTTAAATGTGATGAGGGTTTCTGCCTCTACCACCCTTTCAGGCAGTGAGTTCCAGACCCCCACCACCCTCTGGGTGAAAAAAGTTCTCCTCAACTCCCCTCTAATCCTTCTGCCAATTACTTCAAGGGACAAATCCCGTTCGGTGAGTCCACGGCCTTTACTGACAGCTTCTTTACCACCTTCTAACCAGGACAGTCGGTGACCCAATCACTACTGTATATTGTGTTTAGTTCATCAATGTGCCTGATCCTGCCTTTGAGCAGCTCTCTGTCCCAGCCCAATGGCATCAATTCCCACAGAGACTGCCACCAGCTCCCCTCTTGCTCTCTGTACTGCCCCATCCACCCTCTCCGCTTTGTCAAAAATCCTAACCCTAAAATGGGGGTTACACATTCCCCACTGACAGGGTTAAATGGGGGTTAAACATTCCCCACTGTGACAGGGTTAAATAGGGGTTAAACATTCCCCACTGAGACAGGGTTAAATGGGGGTTAAACATTCCCCACTGTGACAGGGTTAAATAGGGGTTAAACATTCCCCACTGAGACAGGGTTAAATGGGGGTTAAACATTCCCCACTGAGACTGGGTTAAATGGGGGTTAAACATTCCCCACTGTGACAGGGTTAAATGGGGGTTAAACATTCCCCACTGAGACAGGGTTAAATGGGGGTTAAACATTCCCCACTGAGACTGGGTTAAATGGGGTTAAACATTCCCCACTGAGACTGGGTTAAATGGGGGTTAAACATTCCCCACTGAGACAGGGTTAAATGGGGGTTAAACATTCCCCACTGAGACTGGGTTAAATGGGGTTAAACATTCCCCACTGAGACTGGGTTAAATGGGGGTTAAACATTCCCCACTGAGACTGGGTTAAATGGGGGTTACACATTCCCCACTGAGACAGGGTTAAATGGGGGTTAAACATTCCCCACTGAGACAGGGTTAAATGGGGGTTAAACATTCCCCACTGAGACTGGGTTAAATGGGGGTTAAACATTCCCCACTGAGACAGGGTTAAATGGGGGTTAAACATTCCCCACTGAGACAGGGTTAAATGGGGGTTTAGTGGTGAACATCTCCACCTTTACTTTAACAGAGTGTTTGGAGTTTCTGAGCTCCCTGACGACCAATGGGACCTTGTGCAAGCGGGGGCCTTATTGGTCAATTGGGTTTCATTGCCCACAATTATTGATCCATTGACATTAATAAATGGGAGTTCACAGCAGTGAAATGAAGGGATACTGAGAGGATGGCGTTCAACTTCCGAAATCCTGTCATTTCTGCACTCAATGGGCCTGATGGGATTTCAATGTGATAAGGTCCAGGGTCGCTGTCATTGAGTAGAGGGAAAGCAACATAACAGAGAAAAGGACACTGTTTAAACAATGTTCCCTGGGGCCACCACGTGCTGTGGGGATCTGTTCCCTCTGGCAGAGGAGGGCACTCTATCAATGCCAGGCCATTTAAATATGCTGTCCCCTTGCTCCATGGTAGCACTCTTGCCTCGGAGTCAGAAGGAGATGAGTTCAAGTCCCACTCCAGAGACTTCAGCCCATAATCATAGAAATTTACAGTACAGAAGGAGGCCATTCGGCCCATCGTGTCTGTACCGGCCAAAATAGAGCGATCCAGCCTAATCCCACTTTCCAGCTCAGTCCGTAGCCTTGCAGGTTACGGCAGTTCAAGCGCATATCCAAGCACTTTAAATATGATAAGGGTTTCTGCCTCTACCACCCTTTCAGGCAGTGAGTTCCAGACCCCCACCACCCTCTGGGTGAAAAAAAGTTCTCAACTCCCCTCTAAACCTTCTACCAATTACTTTAAATCTGTGCCCCCTGGTTATTGACCTCACTGCTCAGGGAAATAGGTCCTTCCTATCCACTCTATCTAGGCCCCTCATAATTTTATACACCTCAATTAAGTCTCCCCTCAGCCAACTGAGTAGACTAGGCCGATATTCTCTTAGAGTTTGGAAGAATGAGAGGTGATCTCATTGAACCATACAAAATTCTTACAGGGCTTGACAGGGTAGGTGCTGGGAGGATGTTTCCCCTGGCTGGGGAGTCTAGAACCAGGAGTCACAGTCTCAGAATAAGGGGTCGGCCATTTAGGACTGAGATGTGGAAAAATTTCTTCACTCAGAGGGTGGTGAATATTTGGAATTCTCTACCCCAGAGGGCTGTGGAGGCTCAGTCATTGAGTATATTCAAGACAGAGATCGATACATTTTAGGATATTAAGGGAATCAAGGGATATGGGGATAGTGCAGGAAAGTGGAGATGAGGTCGATGATCAGCCATGATCTTATTGAATGGCGGAGCAGGCTCGAAGGGCCAAATGGCCGACTGCTGCTCCTATTTCTTATGTTGTTCTCTATTCCAAAGAAAACAACCCCAGCCTATCTGATCTTTCCTCATAGCGGAAATTCTCCAGTCTTGGCAACATCCTCGTAAATCTCCTCTGTACCCTCTCGAGTGCAATCACATCGTTCCTGCAGTGTGGTGACCAGAACTGTACGCAGTATTCTAGCTGTGGCCTAACCAGTGTCTTATTCAGTACAAGCATGGCTGATCTTCTACCTCAACTCCACCTTCCCGCACTATCCCCATATCCCTTGATTACCTTAATATTCAAAAATCTATCGATCTCTGTCTTGAATATACTGACGAAGGGGCAGCAGCTCCGAAAGCTTGTGATTTCAAATAAAACTGTTGGACTATAACCTGGTGTTGTGTGACTTCTCACTTTTGTCCACCCCAGTCCAACACCGGCATCTCCGCATCTTGAATATACTCAATGACTGAGCCTCCACAGCCCTCTGGGGTAGAGAATTCCAAAGATTCACCATCCTCTTGAGTGAAGAAATTTCTCCACATCTCAATCCTAAATGGCCGACCCCTTATTCTGAGACTGTGACCCCTGGTTCTAGACTCCCCAGCCAGGGGAAACATCCTCCCTGCATCTACCCTGTCAAGCCCTGTAAGAATTTTGTATTTTCAATGAGATCACCTCTCATTCTTCTAAACTCTAGAGAATATAAGCCTAGTTTACTCAATCTCTCCTCATAGGACAATCCCCCCATCCCAGGAACCAGTCTGGTGAACCTTCGTTGCACTCCCTCTATGGCAAGTATATCCTTCCTTGGGTGAGGAGACCAAAACTGTACACAATACTCCAGGTGTGGTCTCACCAGGGCCCTATGTAATTGCAGTAAGACGTCTTTACTCTTATACTCAAATCCTCTTGTAATAAAGGCCAACATACCATTTGATTTCCTAATTGCTTGCTGTACCTGCATGTTAACTTTCAGTGATTCGTATACAAGGACACCCAGGTCCCTCTGAACACCAACATTTCCCAATCTCTCACCATTTAAAAAATACTCTGCTTTTCTATTTTTCCTACCAAAGTGGATAACTTCACATTTCTCCACATTATATTCCATTTGCCATGTTCTTGCCCACTCACTTAGCCTGTCTATATCCCCTTGAAGCCTCCTTGCATCCTCCTCACAACTTACATTCCCACCCAGCTTTGTATCAGCAGCAAACTTGGATATATTACATTTGGTCCCCTCATCCAAATCATTGATGTAGATTGTGAATAGCTGAGGCCCAAGCACTGATCCTTGCGGTACCCCACTAGTTACAGCCTGCCAGCCCGAAAATGACCCGTTTATTCCTACTCTCTGTTTTCTGTCCGTTAACCAATCCTCAATCCATGCTAGTATATTACCCCCAATCCCATGAGCCCTAATTATGTTCCATTGTCTCAAAGTTTCATCCTTCTCCAATGTCATTGTGATCTAAAGATAAGACCTGCAAGCATACCGTTTAAGCCAGTTCTGCCTGCTCGTCTGGTTTAACCATCATTGCCACATTAGCTGTTACATAGAATTGTTAAGAATATACAGCACAGAAACCGGCCATTCGGCCCAACCAGTTTATGCTTCACATGAGCCTCCTCCCACCCCTCTTCATCGTGCCCTGTCAATATATCCTTCTCGTCCTTGCTCCCTCATGTGAACATAAGAAATAGGAGAAGGAGCCTGCTCTGCCATTCAATAAGATCATGGCTGATCATCTACCTCAACTCCACCTTTCCGCACTGTCTCCATATCCCTTGGTTCCCTTAGTATCCAAAAATCTACCGACCTCTGTCTTGAATATACTCAACGACTCAGTATCCACAGCTCTGTGGGGTCGAGAATTCAAAAGATTCACAAACCTCGTGCTTATCCAGCTTCCCCTTAAATGCCTCTATACTATTCGCCTCAACCACACTTTGTGGTGGCGAGTTCCACATTCTCACCACTCTCTGGGTGAAGAAGTTTCTCCTGAATTCCCGATTGGATTTCTTGGTGACGATCTTATATTGATGGCCCCTAGTTCTGGCCTCCCCCACAAGTGGAAACATCTTCTCTACCTCTCCCCATCGAACCTTTTCATTATTATAAAGACCTCGATCAGGTCACCCTGAGAAAGGAGCCCCAGCCTGTTCAGCCTTTCCTGATGGTTAGAACCTCTCTGTCCTGGTATCACCCTTCGCACTGTCTCCAGGGCACCTCTATCCTCTTTATGAACTGGAGACCAAGGCTAATCTGTCTTTGTTCCATATTAAAAACAATGTCCAAATCTATCTGTATTCTTGCCTGGTGTTTAACACATTTCGTGTGTCCACACAGGCTGACTGCTTTTCCAACGACATCCACCGCCTCGATGCTATGACAATGACATGGGCCCTGGTCAACGCAAAGGTGAGTCAGCAACGTGCCCAGACCCAGGATGGGCAGTAGGTGCAATTCCGAGACCAAAGCTATGGAGGGTTAAACCATTCCAGGAATGATCCAACCCAGCATTGCATGTAATAACCCTAACCTGATGATCTTTACTGACACTTTCTCTGAAAGATAATGTCCTTCATTATACATGCAACAGTTTGCGTCACCAATTCGGTCCCTAGCGGAAGGATCTGAGAGCTTCCCCCATGGGCATTGCTTTCCCCCCTCCCTCTCTGTTTAAAAGGGCTGACATTGCTGTGCGAGGTAGTGCTCCCCCCCCTCTGCTATGCTGTGGGTCTGGGGAAAGGCGGATGGGGCTGGGGAAGCAAATTTATACATGTTATGTCAGCCATGGCTCCGTGGGTAGCATTGTTGTCTGAGTCAGAAGGTCAAGGGTTCGAGCCCCACTGCAGAGACTTGAGCACATAATCCAGTGCAGTACTGAGGGAGCGCTGCACTGTCGGAGGGGCAGTACTGAGGGATTCCTGCACTGTCGGAAGGGCAGTACTGAGGGAGCGTCGCACTGTCGGAGGACCAGTACTGAGGGATTCCTGCACTGTCAGAGGGGCAGTACTGAGGGAGCGCTGCACTGTCGGAGGGGCAGTACTGAGGGAGCGCCGCACTGTCGGGGGGCAGTACTGAGGGAGCGCTGCACTGTCGGAGGGGCAGTACTGAGGGAGCGCTGCACTGTCGGAGGGGCAGTACTGAGGGAGCGCTGCACTGTCGGAGGGGCAGTACTGAGGGAGCGCTGCACTGTCGGAGGGGCAGTACTGAGGGAGCGCTGCACTGTCGGAGGGGCAGTACTGAGGGAGCGCTGCACTGTCGGAGGGGCAGTACTGAGGGAGCGCTGCACTGTCGGAGGGGCAGTACTGAGGGAATGCTGTAACCTTGCTGTGTGCAAATTGGCTTCCGTGATTCCTACATTACAACTGCGACTGGACTTCAAAACGTACTTCATTGGCTGTGAAGCGCATTGGGACGACCCGAGGTCGTGCAAGGTGCTGTAGAAAAGCAAGTTTTTTTTTTCTTTTAAGTTTGGGATCGCAGTGTGCAGGTTTATACACTGGTGTGAAATGGGACTGTTGCAGTCAGCCGGCCTGCAAGCCCATTCCGAGAGCTTGGTGGGCTGGTTGGGACTGTCCAGAAATGGTCAGCGCACCGA
>JASTWF010001854.1:0-5000 GCA_030390025.1 Squalus acanthias | reverse complement strand
GAGAGAGAGAGAGAGAGAGAGAGAGAGCACCTCATGGGGACTGGGGGGAGAGAGAGAGAGAGCACCTCATGGGGACTGGGGGGAGAGAGAGAGAGAGAGAGAGACAGAGAGAGAGAGAGAGACAGAGAGAGAGAGAGACAGAGAGAGAGAGAGAGAGAGCACCTCATGGGGACTGGGGGAGAGAGAGAGAGAGAGAGAGAGAGCGAGCACCTCATGGGGACTGGGGGGAGAGAGAGAGAGAGACAGAGAGAGAGAGCACCACATGGGGACTGAGGGGGAGAGAGAGAGAGAGCGAGCACCTCGCAGGGACTGGGGAGGAGAGAGAGAGAGAGAGAGAGAGACAGAGAGAGAGAGCACCACATGGGGACTGGGGAGAGAGAGAGAGAGAGAGAGAGAGAGAGCACCACATGGGGACTGGGGGAGAGAGAGAGAGAGAGAGAGAGAGAGAGCACCTCATGGGGACTGGGGAGAGAGAGAGAGACAGAGAGAGAGAGAGAGCACCTCATGGGGACTGGAGAGAGAGAGAGAGAGAGAGAGCACCTCGCAGGGACTGGGGAGGAGAGAGAGAGGGAGAGCATCTCATGGGGACTGGGGAGGAGAGAGAGAGGGAGAGCATCTCATGGGGACTGGGGAGGGGAGAGAGAGAGAGAGAGAGCACCTCATGGGGACTGGGGGGAGAGAGAGAGAGAGAGAGCACCTCGCAGGGACTGGGGAGGAGAGAGAGAGCATCTCATGGGGACTGGGGGGAGGAGAGCACCTCTGGATCCCTTGTGCACTGTATTGCAGGGCAGCCTGATATTAAAGAGAATGCAACAACAACTTGTATTGATATAGCGCCTTTAACGTCGTAAAACATTCCAAGGTGCTTCACAGGAGCGTTATCAAACAAAATTTGACACCAAGCCACATAAGGAGATATTAGGGCAGACTTGGTCAAAGAGGTAGGTTTTAAGGAGCGTCTTAAAGGAGGAGGATTAATCAGGAACAGTCAGCATGGATTTGTTAAGGGAAGGTCGTGTGTGATTAACTTGATTGAATTTTTTGAGGAGGTAACAAGGAGGGTCGATGAGGGTAGTGCGTTTGATGCAGTCTATATGGATTTTAACAAGGCTTTTGATAAGGTCCCGCATGGCAGACTGGTCACGAAAGTAACAGCCCATGGGATCCAAGGGAAAGTGGCAAGTTGGATCCAAAATTGTCTCAGAGGCAGGAAACAAAGGGGAATGGTCGAAGGGTGTTTTTGTGACTGGAAGGCTGTTTCCAGTGGGGTTCCGCAGGGCTCAGTGCTGGGTCCTTTGCTTTTTGTGGTATATATCAATGATTTAGACTTGAATGTAGGAAGTATGATTAAGAAGTTTGCAGATGATACAAAAATTGGCTGTGTTTTGATAATGAAGAAGAAAGCTGTCGACTGCAGGAAGATATCAATGGACTGGTCAGGTGGGCAGAACAGTGGCAAATGGAATTCAATCTGGAGAAGTGTGAGGTAATGCATTTGAGGAGGGCTAACAAGGAAAGGGAATACACAATAAATGGTAGGACACTGAGAAGTGCAGAGGAACAAAGGGACCTTGGAGTAAATGTCCACAGATCCCTGAAGGTAGCAGGCCAGGTAGATAAGGTGGTTAAGAAGGCATACGGAATGCTTGCCTTTATTAGCTGTGGCATAGAATACAAGAGCAGGGGGGTTATGCTTCAACTGTATAAAACACTAGTTAGGCCACAGCTAGAGTACTGCGTGCAGTTCTGGTCACCACATTACAGGAAGGATGTGATTGCACTAGAGAGGGTACAGAGGAGATTTACCAGGATGTTGCCTGGGCTGGAGAGTTTTTGCTATGAGGAAAGATTGGATAGGCTGGGGTTGTTTTCTTTGGAACAGAGGAGGCTGAGGGGAGATTTAATTGAGGTGTATAAAATTGTTATAAAGTAGGAGGGGCCGAGATAGAGTGGATAGGAAGGACCTATTTCCCTTAGCAGAGAGGTCAATAACCAGGGGGCAGAGATTTAAAGTAATTGGTAGAAGGATTAGAGGGGATTTGAGGAGAACTTTTTTCACCCAGAGGGTGGTGGGGTCTGGAACTCTCTGTCTGAAAGGGTGGTAGAGGCAGAAACCCTCATCACATTTAAACAGTACTTGGATATGCGCTTGAAATGCCGTAACATCCAGGGCTACGGACCAAGAGCTGGAAAGTGGGATTAGGCTGGATAGCTCTTTGTCCATCGGCACGGACACGATGGGCCGAATGGCCTCCTGTGCCATAAATTTCTCTGATTCTATGAGAGGGAGGTAGACAGGCGGAGAGGTTTAGGGAGGGAAATCCAGAGCTTAGTGCCCAGGCAGCTGAAGGCACAGCCACCAATGGTAGAGTGAAGGAAATCGGGGATACTCGAGGCCAGAATTGGAGGAGCGCAGAGATCTGAGGGTTGTAGGGCTGGAGGAGGTTACAGAGATGGGGACTACGTTAAAGGCGCTATATAAATGCAAGTTGTTGTTTACTACTGCTTCATCTTGCTTGAGATTAGGGAGCTTTGCACAATCTCTTCCTTCACTGCTTAAGGGAAGCATCTTTAACCAATCACCTTGCAGTACTGCTGAGCACCACCAGATGTCAGTGCTTGTTCAACATCCTGCACTGGATAACCTGCTCACCACCAGCACTCCAACTGGCACACACTCCTCCTGTACTTGGCTCAAGTCCGCTTCTCTCCTTTCCCCAAAGCTTCTGCACTGTGATTACAGGCCGACATTTTGCTGGAACCTCTGTTCCCTGCCCGACGATTCTTCCTCTTCAAGTTCCCAGTTTCAGGCGTGAGAGCGAAGGGCTCTTTCATGCCCTGGGAGTGTTTGACGGGACAGTGTAGAGGGAGCTTTACTCTGTATCTAACCCGTGCTGTACCTGATAGTTTCTGTTCCCATCAGGGAAAGGCACAAACGAAAAGTGGAGCTTTTTCATGGAGCAATTACTGCGTGTCCTTGATAGGTATGTCCCTGTCAGGCAGGGAGGAAATGGCCGAGTGAGAGAACCATGGTTCACAAAAGAGGTTGAATGTCTAGTCAAGAGGAAAAAGGAAGCGTATGTAAGGATGAGAAAACAAGGTTCAGTTGGGTCGATTGAGGGGTACAAGGTAGCAAGGAATGAGCTAAAAAAAGAGCTTAGGAGAGCTAGGAGGGGGCATGAGAAGTCCTTGGCGGGTCGGATCAAGAAAAACCCCAAGGCCTTTTACTCTTATGTGAGAAATAAAAGAATGACCAGGGTGAGGGTAGGGCCGGTCAAGGACAGTAGTGGGAACTTGTGCATGGAGTCAGAAGAAATAGGAGAGGTGATGATTGAATACTTTTCGTCAGTGTTCACCGAGGAGAGGGGCCATGTTCTTAAGGATGAGAGTGTGATAAAGGTGGATAGGCTGGAGGTGGTAGATGTTCTGAGGGAAGATGTTTTAGCAATTTTGAAGAACCTGAGGGTCGATAAGTCCCCTGGGCCAGATGGGATATATCCTAGGATTCTTTGGGAGGCAAGGGAGGAGATTGCAGAGCCTCTGGCTTTGATCTTTGGGTCCTCACTGTCCACGGGAATGGTGCCAGAGGACTGGAGAGTGGCGAATGTTGTTCCTCTCTTCAAGAAAGGAAATAGGAATGACCCTGGTAATTATAGGCCGGTTAGTCTTACTTCGGTGGTTGGTAAGATAATGGAAAAGGTCCTGAGGGATAGGAGTTATGACCATTTCGAAAGGGGCAACTTAATCAGGGAAAGTCAACACGGATTCGTGAAGGGTAAGTCTTGCCTAACAAATTTGATTGAATTCTTTGAGGAAGTAACTAAGTGTGTAGATGAAGGTAGAGCAGTTGATGTCGTATACATGGATTTTAGTAAGGCGTTTGATAAGGTTCCCCATGGTCGTCTCATGAAGAAAGTAAGGAGTTGTGGGATAGAGGGAAATTTGGCCGATTGGATAAGTAACTGGCTATCTCATAGAAGGCAGAGGGTGGTGGTGGATGGAACATTTTCGGACTGGAGACCAGTTACCAGCGGTGTGCCACAGGGGTCGGTGCTGGGTCCTCTGCTGTTTGTGATTTTTATCAATGACTTGGAGGAGGGGACTGAAGGGTGGATCAGTAAATTTGCTGATGACACCAAGATTGGTGGAGCAGTGGATGAGGTGGAGGGCTGTTGTAGGCTGCAAAGAGACATTGATAGGATGCAGAGCTGGGCTGAAAAATGGCAGATGGAATTTAACCCTGATAAGTGCGAGGTGATTCATTTTGGTAGGGCAAATTTGAATAAGGATTACAGGGTCAACGGCAGGGTTCTGAGGAACGTGGAGGAGCAGAGGGATCTGGGGGTTCATATCCACAGATCTCTGAAGGTTGCCACTCAAGTGGATAGAGCAGTAAAGAAGGCCTATGGTGTGTTGGCGTTTATTAACAGAGGGTTTGAGTTTAAGAACCGTGAGGTTATGCTGCAACTGTACAGGACCTTGGTGAGACCACATTTGGAATATTGCGTGCAGTTCTGGTCACCTCACTATAGGAAGGACGTGGAAGCATTGGAAAGAGTGCAAAGGAGATTTACCAGGATGCTGCCTGGTTTGGGGGGGAGGTCTTATGAGGAAAGATTGAGGGAGTTGGGGCTTTTCTCTTTAGAGCGGAGGAGGATGAGAGGCGACTTAATAGAGGTTGATAAGATGATGAGGGGGATAGATAGAGTGGATGTTCAGAGACTATTTCCTCGGGTAGAGGCAGCTGTTACAAGGGGGCATAACTATAAGGTGCATGGGGGGAGATATAGAAGGGATGTCCGAGGTAGATTCTTTACTCAGAGAGTGGTTGGGGTGTGGAATGGACTGCCTGCTGTGATAGTGGAGTCGAACACTTTAGGAACTTTCAAGCGGTTATTGGATAAGCACATGGAGCACACCAGAGTGATAGGGAGTGTGATAGCTTGATCTTGGTCTCGGACAATACTCGGCACAACATCGAGGGCCGAAGGGCCTGTACT
>JASTWF010001853.1:0-55268 GCA_030390025.1 Squalus acanthias | reverse complement strand
ACACACCCCAGGGAAAAGAGGAGGTGAGCGGAGACACCCTGTCTCAAAACACACCCCACCTGTTCACACTGAGAATCCCCGGGCAAGGCCCAAGGCCCAGAGTGTGGACACACCCCGGGGAAAGAGGAGGAGAGCGGGGACACCCTGTCTCAAAACACACCCCACCTGTTCATACTGAGAATCCCCGGGCAAGGCCCAAGGCCCAGAGTGTGGACACACCCCGGGGAAAGAGGAGGAGAGCGGAGACACCCTGTCTCAAAACACACCCCACCTGTTCATACTGAGAATCCCCGGGCAAGGCCCAAGGCCCAGAGTGTGGAACACACCCCAGGGAAAAGAGGGGGAGAGCGGGGACACCCTGTCTCAAAACACACCCCACCTGTTCACACTTAGAATCCCCGGGCAAGGCCCAAGGCCCAGAGTGTGGACACACCCCGGGGAAAGAGGAGGAGAGCGGGGACACCCTGTCTCAAAACACACCCCACCTGTTCATACTGAGAATCCCCGGGCAAGGCCCAAGGCCCAGAGTGTGGACACAACCCAGGGGAAAAGAGGAGGAGAGTGGAGATACCCTGTCTCAACACACACCCCACCTGTTCATACTGAGAATCCCCGGGCAAGGCCCAAGGCCCAGAGTGTGGACACACCCCGGGGGAAAAGAGGAGGAGAGAAGGGGAGGAGTAGGGACTGAGGGACACCAAGCTTCAGTTTTAGAGCCTGTAGACTTCAGGAGGGAAGACTGAGTTCAGTAGTTTTCGGATCCAGGGAGAGAACAAGGAGCAGATGGGGAGACTGGTGTGGATTCCAGCACAGTGAGGATGTAGGGGGAGGGAGATTGTGTTGGGCCGTGTATTAGGGGTGTAGGAGGGACAAGAGAGGAAAGGTCAGAGGAGCAATTACTGCAGCAGTGTCCATGAATTGTGAGAGAGAGAGAAGGTGGGGGTTAGAGTGGACCAGGGGCAGTCTGTTAAACTGTCTGTTTGCTGTGACTACACAGGATTACACAGGATATACGGCACAGAAACAGGCCATTCAGCCCAACCAGTCCATGCCGGCGTTTATGCTCCACTCGAGCCTCCTCCCGTCTTTCTCCATCTAACTCTATCAGCATAACCCTCTATTCCCTTCTCCCTCATATGCTTGTCTAGCCTCCCCTTAAATGCATCTATACTATTCGCTTCAACCACTCCCTGTGGGAGCGAGTTCCACATTCTCACCACTCTCTGGGTAAAGAAGTTTCTCCTGAATTCCCTATTGGATTTCTTGGTGACTATCTTATATTGATGGCCTCTAGTTATGCTCTTCCCCACAAGTGGAAACACTCTCTCTGTATCTACTCTATCAAAACCTTTCATCATTTTAAAGACCTCTATTAGGTCACCCCTCAGCCTTCTTTTTTAAGAGAAAAGAGACCCAGCCTGTCCATTCTTTCCTGACAGGTATACCCTCTCATTTCTGGTATCATCCTTGTAAATCTTCTCTGCACCCTCTCCAGTGCCTCTATATCCTTTTTATAATATGGTGACCAGAATTGTACGCAGTGCTCCAAGTGTGGTCTAACCAAAGTTCGATACAAGTTTAGCAAAACTTCACTACTTTTCCATTCTATAACAATTCAATTCTATAACAATCGATCCCAATAATTGAACCCAATAGGTTAAAGTCTTAAGTCCAATTTTGTCAGCACGCTGCGACATTCGATGTCTGCAGATAACGGGAGATAAATTCTTAAAACTGCTGGATCTCTTGCTCTGCCATCAACCTCTTATCAAACTGGAGCTGGCATTGCCTAATATGGTCGTCTCTGGCTACTGCACAGTCCAGAGACACAAGTCTGCATTTTCTTCAACACACATCAACAATGTTAGAAGCAGGTAAAAACACTGTGGCCTTCCTGGGGCAGCACAAACCACTAGTCTCCAGACTTTCCTTATCCCAACATCATATTTCTGATCGAAACATTCTATGATGAAAATATCCAAGGCCAGTTGGTTGCAAACACCAGCTGTTGCTCAGTGAAATCTCTCTCTCTCTCTAATGATACCAACCACATTTTCCCCGATATCGAATGAACTAAACATGAACACCTTTCAGAAGCTGAATTAACCGAGGTCCATTTGCCAACACCCCTCTCATTTTCCATTCACTTCAATTGAAAGGAAACCGACAGATTGGACCAGTCAGGATTTGAAAGATATTTACAACAGATTCTAGATGTTCTTGGAGTTGGGATCTTTCTCTACTCTGTCCACTCGAGGAGTTAGATAACAGACTTTCTCCTGTGAATATAGAGCTGGGGTATTGGGCCGTGATGTGTTCACTTGTTCATCTTGTTGACTCTAAACCTTTGCCAATTATTTGATGTGATCTGTTTACTTGTACGTATTTTTTTAAATACACTTGCTGAGTGGATTCAAATTGAAATTGAAAGCAGGTTTGCAGGCGTGATGCTCTATTCACACATCGAAGGTGAGAGAGATGCTGTGGGACACACGCTAAGTCCAGTAGCTGAAAGTGATTAACAGACTGGGTTTTGTGTTTAGTGATCCTGGGCGTGTTACCGAGACCTTCCCTGGATACCAAGGCGAGGAGAGGCACTCTGGAAGGTATGGAGAGCTGGGACTTGTCCATGAGAGTAACCGAAGGTACGAGAACTGAAATAATCTCGAGTTAGAAAGGAGAAAAGGCCCAAAAATGGAGCAGTCGGTAACACAACATCAATTAGTCTCCTCTTATCTTGGAGACAACAAATATCAACACACTGTTACTTGAAATATCAAAATATTAAACTCCAGCCCAGTTATAGGGGTTATTAACATCAGCAGGAAGAAACTCCACCTGTCAGAATGAAGACGATTCAGTCCGGGATGTAATTAACAGCAGCAATAACAGCAGAATCCAACCCCTGCAGTCACTTGTGAACTCGTTGAAGTCTCAGCAGGTCGGATGACCGAGTGAAGCCCTTCCCACACTCAGACCAGGTGAACGGCCTCTCCCCAGTGTGAACTCGCTGGTGTGTCAGCAGGGTGGATGAATCAGTGAATCCCTTCCCACAATCAGAACAAGTCAACAGTCCCTCCACTGTGTGAAGTCGCTGGTGAGTTACAAGCTGGAATGACTGAGTGAATCCCTTCCCACACACGGAGCAGGTGAACGGTCTCTCCCCGGTGTGAACTCGCTGGTGTGTCAGCAGGCTGGATGACTGAGTGAATCTCTTCCCACATACGGAGCAGGTGAACGGCCTCTCCCCAGTGTGAACTCGCTGGTGTATCAGCAAGTCGGGTAATCGAGTGAATCCCTTCCCACACTCAGAGCAGGTGAATGGCCTCTCCCCAGTGTGAACTCGCTGGTGTGTCAGCAAGTCGGATGATCGAGTGAATCCCTTCCCACACTCAGAGCAGGTGAATGGCCTCTCCCCAGTGTGAACTCGCTGGTGTGTCAGCAGGTTGGATGACTGAATGAATCCCTTCCCACACACGGCGCAGGTGAATGGTCTCTCCCCAGTGTGAACTCGCTCGTGTTTCTGCAGGTTGGATGATGAAGGGAATCCCTTCCCACACACGGAGCAGGTGAACGGTCTCTCCCGAGTGTGAATTAGCTGGTGTTTCAGCAAGTGGGACGACGAAGGGAATTGCTTCCCACACTCAGAGCAGGTGAACGGCCTCTCCCCGGTGTGAACTCGCTGGTGTGTCAGCAGGGTGGATGACCGAGTGAATCCCTTCCCACACTCAGAGCAGGTGAATGGCCTCTCCCCAGTGTGAACTCGTTGGTGTGTCAGCAGGGTGGATGACCGAGTGAATCCCTTCCCACACACGGAGCAGGTGAATGGTCTCTCCCCAGTGTGATTGCGATGATGAATTTCCAGCTCAGATGGGTAATTGAATCCCTTCCCACAGTCCCCACATTTCCACGGTTTCTCCGTGGTGCAGGTGTCCTTGTGTCTCTCCAGGTTGGACGATCAGTTAAAGCCTTGTCCACGCGCAGAACACGTGTACGGTTTCTCCCCGCTGTGAATGGTGCGATGTTTTTTCTGGCTGTGTGACTGGTTAAAGCTCTTTCCAGTCAGTGCACTGGAACACTCTCACTCGGGTGTGTGTGTCTCGGTGCTTTTCCAGTCATACTGATGTTTGAAATCTTTTCCCACAGACAGAACAGACAAACATTTCTCCTTCCACATTCAAAGGCCGATGATATTCAGGTCCTGAGTAAACGAGTGACTGTCAAATTTTGATGTGATGTTTGGTTTGAGTTTCCCATCTGCAAATCCTCCCCTTCTAATATCCTGTAAAAGGAGTTTACAAAATTCATCACTGTAAGTACAGGACAGAAATTCAGAACAGACAATTTTAGTTTCTATCGAACATTCTTTCCTCTCTTCTTCATCCAAAGCTGTAAATCCCCGTCCCACATATTGTCCCTCCTCCCTGTGCTAAAATCCAAACACGTCTCAAGATAGTTTGTCCTCTGCTCCCAGTTTTCAGTATAATCAGTTCTACACTCACTGGTTCCCCTCCCTCTCCTCCCCTGAATGTGCTGACTCTGGCTGGGTTCCATTCTACACTCACTTGTTCCTCTCTCTCCTCCCCTGAAGGTGCTGACTCTGGCTGGGTTCAGTTCTACACTCACTGGTTCCCCTCCCTCTCCTCCCCTGAAGGTGCTGACTCTGGCTGGGTTCAGTTCCACGGAAGCGCAGCGTAAGCTCCAGGAACAGCACCTCATCTTCCGTTTAGGCACTTTACAGCCTTCCGGACTCAATATCGAGTTCAACAATTTCAGATCATAACCCCGGCCCCCACCACATATGTATACATTTTATCCACTCTTTTGGTCCGTGCCTTTTTCCTTTTTTTCTCTCTCTCCCCCCACGGCAGCTGTCTCTGATTCTGCCAGCATTTCACATCTTACCTTTTGTTTCTCAACCTGTCCCATTACCATCTCGTCTTGCCTTGAGCATCTCTCAATGTCTCTACTCACTGAAGACCATCCCTTTTGTTCTTTTATTCCTCCCCCCAGCCTCCCCCTTGCATTTTTATCTGTTTATTTCTTGCTCTCTCAGTTTCGACGAAGGGTTTCGACCTGAAACGTTAACTCTCTTTCTCTCTCCACGGATGTTGCCTGGCCTGCTGAGTTTTTCCAGCGTTTTCTGTTGTTATTTCAGTTCTACACTCATTGGTTCCCCTCCCTCTACTCCCCTGAAGGTGCTGACTCTGGCTGGGTTCAGATCACTCACTGGGACCCCTCCCTCTCCTCCCCTGAAGGTGCTGACTCTGGCTGGGTTCAGTTCTACACTCACTGGTTCCCCTCCCTGTCCTCCCCTGAAGGTGCTGACTCTGGCTGGTTCACTACCACACTTAAGGGGACCCTGAGGCTCTACCCACGTTTTGGTCCTTTACAAAGATGGACGTACGAATCAAGATGGCGGCGAACAATGCTTTCCTTTCCAAAGATGGCCGCCCTTAGCCTGGGCCTGTTACCAGATAAAAAAAACCCCGGAGCTGCAAACGCGGAACCTGTAGGTTATCATTCGGGGCTTGCGGCCTGCACCAGGTGTTTATGAAGCCCACCCGCCGGGTGCGTTACCTCCCTGCGCCTCCTGATTCGTAATCGGCGCAAAAACCGCGTCTCCCAACTCGGCCCGCTCCCTGCACTCGCCCGGCTCTGATCACACTGACACTGCGCATGCTCCAAATACAGGCGGGTACTGCGCCTGCGCACTGGGCTGCTCCAGTGTGAATGGGGCACATGCTCCCCCGCGGGGCATGCTGGGGAACATTGAAAGCCCCAATTAGTGAATGGAGAATGAGTTTCTGTGACCCCATTGAGAGAAAATTCATCAATAATTCACACAGAAACCCCAGTGCACGGGCACTCTGCCATGGTTCAGTCCTGGATGTGATTAATAACAGTGGACAAAAGTGAGAATCAGCGCGCGGTCTCTTTATATCCTGACCCAGCGGGCCCCGGCGGATGGGCTGCCGCAGGGTCCTAAAGGCCCCAGAAGTATTTTCAATCGGGTTAAACAGAACAACTGAAAAGAGCTCACACAAAGTGTTTGTTATATGTGTGAGTGTGTAAACAAAACACATCATCCTTAATGTTTGCGAGTGCATTCCACAGAGGTAAATTATCTTCACCAATGATTTTTCAGCATTTTATTTCCTTTATTCACAGTGTAACTTCAGAGCGTTGAATCCCTTTAACATTTATTGAGAACCCATTGTCTTGTGGGCTCTTGTTTAGAAAGTGATGTCACAATGACCATTCCGTTCCCAAGGTGATCCTGTCTGTCCGCAGTATTCAGTGGGAAAGGGGATTAAATCACACCGAGGATAATGAGCAGCCACCCACCAGTCTCTGCACTTTATTGTCCAGTGATCACCTTACCATCACACAGAAGCTCCTGATATAAACCTCCAGTGGGTGGTGATTGGTGCAGGGTCAGTGGTGGAGTTCCGCAGCGGGAGTGATCCTGGAGTAACCCCGTGGATGTTCCGGGTCGTGGATTTTTAGTTATCCTGGTGTCTAACACGCACACATCAATAAAACAGGGAATTCCTGGAAACACGCTGCAGGTCCTTCTTTATCTGGAGATCAAATGTCTGTTGTATAATTGTACCAGCAGTTAACAGGCTCCTGTGAACTCCTCCCTCTGCTATTTTAATGCAGACTTTAACCAATTTATTTTAAACGGGTTTATTTTAAATGAGCTAACACCTGCCTTAAAATGGTAGACTCAGGACTGTCTCACACACACATATTAAATCTTCGTGGAATAATTACCAGTCATTTTTAGACTGGAAACTTAACCCTGCCGTTTCACTTTCAGTCAGGAACAGATCGCAGTTTGACACCAATCTCTGATTTGACAGCACGTTTCCAGCATTCACCGTTGTTCTTCCTGACTCTAAACACAGTTGTAAAGGAGCCTTCTGTTCCGTGCCCAGGAGCTCTGACCCATGGGAGAGAGCGGCTGGGACACATTCCTTACAGGCCTCAAGATTAACCTGCATGGGGACATTGCTGTCAGTGAGGAGAGACGAGAAAGACCAAAGTGCCGTTTGCCCCTCTCAGTGTGGCCCTGAAGGACTGTGTCTAGGCTGTAGTTCTGTTCCTGCCGTACGATCCTCCCCCCAGATTGTCCTTTCTGAGCTCCAGCCAGGTGATGCTAAACACTCAGGTGGGAACGACAAAAATCCACAACAATGTGTTTAAAGGTAAGCTGATTTATTTAACAGATATCCAGAATATTAATAACCTCTGTAACTGGGCTGGAGTTTAACATCAGCAGAAACAAACCCGAACTTTCAGAATGAACACGATTCAGTTCAGGATGTAATTAACAGCAGCAATAACAGCAGAATCCAACCCCAGCAGTCACTTGTGAACTCGCTGGTGTCTCAGCAGGTGGGATGACAGAGTGAATCCCTTCCCACACTCAGAGCAGGTGAACGGCCTCTCCCCAGTGTGAACTCGCTGGTGTGTCAGCAGGTTGGATGACCGAGTGAATCCCTTCCTACACTCGGAGCAGGTGAACGGCCTCTCCCCAGTGTGAACTCGCTGGTGTGTCAGCAGGTCGGATGACCGAGTGAATCCCTTCCCACACTCGGAGTAGGTGAATGGCCTCTCCCCGGTGTGAACTCGCTGGTGTTTCCATAGGTCGGATGACTGAGTGAATCCCTTCCCGCACTCAGAGCAGGTGAAAGGCCTCTCCCCAGTGTGAGTGTGCTGGTGTATAGTGAGGTGAGATGAACTCCTGAACCCAGTCCTGCAGTGAGAGCACCTGAACGGTCTCTCGTCAGTGTGAACACGTTGATGACATGTCAGGTCCCAGGAACTTTTATAGCAGTTCCCGCAGTCCGGGCATTTAAAAGGTCTCTCGTCAGTGTGAACTCGCTGGTGTGACAGCAGGGTGGATGACTGAGTGAATCCCTTCCCACACTCGGAGCAGGTGAACGGCCTCTCCCCAGTGTGAACTCGCTGGTGTGTCAGCAGGTGGGATGAACGAGTGAATCCCTTCCCACACTCGGAGCAGGTGAACGGCCTCTCCCCGGTGTGACTGCGCCGATGAATTTCCAGCTGGGATGGAGAAATGAATCCTTTCTCACAGTTCCCACATTTCCACGGTTTCTCCGTGGTGCGGGTGTCCTTGTGTCTCTCCAGTTTGGACGATTAGTTGAAGCCTCGTCACACACACAGAACACGTGGATGGTTTCTCCCCGCTGTGAATGGTGCGATGTTTTTTCAGGCTGTGTAACTGGTTAAAGCTCTTTCCACAGTCAGTGCACTGGAACACTCTCACTCGGGTGTGTGTGTCTCAGTACTATTCCAGTCACACTGATGTTTGAAATCTTTTCCCACAGACAGAACAGACAAACATTTCTCCTTCCACATTCAAAGGCTGGTGATATTCAGGTCCTAATGAATCGAGTGACTGTCAGATCTTGACGTGATGTTTGGTTTGAGTTTCCCGTCTGCAAATCCTCCCCTTCTAATACCCTGTAAAAGGAGTTTATAAAACTCATCACTGTAAGTACATGACAGAAATTCAGAACAAACAATTCTAGTTTCAATGGAACATTCTTTCCTCTCTTGTTCCTCTGAAGCTGTAAATTCCCGTCCCACACATTGTCCCTCCTCCCTGTGTTAAATGCCAAACTCATCGCACGGCTCAAGATAGTTTGTCCTCCTCTCCCTGTTTTCACCACCAACTCTGGCTGGGTTCAGTTCTACACTCACTGGTTCCCCTCCCTCTCTCCCCTGAAGGTGTTGACTCAGGCTGGGTTCAGTTCTACACTCACTGGTTCCCCTCCCTCTCCTCCCCTGAAGGTGCTGACTCTGGCTGGGTTCAGTTCACTCACTGGGACCCTGAAGCCACGTCCCCCAGTGGCTACTTTACAAAGATGGGCACGCATGCGCTCTACCGCTCGATGAAGCAAGAAGGCGACGCAAAAACATTCAGCGCTTCTTTACAAAGATGAGAAGTCGCACAACACCAGGTTATAGTCCAACAGCTTTATTTGAAATCACAAGTTTTCGGAGCTGCTGACTGAGGAGCAGCAGCAGCAGAGTGGTGGTCTCTGTGACCAGGAAGAGGAGAAGGAGAAGGAGACCAGACAGCAGACCACCACCAACCCACAACCAACAACCACAACTGAGGTGCCTGGAGAGAGAGGACAGGAGAGGAGAAAGATAAGAAAGGAAGGCCAAGGCCATTAACACCAGAGGAGAGGCCTTTCCACACTGCCTCCTCAATTGGCCTCCATTTTAGGAGAGGGAGAGAGGGGAGAAAACAACAAAACATCATCTGTTTGGAAGGAGGAAGGAAGAAAGAACAGCTACAGGTGGGTGTGATTCTGGGGCACTCTCCCAGAGACTTTGTTTTGTAGGTGGGGGGAGGAAAGAAGAAAAAGAAGAAGGCCGGAACATCCAAGGGGTGTGTGTGTGTGTGTGTGGCTTCTGTAAAAGCTAGGCCGCACACACCATATTAAACACCCCTTTCCCATTGCCTGACCTGGGACAGCTGGAGCTGCCTAGGTGAAGTCCCCAATTAATTTAATCTTATTGGGCATCGTTAAGACCTGGTGCAGGACTGAGCCTGGGCATCTCCAGCTATCCCAGGTGAAGACATCTTCTCCCCCCACCAGAAGACCACCACCAAAGACTTTTATTACATCGGAGAGTGCACCCCCCTGCCAACACCCACCCACCCACCATCCTGAGTGGCGACCCTGCCCTTGCGGCTTCCCTCCTTCCCACCCCCTCTCTCTCTCTCTTTGTCTCTTGTCTCTCTCTGCCTCTCTCTCTAAGAGGCACCTCAATCTATTTTAATTAAGTACCTATTGAGCAGAGGGGAGAAGGCCCCTCTCCCAATTAATTCATATAAAGGGAGAGGTGTGCCTTCAATTTAAGAGCTCCCTCTGATCAGGGGAAAACAGAAACAAAAAACCGAGGCCATTAACACCTTCAGGCCTGTGACTTGGGGTGAGTGTAGCCCTTAAAGACCAACCCATCATGGCGACCACATCTTCGCCGGTGGCGGGGGCAGCGAGGACATACGCAAGCGTGGCAGCCGCGGCCACGGCCGCAGCCACGAGTCCTCCTGTTACCCCGTCACCTTTTACCCTCCTTACGAGGAAGAATGGGGTCAAGAGCTACACTCACCCCAATATGACAATAGAGGCGTGCGTAAAAGCCATGGCTGGGGTTGTCGGCCCTTCAGCCATCGTCGCCGCCTCTAAAATGTACGGCAAGGCTGTGTTCTTCCTGGGGTCGGAGCGGGCGGTGTCCCTGGCCATCGAGAAGGGGCTCACCGTGGGCGGGACCTTCCTGCCGGTGGACCCCCTTGAGGCCACCGCGCAAAGGATTGTGGTTTCCAACGTCCCGCCCTTTGTTCCGGGTGAGCTCCTCCTCCCCCACCTACGTCAACTGGGGGAGGTGAGGTCGGGGATCACACCCATCCCGCTCGGCTTCCGGGAAGCCAGCCTTCGGCACGTCTTCTCCTTCCGGCGCCAGCTTTTCGTCCGGCTGGCGCGGGAGGAGGACGCGGATGGCGCGTTCACGGTGCTCCACGGGGGGACCGCCCACCGCGTCTTCTGGACCTCGGACGGCGTGCGGTGCTACGCCTGTAAGGAGGTGGGGCACGTCCGCAAAAACTGCCCCGCCTCCAAGGCCGCCACGACACCTGGCGCGGCCAGGGCTGGCGCCGCCGCCCCCCCTCCCCCTGATACTGTCCGCGCGTCGACGGCGACGGATGCGCGGTCGAAATCGGAGGCCAACACCATCACGGCCTCCGGCGGGGGGGAGGGAGAGCGTCCGGGGGGAAGGAAGGCGCGTGGAAAAAATAAACACCTAAGGGCGGATCCCCTCGTGGAGGAAACATCCGAGTTGACCGAACTCACGCCCGAGTACATCGCGGAGTTGATCGGGACGCATGAGACTGGGGGGGTCCTCGTGCCCGGGCCCGTGACCGTGACCGCAACTGCCAAGGCAGCTGAATCAAGACCTGCGGCCGGGCTCGGGCCCGAGGGGCCCAAGAAACCCAGTCGTCGGAAGGGGGCAGAGAGGGAGGCCCCAGCAGACATGGAGGCCTCCCCCTCTCCGGGCCCCAATACGTTAAAAAGGAAGCTCGACCCCCAGGAGGAGGACTGCGAGGAGGAAGGTCCCTCCGCAGAAGGGGAGTCGTCGCCCGCCGCGGGTGCTGCGCCCCACCCCACCACCGTCATCGTCGCGCGCGAGCGGCAGGGGTCGCCTGTCCCTCGGGAGGGTGAGACAGCCGAGTCTGTCCGACCTGTGCCTCCCGGGGATGGGGAAGAGACCCTGCCCGTGGGGGGGGGCGCGGAACAACCCGCGGAGGGAAATGTAGTTCCGGAACCGTTGCTCCTCGCCGGGTCGGGCGTCCTGGGGACTGGGGCGGGCGAGGCCAAAGAGGCTGAAGCCGAGCCCGCCTTTTATAACCCAGATATCTCCCAGGGACTGCTCGACCTGGTGGAGGAGTATAGCAATCCCCAGCCCGCTGGGTCGGAGGTTGGTGGCGGGGAGACAGAAAGCCCCCTGACTCCGTCTCTGATGTTGGCGCCGGACGTACTGGAGGAATTTGAGATTATTTTCTCCCCGGTTTCTCCGGTCGCTCCGGCGCCTGAGGCGGGGGGGGGCCCCGAACCGCCGCCGCCTCCCGGCCCGGCGCCCCTGAAGGAGCCCAGGGTGGACTCCTCTGCCACCGATCCTGGGGGTGGGATCGTGACGGAGGCGGGGCCGGCCGGTGCGGTCGAGCCGTTCGCTGCACCCCGTGCGACGGACGGGTCGGCCGCCGGTGACGACCTCCCGGAGGAGGACGGGGACTCGGTGGTGGGCATCGAGGACGATTTGGAGTCCATCGGCAGCGAGGTGATGGACGCCCTCGTGCCCTTCACCGACTCTCCCCTCATCCCCGTAGGGGAACTCCGGGATTTTATGGCCATGAGCCAGGGTCGTCACAAGAAGATCCGGCTGGCCCTCGACAAGTGGTCGGAGCTGGCGCTGCTCGTCGTGTCCGTCCGCGCCGCCGTTAAAATCATGGGCGCGGACAAGGACGTTGGCCGGCTCGAGCTGCGTCGGCTCAAGAGTTTCCACACTGGGCTGCTGAGGGAGTGGCGGTCGTCAGTGACCGCGCTCCCTCCCCTCCGTTAGGTAGAGGTTGCACTATGCTTCTGAGATGAAGATAACCATAGCCAGCCTCAACATCAACGGCAGCAGGGAGGCGCGCCGTAGATTCAATAACTTCTCGGTCCTTCGGGACGGGAAATATGCGGTGTGCTTCCTGCAAGAAACCCACACCGTTCCGGGAGACGAGGCCACGTGGCTCCTAGAGTGGCAAGGAGGGGTCAGCATGAGTCACCTCTCTAACAATTCCTGCGGGGTGGCTGTCTTGCTGGCCCCGCATTTTCAGCCGGAGATCTTGAGGGTCAAGGAGCACGTGCCGGGCCGCTTGCTCCAGGTCACTGTTCGCCTGGGAGGCGTGCCGCTCCATTTAGTGAACGTGTACGCCCCCCGGATCGGTGCGCAGCAAGTGCGCTTCTTCGGAGAAGTGTCCGCTCTTCTGGGCTCCATCGACGTGGGCGAGTGCGTCATCCTCGGGGGGGATTTCAATTGTACCCTCGAGGCGCGGGACCGGTCGGGTCCCCCGCGAAGCCCGGCGGCGATGGAGAAGTTGCGGGACCTGGTCGGGTCCTTCGACTTGGTGGACGTCTGGCGAAATCTCCATCCCGACTCCAGCGCCTTCACGAGCGTGAGGTCTGGAGGAGGAAGGTCCAGAATCGACCGCCTTTACATTTCCCGGGCGTACGTCTCCTGCGTTCCGGCGGCTTCCATGCGGCCGGTGCCGTGCACGGACCACCACCTGGTGTGGGCGGAGCTCGCTCCGCTGCGCGCGCGGGGGGGGTCCGCGTACTGGCATTTTAACAACCTGCTGCTGGAGGACGCGCGGTTCCGGGATTCGTTTCGCCGGTTCTGGGCCGACTGGAGAAGGAAGCGGGGAGGCTTCCCCTCCTTGAGGCTATGGTGGGACGTGGGCAAGGCTCACGTCCGCGTCTTCTGTCAGGAGTACGCGAAGGGGTCGACCAAGAGGCGGGAGGCCCGGGTCGGGCGATTGGAGAAAGAAGTGCTCGACCTGGAGTCCCGTCTCGGTCAAGTCGTCGAGGACCCGGCCCTGCGGAAGGTGTACGAAGAGAAGAAGGGCGCGCTGAAGGACCTGCAGCTGGTCGGGTCCCGAGGCGCGTACGTGAGGTCGCGGATCCAGTTCCTGCGGGACCTGGACCGCGGCTCCCCCTTCTTCTACTCGCTGGAAAAAAGACGGGGGGTCCGTAAGCAGCTCTTGGGGCTGCTGGCCGACGACGGATCTCTGGTCTCGGATCCGGAGGGCATCAGCGCGGAGGCCCGGGCCTATTACGGGGCTCTGTTCTCTTCGGATCCGTCCAGCGAGGATGCGCGCAGAGTTTTGTGGGAGGACCTGCCGAAGGTCGGCCCGGAGGGCGCCGAGAATTTAGAAGCTCCGCTAAGCCTGGCGGAGCTGACCGGCGCCCTGCGCCAGCTCTCGAGGGGCAAGTCCCCGGGGCTGGACGGGCTGACCGTGGAGTTCCACAGGGCATTCTGGGACGTCTTGGGGGACGACTACGCGCGGGTCCTGGGGGAAAGTCTGGCGACCGGGGAGATGCCCCTCTCTTGGCGCAGGGCGGTCATCGTCCTGCTGCCCAAGAAGGGCGATCTCCGCCTACTTAAGAACTGGCGCCCGGTCTCCCTCCTCAGCACGGACTACAAAATTTTCGCCAGGGCTATGTCTGCTCGCCTTGGCACCGTGCTGGCCCGCATGATCCACCCCGACCAGTCCTACACGGTCCCGGGCCGGAGCATCCACGATAACATCCATCTGGTCCGGGACCTGGTCCACCATTCCCAGAGGGCTGGTCTGTCGGTCGCCTTCCTTTCCCTGGATCAGGAGAAGGCGTTCGACAGGGTGGATCACGAGTATCTTTTCGGGACTCTGCGCGCATTCGGGTTCGGGACGCATTTCGTCGCCCGGATCCGACTTCTGTACGCCGCCGCGGAGTGTCTGATTAAAGTTAACGGGTCTTTGACGGCGCCCCTTCGCTTCGGGAGGGTGGTGCGTCAGGGATGCCCCATGTCCGGTCAGTTATACGCCGTTTGCGTGGAGCCTTTCCTGCGCCTCTTGCGGAAGAGGTTGACGGGACTGGCTCTGCAAGGGCCGGGCGTGGAGGTGGTCCTCTCGGCTTACGCCGATGACGTGCTCCTCGCGGTCACGGATCCCGTCGACTTGCGGAGGATGCGAGAATGCCAGCAGATTTACTCGGACGCATCCTCCGCCAAGATCAACTGGGAGAAATGTTCTGGACTCCTGGTGGGCCCATGGCGGGTGGACTCCCTGCCGGAGGAGTTCGGGCCTTTCGCCTGGAGCACCACGCACCTCCTCTACCTGGGAGTCTACCTCAGCCCGGCCGAGGACGCCTGGCCGGCGAACTGGCAAGAGCTGGAGGCCAAAGTCACCGCTCGCCTAGGGCGCTGGACAGGACTGCTCCGAGTGTTGTCCTACAGGGGTCGAGCGCTGGTCATAAACCAGCTGGTGGCCGCCATGTTGTGGTACCGGTTGGTCACTTTGATCCCTCCCCCTGCGTTTGTCGCCAAGATGCAGAAGAAGCTCGTCGACTTCTTCTGGGACAAAAGGAAGCACTGGGTCTCTGCCGCGGTTTTGAGTCTCCCGCTTAGGGAGGGCGGTCAGGCGCTGGTGTGCCTTCGCACCCAGGCGGCGACTTTCCGTCTTCAGACGCTGCAGAGATACCTGTACGTGGAGAATCCTCCTAGGTGGCGTGCGCTGGCGACGTATTTCTTCCGCCAGCTGCACGGCCTCAATTACGACACGCAGCTCCTGTTTGTGAGAGTGGGTGGCACGCGTGCCAGCCTGCGGGAGCTGCCTGTCTTCTACCAGGAACTGCTATGGGTTTGGAACAGCGTCGCCTCCGAGCGCAGTTCTCCCCCGTCAGGAGCGGCGGCCGTCCTTCGGGAGCCGCTGTTCAGGAATCCGCACCTCCACGACCGCGGGTTCGGCTGGCTGGCGGAGGGCAGGGCTGTGCCCGGTAAGGTGACCAGAGTCGGGGACCTGCTCGATGGCGGAGGAGCGGGCTGGATGGCGCCGGAGGAGTTGGCGAGGCGCATGTCCTGGGTCAACGTCCGGCTCGCGGTCAAAGCCATCGAGTCGCTAAAAGTGGCACTGGGCCCCGTCTCCACTAGGTGTGTCGAGGAGGCTCAAGCACGTGGGGCGATCCCGTCCGAACTGACCCCCGTTCGGACGGAATTCCTTATCGGCGCCCGGCCCCGAATCCTCCCTCGGGAGCCGCCGCCTCACCACTTGAGCCTTCTCGGAGAAATGCCCTCCGTGCCCTTTCAATCCGCACGGAGGCGTTTCCTGTACGGGCTGCTCCTGCACACTCTCCACTTTGCCATCTTCGTCTGCCGTCCGGACACGCCTTGGCGTACCATCCTGCCGTCCGGCGGAGGCGAAGGTCCCCATTGGAAGGCTCTCTACGCGGGAGTCTTCCCTTGTTCTATTGGGGACTTGGCCTGGAGGGTGTTGCACGGAGCAGTCCCGTGCAATAGGATTTTAAGTAGGTTTACGGACTCCCAGGCTGCTTGCCATTTCTGCGGCCTGGAGGAGTCCGTCTATCACATTTATATTGAGTGTGAGAGGTTGCAGCCCCTCTTTCATTATTTGAAGGGGCTGCTCCTCAATTTCTGGTTGCACTTCAGCCCCACGCTCCTGATCTACTGTCACCCGGTGCGGAGGGGAGCGGGTAGGTCGGAGGACCTCCTCGTAGGACTGCTCCTGGGCCTGGCCAAGAAAGCCATTAATTGGTCCAGGCAGCGGGCGGTCGAGGGGGTCGTTCGGCCCGATTGCCTGCCTCTCTTCCGCGGCCATGTTCGCGCCCGGGTGGCCCTGGAGATGGAGCACGCGGTGTCCGCCGGCACGCTTGAGTTTTTCCGCGACCGGTGGGCGCCGCGGGGGCTGGAGTGCATCGTCACCCCGGACTTCCAAATTTTGATTTGATTTATTAAGTTTCATTTAAAGTTTTAATTGATTTACAGTAAATTTTGATTTGTCCAACCAAAAAGAGCAACACCAGGTTATAGTCCAACAGATTTATTTAATTTTACAAGCTTTCGAAGCAGTTCGCTCCTTCGTCAGGTAAGTTAGCAAAGATGGCCGCCGTTAACCCGGGCCTGTTCCTGGGAAAAAGCCTCCGAGCTGCAAACGGGGAACCCGTAGGTTCTCATTCGAGGCTTGCGGCCTAAACCAGGTGTTTAGGAAGCTCACCCGCCGGGTGCGTTACCTCCCTGCGCCCCGCTGATTCGTAATCGTTGCAAAAACCGTGACTGCCGCTTATGCCCGCTCGGTGCACTCGCCCGGCTCTGATCACAATGACACTGCGCATGCTCCAAATACAGGCGGGCACTGCGCCTGCGCACTGGGCTCCTCCAGTGTGAATGGGGCACATTCTCCCCCGCGGGGCATGCTGGGGAACATTGAAAGACCCAATTAGTGAATGGAGAATGAGTTTCTGTGATCCCATTGAGAGAAAATTCATCAATAATTCACACAGAAACCCAAGTGCACGGGCACTCTGCCATGGTTCAGTCCTGGATGTGATTAAGAACAGAATCCAAACCCCTGCAGTCACATGTGAACTCACTGGAGTCTCAGCAGGTGGGGTGAATTTCTTCCCACACACAGGATATTGAATCAGCCTCTCTCCAGTATCAATGCGCTGATCGTGCATCAGCTGCTTTGAACTTTGAAAGCTTTTCTCACAGTCAGAGTATTTAAAGCAACTGTTTTCAATGTGGACACTCTGCAGTGTCAACAGGTGGGACAACGGAGTGAATCCCTTCCCACACGTGAAGTATCTGAACGGTCTCTCTCCGGTTTGACTGTGCTGGTGTGTCAGTAAATGGGATGGTCGATAGAATAACTTTCCACATACAGACCACTGAACGGATTCTCCCCTTTATGAACATGTTCGTGTGCTAATAGGTGAGATGAGTGAGTGAATCTCTTTCCACACTTAGCTGGTGAACGGCCTCTCCCTGGTGTGACTGTATCCATGAGTTTCCACCTCAGACGGTCAACTCCATTCATTCCCACAGTCCCCACATTTACACTGTTTATTCAGGTGGGCGCACGAGTCTCACAGGCTAGATGATTGGTTGAAGGTGGGTTCGTGCCACTCAAGTGCCAGGCAATGACTATCTCCAACAAGCGAGAGTCTAACCACCACCCAACATTCAACGGCATTGCCATCACCGAATACCCCACCATCAACATCCTGGGGGTCACCGTTGACCAGAAACTTAACTGGACCAGCCACATAAATACTGTGGCAACAAGAGCAGGTCAGAGGCTGGGTATTCTGCGGTGAGTGTCTCACCTCCTGACTCCCCAAAGCCTTTCCACCATCTACAAGGCACAAGTAAGGAGTGTGATGGAATACTCTCCACTTGCCTGGATGAGTGCAGCTCCAACAACACTCAAAAAGCTTGACACCATCCAGGACAATGCAGTTCACTTGATTGGCACCCCATCCACCACCTTAAACATTCACTCCCTCCACCACTGGCGCACGTGGCTGCAGTGTGTACCATCTACAAGATGCACTGCAGCAACTCGCCAAGGCTTCTTCGGCAGCACCTCCCAAACCCACGACCTCTTCCACCTAGAAGGACAATGGCAGCAGGCACATGTGAACACCACCACCTCCAAGTTCCCCTCCAAGTCACACACCATCCCGAATTAGAAGAATATCGGCGATCCTTCATCGTCGCTGGGTCAAAATCCTGGAACTCCCTCCCTAACAGCACTGTGGGAGTACCATCACCACACGGACTGCAGCGGTTCAAGAAGGCGGCTCACCACCACCTTCTCAACGGCAATTAGGGATGGGCAATAAATGTTGGCCTTGCCAGCGGTGCCCACATCCCATAAACAAATTTAAAAAAATACACAGAACACGTGTCCTGTTTCTCCCGCTGTGATTGGTGCTTTTCCTTCTATATCCAAAGGCCGATGATATTCAGGTCCTGATGAAACTGGTCAATCTCTCAGATCTTGAGGCGATATTTTGTTTGAGTTTCCATCAGCAGATCCTCCCCTATTGACACTCTGAAATGGGGTTTATAAATATTTTTACTTTAAGTGCAGGATAGAAAGTCAGAACAGACAATTCTAGTTCCTATAGAACGTTCTGTCCTCTCCTGCCCCTCCTAAGCTGTAAATTCCCCATTCTACAAACTCTGCCTCCATCCTTACTGTCTAAAATCAACATTCATTGCACTGGCTGGGATTTTGTTTTTCCCCTTCTCTCCAGAAGGCGCTGAATCTGGCTGGGTGCAATTCCACAGACATTAGTTAACCTCTAGTGCCTCACCGTCAGCCGACTCAGTGAGTGTCAGCAGCATTGCCCTCAATTGACATCCATACACTTCCCAGTTGATGTGACTGGATCTCCATCAAGAGCAGGGGCAGTGGCTGATTTTTACTCTTATTTAGCCCAGTGGTGCTGAGGCCAATTATGGCCCCTGAACTGTTGCCGTGGCTGAGATCAACTAACAGCCCAGATCAAGGACTGCACTTTGGATCTTTCCAGTCAGTAGTGCCGAGTGTTTTAAAGTGGGGGTGGTGGTGGGGCGGGGCCAATGTGGAGGTGGGAAGGGTTAGAAGAGAACATTCTGAAAGAAATGTTACTCCACCTTTAAAGGAAACCTTCGTCACACTGCAAAATTCTGAAGTCTTTCCAAATTAAACAAGCAAGTCAAATGGATCATCAAAAATAGTGAGACATTTTAGAAAGGCTGAAGTCACTGAAACAGACAGGTTTACAATCACTGCACAGTACAGAAGGGTGAGACTGTTAATGGGAGCTCTGTTAGTGAAGTCCGCCGACAGTCCAAGATAAACGGGTCTGTCCCTTTAAATATAAATAGACAGAGAAAGGGGAGTCCCTGTCCCTTTAAATATCTGCCCCATTCCCCCAGGCAGTGGGAGGAGGAACAGCATGCAGTCCCTTTATATCCTGACCCTGTTGGCCACCCGCGGGGTCCCGCTCTGTGTGGGGGTGGTGGGGGGAGGCCTCAGGAAACTGCTTCATGTGCAGACTACTTACACCGAGACACCAAATCCAGAGACTACTTACACCGAGACAACAAATCCAAGGACCACTTACACCGAGACACCAAATCCAGGGACGACTGACACTGAGACACCAAATCCAGGGGCCACTTACACTGAGACACCAAATCCAGGGACCACTTACACTGTGACACCAAATGAAAAAGGATGCGCCCAGTTACACTGGTGTTGTCAATAGTTGTTTCTATCCCAAGCCCAAACCCGTTAATAGGAGATCTTTTAGCTGAGACCTCCGACACTCCAAGACAAAGAAGACTGTCCCTTTAAATATAAATTGGCAGAGAAAGGGGAGTCCCTGTCCCTTTAAATATCTGCCCCATTCCCCCAGGCAGTGGGAGGAGGAACAGCGCGCGGTCTCTTTATATCCTGAACCAGTGGGCCCCGCCAGATGGGCTGCCACATGTAGGAACCCCCTCTGTGTGGGGATCACTTACATTGAGACGCCAAATCCAGGGATCACTTACACTGTGGCTCCAAATCCAAGCACCACTTACAATGAGACACGAAATCCAGGGACGACTTACACTGTTACACCAATTCCAGTGAGCACTTACACTGTGACACTAGATCCAGGGACCACTTACTGTGTGACACCAAATCTAAAGACCACATACACTGTGACACCAAATCTTAGGACCACTTACACTGTGACACCAAATCCAAGGACCACTTACAATGAGACACCAAAACCAGGGACCACTTACACTGTGACACCAAGTGCGGGGACCACTTACACTGTGACACTAAATCCAGGGAATATTTGCACTGTGACACCAATTCCAGGGACCACTTACATTAAGACACCAAATCCAGGGCCGACTTACAGTGTGACATGAAATCCAGGGACCACTTATATCGAGACACTAAATCCAGTGACCACTTACAACTTGACACCAAATCCAGGGACCCCTTACACTGTTGCACCAATTCCAGGGAACACTTACATTGTGACACAAATCCAAGGACAACTTACACTGTGACACCAAATGCGGGGACCACTTACAATGCGACACCAAATCTGGGGACCACTTACTCTGAGACACCAAATCAATATGGGTTGAGCTGCAGAACACCAAAGGGCAGAAAACGTTAGTGGGGGTTGTGTACAGACCTCCAAACAGTAGTAGTGAGGTGGGGGAGGGTATGAAACAGGAAATCAGAGGTGCATGCAAAAAAGGCGCAGCAGTTATCATGGGTGACTTTAATATGCATATAGATTGGGCTACTCAAACTGGAAGCAATACGGTGGAGGAGGATTTCCTGGAGTGTTTAAGGGATGGTTTCCTAAACCAATATGTTGAGGAACCAACTAGAGGGGAGGCCATCCTGGACTGGGTGTTGTGTAATGAGGAAGGACTAATCAGCAATCTTGTGGTGCGAGGCCCCTTGGGGAAGAGTGACCATAGTATGGTGGAGTTCTACATTAGGATGGAGAAGGAAACAGTTAATTCAGAGACCATGGTCCAGAACTTAAATAAGGGCAACTTTGAGGGTATGAGGCGTGAATTGGCGAGGTTAGATTGGCAAGCGATATTTAAGGGGTTATCAGTGGAAGGGCAATGGCAGACATTTAGAGATCGCATGGATGAACTACAGCAATTGTACATCCCTGTCTGGCGTAAAAATAAAAAAGGGAAGGTGGCTCAACCATGGCTAACAAGGGAAATCAGGGATAGTATTAAAAGCAAGGAAGTGGCATACAAATTGGCCAGAAGTAGCAGCAAACCCGGAGACTGGGAGAACTTTAAAACACAGCAGAGGAGGACGAAGGGTTTGATTAGGGCAGGGAAAATAAAATATGAAAGGACGCTTGCGGAGAACATTAAAACGGACTGCAAAAGCTTCTATAAATATGTAAAAAGAAAGAGGTTAGTAAAAACAAACGTAGGTCCCCTGCAGTCAGAAACAGGGGAAGTCATAATGGGGAACAAAGAAATGGCAGATCAATTGAACAAGTACTTTGGTTTGATGTTTACTGTGGAGGACACAAACAACCTTCCGGAAATAAAAGAGATCAAAGGATCTGGTAAGAGGGAGGAGCTGAGGGAAATCCTTATCAGTCGGGAAAAGGTGTTGGGGAAATTGATGGGACTGAAGGCTGATAAATCCCCAGGGCCTGATGGTCTGCATCCCAGAGTACTTAAGGAGGTGGCCTTGGAAATAGTGGATGCATTGACGATCATTTTCCAACATTCCTTAGACTCTGGATCAGTTCCGAAGGAGTGGAGGGTGGCTAATGTAACCCCTCTTTTTAAAAAAGGAGGGAGGGAGAAAGCAGGGAATTATAGACCGGTCAGCCTGACATCGGTGGTGGGTAAAATGATGGAATCAATTATTAAAGATGTCATAACAGACCATTTGGAAAGTGGCGACATG
Source organism: Squalus acanthias (assembly GCA_030390025.1). NCBI lineage: Eukaryota > Metazoa > Chordata > Chondrichthyes > Squaliformes > Squalidae > Squalus > Squalus acanthias. The sequence continues at coordinate 33,667 of JASTWF010001853.1, read as the reverse complement.
ATAGGTCCAAGTCAGCATGGATTTGTGAAAGGGAAATCATGCTTGACAAATCTTCTGGATGTTTCCAATAGGGTGGACGGGGGGGGGAACCAGTAGATGTGGTGTATTTGGACTTTCAGAAGGCCTTCGACAAGGTCCCACACAAGAGATTGGTGTGCAAAGTTAAAGCACATGGGATTGGGGGTAATGTGTTGACGTGGATTGAGAACTGGTTGGCACACAGGAAACAAAGAGTAGGAGTAAATGGGTACCTTTCAGAATGGCAGGCAGTGACCAGCGGGGTACCGCAGGGTTCGGTGCTGGGGCCCCAGCTGTTTAAATTATATATTAATGATTTGGACGAAGGGATTAATTGTAATATCTCCAAATTTGCGGATGACACTAAATTGGGAGGCAGTGTGAACAATGAGGAGGATGCTAGGAGGCTACAGAGTGACTTGGACAGGTTGGGTGAATGGGCAAATGTATGGCAGATGAAGTACAATGTGGATAAATGTGAGGTTATCCACTTTGGAGGTAAAAATAGGGAGGCAGACTATTACCTGAATGGTGGCAGATTAGGGAAAGGGGAGGTACAACGAGACCTGGGCGTCATGGTACATCAGTCACTGAAGGTGGGAAGGCAAGTGCAGCAGGCAGTCAAGAAAGCAAATGGCATGATGGCCTTCATAGCAAGGGGATTTGAGTACAGGAGTAGGGAGGTGATGCTACAGTTGTACAGGGCCTTGGTGAGGCCACACCTGGAGTATTGTGTACAGTTTTGGTCTCCTAACTTGAGGAAGGACATTCTTGCTATTGAGGGAGTGCAACGAAGGTTCACTAGATTGATTCCTGGGATGGCCAGACTGTCATATCAAGAAAGACTGGATCAACTGAACTTGTATCCTCTGGAGTTCAGAAGAATGAGGGGGGATCTTATAGAGACGTTTAAAATCCTGACTGGTTTAGACAAATTAGATGCGGGCAGAATGTTTCCAATGTTAGAGAAAACTAAAACCAGGGGTCACAGTCTAAGGATAAAGGGGAAGCCATTTAAGACTGAGATGAGGAGGAACTTCTTCACCCAGAGAGTGGTGAATCTGTGGAATTCTCTACCACAGAAGGTTGTTGAGGCCAGTTCGCTAAATATATTCAAAAGGGAGTTAGATATAATACTCATAACTAGGGGGATCAAGGGGTATGGCGAGAAAGCAGGAATGGGGTACTGAGGTAGCATGTTCAGCCATGAACGCATTAAATGGCGGTGCAGGCTCGAAGGACCGAATGGTCTACTCCTGCACCTATTTTCTATGTTTTCTATGTTTCTATGAGAGACCACTTACACCGTGACACCAAATCCAGGGATCATTTACACTGAGTCTATAAATGGGAATCAGAGAGCCTCTGTATGGGGACTGGTCATGGTGGTGAAACCAGCTCCAGTGAGGGCAGGTAATGGATGAAGATATGACGTTGGAATCAGATGGTTACTGGTGGGGCCTGGTGACAGGTTATTGTCAGAAGCCCTTTTCAGGCAGGCCAAAGATTGGATGTAAGCAGCACAACACCTGGATCCGCCTGTTCTTGTCCCAATGTCTACTGACCCTGATGTCTTTTTCTGTGTCAAATGTAGAGATGTGAAAGAAGGGAGGAAATCAGGCTCGGGCCAGAAAGAAGATTCCTTGAATGAACAATTCATGAGGCTGTTTTCTGACTCATCTGCGTGAGGTTAAAACACCATGAAATGAAAGAGAACATGTCTAGTGACACTGGCGTTGTCAATAATGGTTTCTATCCCAAATCACTATCTCATAAGCCTAACATCCTAACCTGAACCCCAGCCCCTAAACCCTAATGAAGGATTATTGACAGGGATAAATGGAGGCACTAAAGACCTGATAAAGGAAGTATTAGAAAAAATTATCTCAATTAAAGAAATAGTGCAAGATATGTTAATAACAAGAGATTGAATCAAAGAGACCATCAAAATCAGCAAAATCAGCAATGACAATTACAAAGATCAGAACATTTCAAAGGCGATCACATGCAGTATGTGTGAAGGAGTTTTTACTAAATCGGATCCAAAAAGGGTTAAATGATACAGAAAATAACGGATTGCAAATCTTATACAAGATAGTTCTATAAAGGGTGGTTCAAAGGAATTTCAGATGAGTGTACTCTTTTTAAGCAACCCATAAACAAATAAACTGTAACTTAACAAAAATACATGAAATTAAACTTAATAAATTAAATTAAAATTTGGTTGCCGGGGGTGATGATGCACTTTAGTCCCTGCGGTGCCCACCGGTCGCGGACACCACGTGCTCCATCTTCAGGGCCACCCGGGTGCAAACTTGGCCGAACGACCCCCTCGACCACCTGCTGCCTGGACCAGTTAATGGCCTTTTTGGCCAGGCCCAGGAGCAGTCCTATGAGGAGGTCCTCCGATCTGCCCGCTCCCCTCCACACCGAGTGAGTCAGATGAGTGTACTCTTTTATTGGGGTGATTAAACAAAATTGACTGTAAATTAATAAAACTTTAAAGGAACCTGAACAAATTAAATTAAAATTTGGTTGGCCGGGGTGATGATGCACTCCAGTCCCCGCGGCGCCCACCGGTCGCGGAAGGCCTCAAGGGTGCCGGCGGACACCGCGTGCTCCATCTCCAGGGCCACCCGGGCGCGAACATGGCCGCGGAAGAGAGGCAGGCAATCGGGCCGAATGACCCCCTCGACCGCTCTCTGCCTGGACCACTTGATGGCTTTTTTGGCCAGGCCCAGGAGCAGTCCTACGAAGAGGTCCTCCGATCTGCCCGCTCCCCTCCGCACCGGGAGAGTCAGATGAGTGTACAGTGAGACACTGCAGTTCAGTCTCTGACACCCACAAGCCATGTACTCAAACGGAACAAGCTTGGGATTTGATGTGGTAGAGGATGAACGAGGTGAGAAGTGATATAAGTTAGAGTTGGAAAGGGCCCAAAAATGTCTGTAACAACATCAATTCGTCTCCTCTGATCAACTATTCGACCAACTGTCAGTTTGAAACAAAGCTGATGTATTCAATATTTGTACAAAATATTAATCTCCAGCCCAGGTATAGGGGTTATTAAGATCAGCAGAAACACACTCTAACTGCTAGAATGAACATGGTTCAGTGCTCAATGCCACCCTAATAAATTTGGTCCCAATCACCAATGCGGCCTTTCAATGGCGGGGCTTTTACCCAGCATTCCCCGCGGGGAGAATGTGCCGCATCGGTGCTACAGGAGCCCAGCACGCATGCGCGGCACCCGTCTGGGTTTGGAGCATGCGCGGTGCGTGGAATCGGTGAGATGGGCACCCCGGACCAGCTCTGATTATCGGCGAGATGCCGCCCGACGGATCGGAGTAATGGACCGGCAGGTGGGCGGGCCGGCTTCATAAACAACTGGTGCAGGCCGCAAGCCCCGAATAATAACCTGAAGGTCCCGCGTTTGCAGCTTCGGAGCTTCTCCCGGTCAGAGGCCCAGGATAACGGCCGCCATCTTGATTCAGTGAGTAGCAAAGCGCATGCGCGGTCATCTTGGGCAGGAACAAAGAGTGGGCGGGGCTTCAGTGTCTGTTCCCAACCGGGTCCGAGTGCCCGGGATTGTAAATCACTGACTCAGTTATTTGATTCAGACTCTCCACACTTCGGATTTCTCACCATCTCTCCTGAAGGCGCTGGTAAAAGCAGAGCATACGGTTAACTTCCCACACAATTGTAACAGAAGAGCCCCAGAGCTGGGCTCCCCTTGTACAGTCCCAGGATAGGAATTCCCATGTACAGTCCCAGGGTTAGAATCCCCATGTACAGTCCCAGGGTTGGAATCCCCATGTACAGTCCCAGGGTTGGAATCCCCATGTACAGTCCCAGGGTTGGAATCCCCATGTACAGTCCCAGGGTTAGAATCCCCATGGACAGTCCCAGGGTTAGAATCCCCATGTACAGTCCCAGGGTTAGAATCCCCATGTACAGTCCCAGGGTTAGAATCCCCATGGACAGTCCCAGGGTTAGAATCCCCATGGACAGTCCCAGGGTTAGAATCCCCATGGACAGTCCCAGGGTTAGAATCCCCATGGACAGTCCCAGGGTTAGAATCCCCATGGACAGTCCCAGGGTTAGAATCCCCATGTACAGTCCCAGGGTTAGAATCCCCATGTACAGTCCCAGGGTTGGAATCCTCAGCAACACCGAGTGCGGGTCTCAGGCCCCGAGTTAGATCCGCCGGGCCCGAGGCAACACCGAGTAGGAACGGCGATATATGCCCAAGTCAGGATAGTGTGTGACTTGGAGGGGAACTGGGAGGTGATGGTGTTCCCATGCACCTGCTGCCCTTGTCCGTCTAGGTGGTGGAGGTCGCGTGTTTGGGAGGTGCTGTCAAAGTTCTAGTCGAGTTGCAGATGTATAAAGTCGCTCTCCTTCACCCCTCCCCCCTCGCTCCTCGCTCTCTCTCCTCCCACCTCACTCTCTCTCCTCCCATAGAGGCCAGAGTCTTGTGTAGGCCCAGACCGGGTGGCGGGTTCCCTTCCCTGAAGGACATTAGTGAACCAGTTGGGTTTTTACGACAATCCGGCAGCTTTCATGGTCACTTTTTTCTGGTGCCGTCCCCACAAATTCCCAGATTCATTCAGCTCAATTTCACAACCTGCCTTTGTGTTTTTGTGGGTTCTCTCTGACCCTCCTTTTTCCTGTTTTAAATTCATTTTACAGGGTGTTAGAAGGGGAGGATTTGCAGACGGGAAACTCAAACCAAACATCATTTCAAGATCTGACAGAGTCACTTGATTCATCAGGATCTTTGAGCATGGAAGCAGAAAGCACCGTTCAGAGCGGGGAGGAACCGTACACGTGTTCTGTGTGTGGACGAGGCTTCAGCCGATCCTCTGGCCTGTCGAGACACAAGCGCAGTCACACCGCGGAGAGGCCGTTCACCTGCTCTGAGTGTGGGAAGGGATTCACTCGTTCATTCGACCTGCTGACACACCAGCGAGTTCACACTGACGAGAGACCTTTTAAATGTCAGGTCTGCGGAAAGTGCTATAAAAGTTCCGGGGAACTGATGCGCCATCAGAGTGTTCACACTGACGAGAGACCGTTCAGGTGCTCTCACTGCGGGACTGGGTTCAGGCAACAATATCACCTCACTGAACACCAGCGCACTCACACTGGGGAGAGACCGTTCACCTGCTCTGAGTGTGGGAAGGGATTCACTCAGTCATCCGACCTGCTGACACACCAGCGAGTTCACACTGGGGCGAAGCTGTTCACCTGCTCCGTGTGTGGGAAGGGATTCACTCAGTCATCCACTCTGCTGAGACACCAGCGAGTTCACACCGGGGAGAGGCCGTTCACCTGCTCCGTGTGTGGGAAGGGATTCATTCAGTCATCCCACCTGCTGACACACCAGCGAGTTCACACTGGGGAGAGGCCGTTCACCTGCTCCGTGTGTGGGAAGGGATTCACTCGGTCATCCCACCTGCTGACACACCAGCGAGTTCACACTGGGGAGAGACCGTTCACTTGCTCCGAGTGTGGGAAGGGATTCACTCAGTCATCCACCCTGCTGACACACCAGGTGTCAAACTGCGATCTGTTCCTGACTGAAAGTGAAACGGCAGGGTTAAGTATCCAGTCTGAAAATGACTGGTAATTATTGTATGAAGGTTTAACGTGTTGGTAGAATCATAGAATGGTTACAGCACAGAAGGTGACCATTCGGCTCGTTAAGCCCGTGCCGTCTCTCTGCAAGAGCACTTCAGCTAGTCCCACTCCCTCACCCTTCCCTCGTAGCCCTGCAAATTTTTGTCCTTCAGGTACTAATCCAATTCCCTTTTGAAAGCCACGATTGAATCTGCCTCCACCACCCTTTCAGGCAGTGCATTCCCGATCCTAACCACTCACTGCGTAAAAAGTTTTTCCCCATGTCACCTTTGATTCTTCTGCCAATCACCTTAAATCAGTGTCCTTTGGTTCTCGACCCTTCCGCCAATGGGAACAGTTTCTCTCTATCTACTCTGTCTAGACCCCTCATGACTTTGAACACCTCTATCAAATCTACTCTCAACCTTCTCTGCTCCAAGGAGAACAACCCCAGCTTCTGCAGTCTATCTACGTAACTGAAGTCCCTCATCCCTGGAACCATTCATGTAAATCTTTTCCGCATCCTCTCTCAACCTTCACATCCTTCCTAAAATGCGGTGCCCAGAATTGGACACAATATTGCAGTTGTGGCCGAACCAGTGTTTTATAAAGGTTCATCATAACTTCCTTGCTTTTGTACTCTATGCCTCTACTTATAAAGCCCAGGATCCCGTAAGCTTTTTTAACCGCTTTCTCAACCTGCCCTGCCATCGTCAACGATTTGTGCACATAAACCCCCAGGTCTCTCTGCTCATGCACCCCCTTTAGGATTCTACCCTTTAGTTTATATTGCCTCTCCTCGTTCTTCCTACCAAAATGTATCACTTCGCATTTTTCTGCGTTAAATTTCATCTGCCACGTGTCCGCCCATTCCACCAGCCTGTCTCTGTCCTCTTGAAGTCTGTCACTATCCTCCTCACTGTTCACTATACTTCCAAGTTTTGTGTAATCTGCAAATTTTGAAATTGTGCCCTGTACACCCAAGTCCAAGTCATTAATATATATCAAGAAAAGCAGTGGTCCTGGAACTGACCCCTGGAGAACACCACTGTCTACCTTCCTCCAGTCTGAAAAATAACCGTTCACCACTACTCTCTGTTTCCTGTCACTTAGCCAATTTCGTATCCATGCTGCCACTGTCCCTTTTATTCCATGGGCTTCAACTTTGCTGGCTAGCCTATTATGTGGCACTTTATCAAAGGCCTTTTGGAAGTCCATGTACACCACGTCAACCACATTACCCTCATCAACTGTTTCTGTTACCTCATCAAACAACTCAATCAAGTTAGTTAAACACGATTTGCCTTTGACAAATCCGTGCTGGCTTTCCTTAATTAATCCACACTTGTCCAAGTGACTGTTAATTTTGTCCCGGATTATCATTTCTAAAAGATTCCCCACCATCGAGGTTAAACTGACTGGCCTGTAGTTGCTGGGTTTATCCTTACACCCTTTTTTGAACAAGTGTGTAACATTTGCAATTCTCCAGTCCTCTGGCACCGCCCCCGTATCCAAGGAGGATTGAAAGATTATGGCCAGTACCTCTGCAATTTTCACCCTTACCTTCTTCAGCATCCTGGGATGCATCCCATCTGGTCCTGGTGACTTATCTACTTTAAGTACAGACAGCCTTTCTAGTACCTGCTCTTTATCAATTTTTCTCCCATCCAGTATCTCAACTACCTCCTCTTTCACTGTGACTTTGGCAGCATCTTCTTCCTTGGTAAAGACAGATGCAAAGTACTCATTTAGTACCTCAGCCATGTCATCTGCCTCAATGCATAGGTCTCCTTTTGGTCCCTAATCGGCCCCACCCCTCCTCTTACTACCTGTTTATTATTTCTATGCTATAAAAGACTTTTAGATTGCTTTTTATGTTGGCAGTCAGTCCATTCTCATACTCTCTCTGCCCCTCTTATTTCCTTTTTCACTTCCCCTCTGAACGTTCTATATTCAGCCTGGTTCTTGCTTCTATTCTCAATCTGACATCTGTCATACTCCCCCTTTTTCTGCTTCATCTTACTCCCTATCTCTTTCATCATCCAGGGAGCTGTGTCTTTGATTGCCCTGCCTTTCCCCCTCGCGGGAATGTACATCGACTGGACCCGAACCATCTCTTTAAAGGCAGCCCATTGTTCCAGGACAGTTTGACCTGCCAATCTTTGATTCCAATTTCCGCGGGCCAGATCCCTTCTCAACCCACTGAAACTGGCCCTCCTCCAATTCAGGATTTTTACTCCAGATTGCTCCTTGTGCTTTTCCATAGCTCATCTAAACCTTATGATACTATGATCACTCTTCCCTAAATGTTCCCCTCCTGACACTTGCTCCACTTGACCCACCTCATTCTCCAGAACCAGATCCAGCAATGCCTTGTTCCTCATTGGGCCGGAAACGTACTGATCAAGAAAGTTCTCCTGAACACACTTCAGAAATTCTTGCCCCACTCTGCCCTTTACACTATTACTATCCCAGTCTATATTAGGATAGTTGAAGTCCCCCATTATTACTACTCTGTAGTTCTTGCACCTCTCTGTAATTTCCCTGCCAATTTGCTCCTCTATATCCTTCCCACTAGTTGGTGGCCTATAGAATACACCTAGTAGTGTAATGGCACCTCTATTGTTTCTTAACTCTAACCAGATAGATTCTGTCCTTGACCCCTCCAGGACATCCTCTCTCTTATACCTTATAGAGTCATAACGGCACAGAATGAGGTCATTCGGCCCATCGAGTCCGTGCCGGCTCTCTGTAGACCAATCCAGTCAGTCCCATTCCCCTGCTCGATCCCCGTAACCCTGCAAGTTTATTTCCCTCAAGTGCCTATCCAGTCTCCCCTTGAAAACATTAAGTGTCTCCGCTTCCACCACTTCTGTCAGCAGCGAGTTCCAGGTCCTCACCACTCGCTGCGTAAATTGTATTTCCTCACATCCCCCCTGTATCTCTTGCCCAAAACATTAAATCTGTGTCCCCTAGTCCTTGTACCATCAACTAGTGGGAACAGCCTTTCCCCATCTAGCCTATCCAAACCCGTCATAATCTTGTACACCTCCATCAAATCACCCCTCAACCTCCTTTGCTCTAATGGAAACAAATCCAGCTTCTCCAACCTGTCCTTGTCGCTAAGATCCCCCATCCCCGGAACCATTCTGGTAAATCTCCTCTGCACCCTCTCAAGGGCCTTCACATCCTTCCGAAAGTATGGTGACCAGAACTGAACACAATACTTCAGTTGTGGCCTAACCAGTGCTTTATAAAGGTTCAGCATAACTTCTCTACTTTTGTACTCAATACCTCTATTTATGAAGCCCAAGATCCCATATGCTTTGCTAACCACACTCTCAATATGTCCTGCCACCTTCTGGGACCGATGCACATTAACTCCCAGGTCCCTCTGTCCCTGCACACTCTTTAAAACTGTGCTATTAAGTGGATATTGCCTCTCCCTGTTCCTTCTGCCAAAATACATCACCTCACACTTCTCTGTATTAAATTCCATCTGCCACTTGTCTGCCCATTCTGCTAGCCTTTCTATGTCCTGTTGCAGTCGATTGGTATCATCCTCACATTGCCACACCCCCAAGTTTGGTGTCAGCAGCAAATTTAGAAATTCTACTCTGTATTCCAATATCCAAGTTATTTATATATATATCAAAAAAAGCAGTGGCCCCAGCACTGACCCTTGGGGAACACCACTGTCCACCATCCTCCAGTCTGATAAACAGCCATTTACCACAACTCGCTGTTTTTTGTCCTTTAGCCAATTCCTTATCCAAGCTGCCACTGACCCACCTATTCCATGAGCCTCAATTTTGTTAACCAGCCTTCTATGTGGTACTTTGTCAAACGCCTTCCGAAAATCCGTGTGAACAACATCCACTGCATTCCCTTCATCAATCCTCCCTGTAACTTCAACAAAAAATTCAATTCGATTAGTCAAACACGATCTGCCTTTTACTAATCCGTGTTGGCTCTCCTTAATTAGCTTAAACCTCTCCAAGTGCCCGTTATATCCAGGAATATTTAGGACCCAATCCTGCCCTTTTTTGAGCCAGGTCTCCGTTATCGCCACGACATCATATTTCCATGTGGCTATCTGCGCCTGCAGCTCACCAACCTTATTTACCACGCTTCGTGCGTTTACACACATGCTCTGTAAACCTATCTTAGACCTTCTTGTATTCTCTCTTAGTCTGATCCCATCTATTACCTTACTCTGTCTTACTATAATGCTATCTGTCTCTCCCAATCCTTTGTTTCTCCTTTCTAATGCTACATCCTGGTGCCCATCCCCCTGCCAAATTAATTTAAACCCTCCCCAACAGCACTAACTTCTCGACTCTCCAGCCAGGGGGAAAAAACCTCTCAATCCCCCCTCAGAATCTTATGTTTCAATGAGATCACCTCTCATTCTTCTAAATTCCAGAGAGTATAGGCCCAATCTACTCAATCTCCCCTCATAGGACAAGCCTCTCATCCCAGGGATCAATCTAGTGAACCTTCGTTGCACCGCCTCTAAGGCATGTATGTCCTTCCTCAGATAAGGAGACAAAAGCTCCAGGTGTGGTCTCACCAAGGCCCTGTACAATTGTAGCAAGACTTCCTCACTCTTGTACTCCAACACCCTTGCAATAAAGGCCAACATGCCATTTGGCTTCCTAATTACTTGCTGTACCTTCATGCTATCTTTATGTGTTTCCTGTACGAGGACACCTAAATCTCTCTGAACTCCAACATTTAATAGTTTCTCACCGTATAAAAAATATTCTGTTTTTCTATAGTTCCGACCAAAGTGAATAACCTCACATTTCCCCACATTATACTGCATCTGCCACCTTATTGCCCACTCACTTAAACTGTCTTTCTCCCTTTGCAGACTCTTTCTGTCCTCCTCACAGCTTACTGTCCCACTGCTTTGTATCATCAGCAAACCTGGAGACATTAAAAGGCCGACACAAGCACAGCGGCTGAATGGACTTTTTCTGTGCGGTAAGATTCTATAATTCGAAGGTTTAGTCTGACTTCCTTGTTTGTGTACTCAATGCCTGTGTGTACAAAGCCAAGTATCCCATAAGCTTTCTTAACAGCCTTATCAACTTGCCTTCACAGATTTGTGAATATTCTAACCCGTGCTGTACCTGCCCTGGGAGTGTTTGATGGGACAGTGTACAGGGAGCTTTACTCTGTATCTAACCCGTGCTGTACCTGCCCTGGGAGTGTTTGATGGGACAGTGTAGAGGGAGCTTTACTCTGTATCTAACCCGTGCTGTACCTGCCCTGGGAGTGTTTGATGGGATAGTGTAGAGGGAGCTTTACTCTGTATCTAACCCGTGCTGTACCTGCCCTGGGAGAGTTTGGTGGGACAATGTAGAGAGAGCTATACACTGTATCTAACCTGTACTGTACCTGGCCTGGGAGTGTTTGATGGGACAATGTAGAGGGAGCTTTACTCTGTCTGTGACCCGTGCAGTGCCTGCCCTGGGAGTGTTTGATGGGACAGTGTAGAGGGAGCTTTACTCTGTATCTAACCTGTGCTGTATGTGCCCTGGGAGTGTTTGATGGGACAATGTTGAGGGAGCTTTACTCTGTATCTAACCCGTGCTGTTCCTGCCCTGGGAGTGTTTGATGGGACAGTGTAGAGGGAACTTTACTCTGTATCTAACCCGTGCTGTACCTGCCCTGGCAGTGTTTGATGGGACAGTGTAGAGGATGAGGTGTAGTCGCAGGGGTTCTAACGTGTCAAAAGCTGCCGTCTGTATGTAAAACGAAAAGCTTTAAAAAAATTTACTTTTTTACTGGGAAAATTTTTACTTTTTTACTGGGAATCACATCTGTGAACAAGCTAACGATGACTCGAGTCCGGATCACGTCATGTATCGTGACATAAACCCAAGATCCCGATTGAGACCGTCTTCATGAGTGCGGAACTTGGCTATCAGTTTCTGCTCGATGATTTTGCGTTGTCGTGTGTTTCTAAGGTTGCCTTGGAGAACGCTTACCCGCAGATCCGAGGCTGAATGTCCTTGACTGCTGAAGTGTTCCCCGACTGGGAGGTAACAATCCTGCCTGGCGATTGTTGCGCGGTGCTCGTTCATACGTTGTCTCAGTGTCTGCATGGTCTCGCCGATGTACCATGCCGCGGTGCATTCTTTCCTGCAACGTATGAGGTAGACAACGTTGGCCGAGTCACATGAGTATGTACCATGTACCTGGTGGGTAGTGTCCTCACGTGTGATGGTGGTATCTGTGTTGATGATCTGGCATGTCTTGCAGAGTTTGCCATGGCAGGGTTGTGTGGTGTCGTGGTCGCTGTTATCCTGAAAGCTGGGTAATTTGCTGCGAACGATGGTACTTCTGAGGTTAGGCGGCTGTTTGAAGGCAAGTAGTGGAGGCGTGGGGATGGCCTTAGCGAGGTGTTTGTCATCATCGATGACATGTTGAAGGCTGCGAAGGACATTCAGCAGTCAAGGACATTCAGCCTCGGATCTGCGGGTAAGCGTTCTCCAAGGCAACCTTAGAAACACACGACAACGCAAAATCATCGAGCAGAAACTGATAGCCAAGTTCCGCACTCATGAAGACGGTCTCAATCGGGATCTTGAGTTTATGTCACGATACATGACGTGATCCGGACTCGAGTCATCGTTAGCTTGTTCACAGATGTGATTCCCAGTAAAAAAGTAAAAATTTTCCCAGTAAAAAAGTAATTAAATGTTAAAGCTTTTTGTTTTACATACAGACGGCAGCTTTTGACACGTTAGAACCCCTGCGACTACACCTCATTGTCTCAGTTGTATCTTGCTATGTCTTTGATGTGGTACCTTCCTGGCTGACTTAATTAACTTTATCACACCTCGGCAGATAGTCAGGATGATTTAATTTATTGGTCTGCAATTGTAAAGTACACATTCTTTGTTTTCCATCTATATATGCTTTGGAGATTCTGTATCTAATTTACTTCACCTGAGGAAGGAGCAAATCGATAGCTCCGAAAGCTTGTGATTTCAAATAAAACTGTTGGACTATAACCTGGTGTTGTGCGACCTCTCAATATCTCTTGTGCTTTTTAAACACTATCAGCTTGTCCCTCCCACTTTTAAAGGTTTGTGTATCTGAACCCCTTGTTGGTTTTAGAGATATTAACAGAGCATGGCTAAAATTCATTAACATAAATGTCTGATATAATGTGTATTGTGGGAGAGAGAAGTTTAGTCTGAGTTAGAAACTCAAACAGGCCTTTCACTGCAGACAGGTCGCCATGGCAACACTGATAAGACATTCCATTCCACAAATTCCGCTCGGGTGAAACTCTAATCAGATCAGGGGAAAGAACCGGGTTTGTCTGTTATTAACCACAATATAAGCTTAAACCAGAGTGAGTAATAGAATAGATTAGATTATAAAGTGTGATGTTTATACCTATAACTGTGAAACTATAAGAAATAACATCATTAACAGCAGGCAGGGTAGTTTAGGGATAATGAGAACATTACTGAAGAAAAGGGAACCAGGGAAAGTTTCCTTGTAAACCACACCTCTTTACTGTTCGGCTCCTCCACTCCTTTTAAACTTTGACCATTTAATGGCGATTTCCTACCATTTTCTTCCTCCCAAAATGCATCACCTCACATTTCTCTGCATTAAATTTCAGCTGCCATCTCCCTGCCCCATTTACTAACCTGTGTATTCACACTGAAGTCACTTACAGTCCTCTTCACAGTTGGCCAGGGTCCCTATTTTGGTCTCATCTGGAGATTTTGATCTTGTGCCCCACATACCCAAGCCCAGATCATTTCTCGATATTGAGAAGAGCAGTGGTCCCAACACTGACCCTGGGGACACCACTGTGTACATCCCTCCAGTCTGAAGAACATCCATTAACCACTACTCTCTGTTTTCTGCCCTTTACCCAACTTGCTATCCACGCTGCCCCACTCTCTTTAATACCGTCAGCCTTCATTTGATCAACAAGCCTCCTGTCCGGCACCTTATCAAACACCTTTTGACAATCCATCTCCACAACATCCACTGCATTTCCTTTCTCACTACACTGTGTTATTTCCTGAAATAATCCCTGCTGTCTGTCCTGAGTGAATCCATTTCACTGCCAAATGTTGCAATGTTTGCTCCACCCCACAGGGTTCCATCTGTGGTGTGGAGCAAACAACAGAAAGTCCACTAAGCGGCCCCGCGGCAAACTCCGGGACAGGGAGGAAGTGAGTCAGGGAGCGTCTGTAAATGGAGACTGGTCAGGGAGCGTCTGTAAATGGAGGAGAAATGGTGACTGGTCAGGGTGCGTCTGTAAATGGAGGAGAAATGGAGACTGGACAGGGAGTGTCTGTAAATGGAGACTGGTCAGGGAGCATCTGTAAATGGAGGAGAAATGGAGACTGGTCAGGGAGTGTCTGTAAATGGAGACTGGTCAGGGAGCGTCTGTAAATGGAGACTGGTCAGGGAGCGTCTGTAAATGGAGGAGAAATGGTGAGTGGTCAGGGAGCGTCTGTAAATGGAGGAGAAATGGTGACTGGTCAGGGTGCGTCTGTAAATGGAGGAGAAATGGAGACTGGTCAGGGAGCGTCTGTAAATGGAGACTGGTCAGGGAGCGTCTGTAAATGGAGACTGGTCAGGGAGCGTCTGTAAATGAAGGAGAAATGGTGAGTGGTCAGGGAGCGTGTGTAAATGGAGGAGAACTGGTGACTGGTCAGGGAGTGTCTGTAAATGGAGGAGAAATGGTAGGTCAGGGAGCGTCTGTAAATGGAGGAGAAATGGTGACTGGTCAGGGAGCGTGTGTAAATGGAGGAGAACTGGTGACTGGTCAGGGAGTGTCTGTAAATGGAGGAGAAATGGGGAATGGTCAGGAAGCGTCTGTAAATGGAGGAGAAATGTGAGTGATCAGGGAGATTCCGTTAAAGAAGAAGAAATGGCAACTGGTCAGGGAGCATCTGTGAATGAAGTAGAAATGGTGACTGGAGTTGGTCAGGGAGCGTGTGTAAATGAAGGAGAAATGGTGAGTGGTCAGGGAGCGTGTGTAAATGGAGGAGAACTGGTGACTGGTCAGGGAGCGTGTGTAAATGGAGGAGAACTGGTGACTGGTCAGGGAGTGTCTGTAAATGGAGGAGAAATGGGGATTGGTCAGGAAGCGTCTGTAAATGGAGGAGAAATGTGAGTGATCAGGGAGATTCCGTTAAAGAAGAAGAAATGGCAACTGGTCAGGGAGCATCTGTGAATGAAGTAGAAATGGTGACTGGTCAGGGAGCGTCTAAATGGAGGAGAAATGGGGACGAGTCAGGGAGCATCTATAAATGAAGGGGCAATGGAGACGAAATGGTGAGTGGTCAGGGAGCGTCTGTAAATGAAGGAAAAATGGGGACTGGTCAGGGAGCGTCTGTAAATGGAGGAGAAATGGTCAATGGTCAGGGAGCGTCTGTAAATGGAGAAGAAATGGTGAGTGGTCAGGGAGCATCTGTAAATGAAGGAAAAATGGGGAATGGTCAGGGAGCGTCTAAATGGAGGAGAAATGGTGAGTGGTCAGGGAGCATCTGTAAATGAAGGAAAAATGGGGACTGGTCAGGGAGCGTCTGTAAATAGAGGAGAAATGGTCAGGGAGCGTCTGTAAATGGAGAAGAAATGGTGAGTGGTCAGGGAGCGTCTGTAAATGAAGGAAAAATGGTGAATGGTCAGGGAGCGTCTGTAAATGGAGGAGCAATGGTCAGGGAGCGTCTGTAAATGAAGGAAAAATGGGGACTGGTCAGGGAGTGTCTGTAAATGGAGGAGAAATGGTCAATGGTCAGGGAGCGTCTGTAAATAGAGACTTGCCAGGGAGCGTCTGTAAATGAAGGAGAAATGAGGACTGGTCAGGGAGCATCTGTAAATGGAGGAGAAATGGGGACTGGTAAGGGAGCGTCTGTAAATGGAGTAGAAATGTGAGTGGTCCAGGAGTTTCTGTAAATGAAGGAGAATTGGCGACCGGTCGGGGAGCGTCTGTAAATGGAGGAGAAATGGTGACAGGTCAGGAAGCATCTGTAAATGAAGAAGAAATGCTGCCTGGTCAGGGAGCGTCTGTAAATGAAGGAGTAATGCTGACTGGTCTGGGAGTGTCTATAAATGAGGGAGAAATGGGGAATGGTCAGGGAGTGTCTGTAAATGGAGAAACGGTGACTGGTCAGGGAGTGTCTGTATATGGAGGAGAAATGGTGACTGGTCTGGGAGCGTCTGTAAATGAAGGAGAAATGGTGACTGGTCAGAACATAAGAACATAAGACGTAGGAGCAGGAGTAGGTCATTTGGCCCCTCGAGCCTGCTCCACCATTCAATAAGATAATGGCTGATCTGATCTTGGCCTCAACTCCACTTCCCTGCACGCTCCCCATAACCCTTGCCTCCCTTATCATTCAAAAATCTGTCTATCTCCACCTTAAATATATTCAATGACCCAGCCTCCACAGCTCTCTGGGGAAGAGAATTCCAAAGATTCACGACTCTCTGAGAGAAGAAATTCCTCATTTCTGATTTAAAAGGGTTTCCCCTTATTCTGAAATTATGTCCCCTAGTTCTAGATTCCCCCATGAGGGGAAACATCCTCTCTGCATCTACCCTGTCAAGCCCCTTCAGAATCATAGAAACATAGAAGATAGGAGCAGAAGTCGGCCATTCGGCCCCTCTAGCCTGCTCCACCATTCAATGCGATCATGGCTGATCATCCAAATTCAGTACCCTGTCCCTGCTTTCTCCCCATATCCCTTGATCCCTTTAGCCTTAAGAAATATATCCAACTCCTTCTTGAATCTATTTTAAATATTATATGTTTCAATAAGATCCCCTCTCATTCTTCTAAACTCCAATGAGTATAGGCCCAACCTGCTCAACCTTTCTTCATAAGACAACCCTTTCATCTCTGGAATCAACCTCATGAACCTTCTCTGAACTGCCTCCAATGCAAGTAATATCCTTCCTTAAATAAGGAGACCAAAACTGTACACAGTACTCCAGGTGTGGTCTCACCAACACCCTGTACAGTTGTAACAGGACTTCCCTACTTTTCTACTCCATTCCCTTTGCAATAAAGGCCAACATTCCATTTGCCTTCCTAATTACTTGCTGTATCTGCATGCTAACTTTTTGTGTTTCATGTACAAGGACCCCCAGATCCCTCTGTACCTCAGCATTTTGTAATCTCTCCCCATTTAAATAATAATTTGCTTTTTTATTTTTCCTACCAAAGTGGATAACCTCGCATTTTCCCACATTAAACTCCATCTGCCAGATTTTTGCCCACTCACTGAGCCTATCTATATCCCTTTGGAGATTCTTTGCCTCCTCCACACAACTTGCTTTCCCGCCTATCTTTGTATCATCAGCAAATTTGGCTACATTACACTCAGTCCCTTCATCCAAGTCATTAATATAGATTGTAAATAGTTGAGGCCCCAGCACTGATCCCTGCAGCACCCCACTAGTTACAGTTTGCCAACCTGAAAAGTACCCATATATCCCGACTCTCTGTTTTCTGTTAGTTAGCCAATCCTCTATCCATGCTAATATGTTACCCCCAACCCCGTGAGCTCTTATCTTGTGTAATAACTTTTTATGTGGCACCTTATCGAATGCCTTCTGGAAATCCAAATACACAACATTTACTGGTTCCCCTTTATCCAGCCTGCTCATTACATCCTTAAAGAACTCCAGCAAATTTGTCAAACATGATTTCCCTTTCATAAAACCATGCTGACTCTGCTTGACTATATTATGATTTTCTAAATGTCCTATCACTTCCTTAATGATGGACTCCAGCATTTTCCCAATGACAGATGTTAGGCTAACTGGTCGATAGTTGCCTGCTTTCTGTCTCCCTCCTTTCTTAAATAGGGGCGTTATATTTACGGTTTTCCAGTCCGCTGGGACCTCTCCAGAATCCAGGGAATTTTGGTAGATTACAACCAATGCATCCACTATCTCTGTAGCCACCTCTTTTAAGACTCTGGGATGCAGACCATCGGGTCCAGGGGACTTGTCCACGTTTAGTCCCATTAGTTTGCCTAGTACTTTCTCTTTAGTGATAGTGATTGTTTTAAGTTCCCCCCACCCACCCCAATAGCCCCTTGATTATCCATTATTGGGATGCTTTTAGTGTCTTCTACCATGAAGTCGATACAAAATATTTGTTCAAAGTCTCCGCCAATTCCCTGTTTCCCATTATTACTTCCCCAGACTCATCCTCTAGGGGACCAACGTTTACTTTAGCTACTCTCTTCCTTTTTATATACCTGTAGAAGCTCTTACTGTCTGTTTTTATATTTCTTGCTAGCTTCCTCTCATAAGCTATCTTCTCTCTTTATTATTTTTTTAGTCGTCCTTTGCTGGTTTTTAAAAATTTCCCAATCCTCTGGCCTTTCACTATTCTTCGCAACATTGTATGCTTTTATTTTCAATTTGATACCATCCTTTACTTCCTTAGTTAGCCATGGATGGTTCATCCTTCTCTTAGAGTCTTTCTTTTTCACTGGAATATATCTTTGCTGAGAGTTATGAAATATCTCCTTAAATGTTTGCCACTGCTTTTCTACAGTCTTACCCTGTAATATATTTTCCCAGTCCACTTTAACCAAGTCTGCCTTCCTACCTTTGTAATTACCTTTGTTTAAGTTCAGGACACTAGTTTGAGACCTAGCTTTCTCACCCTCAAACTGAATTTGAAATTCTACCATGCTATGATCACTCTTCCCAAGAGGATCCTTCACTTCGAGATCATAAATTAATCCAGCCTCGTTACACATTACCAGATCTAAAATAGTCTTCTCCCTGGTTGGTTCCACAACATAATGGCCCAGAAATTAATCTCGCTCTGTTCCCGCGGGGGTAAGGAGCAGGCGCGATCTCTCACTCCGCGTTGGCTTTTTCAGATCCAGCTCGCACGAACTTGATGTTCTAGACATCAGCTGGGCAGTGCTTGCGTATCCCACCGGCGTAGTGAATTCGTGCGAGCTGTGGGATCACGTGACTCAGTTAGAGCCAATGGCAGCACACCATCTTCCATTCATAAGTTTCACATACGTGCTGTGAAAGCTATGAATCTTACACACACCCAAAATAACAGCTAAACCTCAATTAAATTTAAAAAAAAAACCA
Source organism: Squalus acanthias (assembly GCA_030390025.1). Classification (NCBI taxonomy): domain Eukaryota; kingdom Metazoa; phylum Chordata; class Chondrichthyes; order Squaliformes; family Squalidae; genus Squalus; species Squalus acanthias. Next base: position 14,902 of record JASTWF010001853.1, on the reverse strand, counting down.
TCACATTAATAAAATAAGTATAGTTAAATAAATTAACCATTTTAAATAAAAAATTAAATTTTTGAAAAAATTTAAAATCTTTTAAAAAGTTATAAAAATAAACTTACCTGTCTTTAAAGTCTCTAAAAAAGATATACCTGTTAAAAAAAAAATTCAAAATAATACTTAATTCACTACTTACCTTGTTAAAAGTGGGTCTTACTCCTCCTTTTTTCATTTCTAAAATCTTCCGTCCTTACCTGCGCGTCCAAAGCACTAAGTGCACAGCGTGCGCGCAGCCTGTAGCGCGCACGCGGTGCACCGAGGAACCGCCCCCTTTTCCAAAGACCAAGTGCCGGTTTTCAGCGCATGCGCAGTGCATGCAGAAAACCGGCAATTGGAGAGAGAATACTGCGTACTCTCGCGTAGCGGCATCAATTTTTGGCCCATTGTTCCAAGAAACCATCCCGTATACATTCTAAGAACTCTTCATCAAGTCTACCTTTGCCAATATGCTTTGTCCAATCATTATGAAGATTAAAATCTCCCATGATTATAGCTGTACCTTTCTTACAAGCCTCTATTATTTCTTGATTTATTCTCTGTCCTACAGTGTGGCTACTGTTTGGGGGCCTGTAGACCACTCCCACCAGTGACTTTTTACCCTTATTATTTCTTATCTCCACCCAAACTGATTCTACCTCTTGATCTTCTAGGCCAGTATCATTTCTCATTACTGCACTGATCTCATCCCTTATTAACAGAGCTACAACACCTCCTTTTCCTTTCTGCCCATCCTTACGAAATGGCAAATACCCCTGAATATTCAGTTCCAATCATTGGTCACCTTGCAACCACGTCTCTGTAATGGCTATCAGATCATACTCCTTTATTTCTATTTGTGCTGTCAAGCATCTATCTTGTTACGAATGCTGCGTGCGTTCAGCTTTTAATTTTCTCTCTTTACCATTTTTCCATATTCTGACACCTCTGTCTGTAAATTGAGCAGAAATGCTGACTGGTCAGGGAGCGTCTGTAAATGGAGAAAAATGATGAGTGGTCAGGGAGCATCTATAAATGGAAGGGAAATGGTAACTGGTCAGGGAGCATCTGTAAATGGAGAAAAATGGTGAGTGGTCAGGGAGCATCTGTAGATGAATGAGAATGGGGAATGGTCAGGAACCGTCCGTAAATGGAGACTTGCCAAGGACCATCTGTAAATGGAGGAGAAATGGGGACTGGTCAGGGAGCGTCTGTAAATGGAGGAGAAATGGTGAGTGGTCAGGGAGCGTCTGTAAATGGAGGAGAAATGGTGAGTGGTCAGGGAGCATCTGTAAATGGAGGAGAAACGGTGACTGGTCAGGGAGCATCTGTAAATGGAGGAGAAATGGTGAGTGGTCAGGGAGCCTCTGTAAATGAAGGAGAAATGGTGAGTGGTCAGGGAGCCTCTGTAAATGAAGGAGAAATGGTGATGGGTCAGGGAGCCTCTGTAAATGAAGGAGAAATGGTGAGTGGTCAGGGAGCCTCTGTAAATGAAGGAGAAATGGTGATGGGTCAGGGAGCCTCTGTAAATGAAGGAGAAATGGTGATGGGTCAGGGAGCCTCTGTAAATGAAGGAGAAGTGGTGATGGGTCCGGGAGAGAGACCGTTCACTTGCTCCATGTGTGGGAAGGGATTGATTCAGCGATCCCACTTGGTGAGACACCAGCGTATTAACACTGATCAGAGCCTGTTCACGTGTTCTCACTGTGTGAAGAGATTCACAAACTCATCCCACCTGCAGACACACCAGCGAGTTCACACTGGGGAGAGGCCGTTCACCTGCTCCGTGTGTGGGAAAGGATTTAACCAGTCCTCTCACCTGCTGACACACCAGCGAGTTCACACTGGGGAGAGGCCGTTCACCTGCTCCGTGTGTGGGAAGGGATTTAACCAGCCCTCGCCCCTGCAGACACACCAGCGAGTTCACACTGGGGAGATGCCGTTCACCTGCTCCAGGTGTGGGAAGGGAATTAACCAGTCCTCTCACCTGCTGATAAACCAGCGAGTTCACAAGTGACTGCAGGGGTTGGATTCTGCTGTTATTGCTGCTGTTAATCACATCCAGGACTGAATCGTGTTCATTCTGACAGTTGGGGTTTGTTTCTGCTGATGTTAATAACCCTTCTAACTGGGCTGGAGTTTAATATTCTGGCTATCTGTCAAATAAATCAAAGGGTGAAAGGTCAGAGTCACTCTTGTTCCTGAAAGGGGGGTAAAAATGCTGCTGATTGTGTTTCCCTCCAGTGGAGTTTATTGTTACTTTTGCCAAATAATCTTTAAAGGGATTTCCCAAATACTGACAACTGTCTCAAATGGAGCTAAACTCTGTGTAGGTTTTTGGGCAATAATGTTCAGAGATGAACATGTTTTAACATAAAATGGTTAAAATACATTGAATTAAATGTCTGATATAATGGGCATTGTGGGAGAGAGAAGTTAAGTCTGAGTTAGAAACTCAAACAAGCGTTTCACTGCAGACAGGTCGCCATGGCAACACTGATAAGACATTCCATTCCACTGAATCCACTGGGTGGAAACTCTAATCAGATCAGGGGAAAGAACAGGATTTGTCTGTTAAAAACCACAATATAAGCTTAAACCACAGTGAGTAAAATAATACATTAGATTATAATGTGTGATGTTCATACCTATAACTGTGAAACTGTAAAATAACATCATTAACAGTAATTTAGGGATAAAAAGAAAATTACTGAAGAAAAGCAACTCCCGGGAACCAGGGAAAGTGTCCTTGTAAATCACAGATTAGAGAAGTTCCAGCTGTCTTTCCCTCGCTTCCTGCCAAAACTCAGCAGAGAAGACAAAGAAGAGTCAGGTGCCAGAGATGGATCACTACAGGGTATAAAAGTGAGGGGATCCTGATGTAAGGGGGCAGTCGGGACTGGAGACACCGGAGATCAAGCTCAGGGTGCCCGAGGTTCCATCCAGCGGGCTGACCTCGTGTAAGTTACTGTGGACACGCGGGACTTGCAAGTTTACTCTGATTGATGGATCAATGTAAGGTACGGTAGAGGACAGAGAATCTGCTCATCTTATATTTCTAATAAGGTCTTAAAGTTGTTGACACGAGACTCTCGAACCTGCTAATGAATAAGACAAGGCATCAGCTGGAATCTTACACCTCTTTACTGTTCTGCTCCTCTACTCCTTTTAAACTTTTACCATTTAATGTAGATTTCCTACTTTTTTCTTCCTCCCAAAATGCATCACCTCATAATTCTCTCCATTAAATTTCAGCTGACATCTACCTGCCCCATTTACTAACCTGTGTATTCACACTGAAGTCACTTATAGTCCTCTTCACAGTTGGCCAGGGTCCCTATTTTGGTCTCATCTGGAGATTTTGATCTTGTACCCCACATACCCAAGCCCAGATCATTTCTCTATATTGAGAAGAGCAGTGGTCCCAACACTGACCCTGGGAGACACCACTGTGTACATCCCTCCAGTGATGAAGAACATCCATTAACCACTACTCTCTGTTTTCTGCCCTTTACCCAACTTCCTATCCACGCTGCCCCACTCCCTTTAATACCGTCAGCCTTCATTTGATCAACAAGCCTCCTGTCCGGCACCTTATCAAACACCTTTTGACAATCCATCTCCACAACATCCACTGCATTTCCTTTCTCACTACACTGTGTTATTTCCTGAAATAATCCCTGCTGTCTGTCCTGAGTGAATCCATTTCACTGCCAAATGTTGCAATCTTTGCTCCACCCCACAGGGTCCCATCTGTTCAAAGCCACAACAGAAAGGTCCAGTTTTCTCCTGGAGTTTGAGAGAATTCAGCTTCAACAATGAGGCAGAGTTTCAGCCAATGAGGGAGATCAGGGCTCAGCCCCGCCCACTGGATGCCGCAAGCCCCGCCCCTCACACACTCCGATTGATTGGAGGACCAGCCGCCCGCTCGGTCCTCCAGCCACGCCCCCGCTCTTCCTATTGGTCGGCAGTTCCCATCAATCACCTGGGCAGTGTGAGTTGAGCATGCGCGGGAGAGGCTCATTGTTGGGCAGTGGCGGAGACTGAGTGACCCGACAGGAGAAACAACAAGTGGCCTTGACACAGCAGAGGGAGCAACTCCGAGCCGGTTAGCATCAGGGTGGGTGGTGGATGTGGAACTCGCTCCCTGGCCTCCTGTGTACGGCTTTCTTGTTGCATCAGTTTGAGCTGGAGGGGAGAGGGGGGAGAAGCTGCTGGGTTTAACCCCCAGTACTTCTGAGCCCAGTGGGACCCAACAATTTCCAATGTGAGACTGTGAAGGGAGGTGGATTCTAGGGGAGATTAAGTTGCTAAACAGACACTGTCCGTACAGTGTAAAAGATTATCGTTTTAGGAATAAGTATTTCTGCAGAGGCTTTCAATCCATTTTATATATACAGATTTTTAAAATTCATTCGATGTGGGTGTCACTAGCAAGGCCAGCATATATTGCCAGTCCCCAGTTGCCCATTGAGAAGGTGATGCTGGGCCTTCTTCTTGAACCTCTGCAGTCCGTGTGGTGAAGGTACTCTCAGAATGCTGTTAGGTGAGGAGTTCCAGGATTTTCACCCAGCGACGATGAAGGAACGGCGATATATGTCCAAGTCAGGATAGTGTGTGACTTGGAGGGGAACTGGGAGGTGATGGTGTTCCCATGCACCTGCTGCCCTTGTCCTTCTAGGTGGTGGAGGGCGCATGTTTGGGAGGTGCTGTCAAAGTTCTGGTCGAGTTACAGATGTATAAAGTCGCTCTCCTTAACTTCTCCCCCTCCCACCTCGCTCTCTCTCCTCCCATAGAGGCCAGAGTCTTGTGTAGGCCCAGACCGGGTGGCGGGTTCCCTTCCCTGAAGGACATTAGTGAACCAGTTGGGTTTTTACGACAATCCGGCAGCTTTCATGGTCACTTTTTTCTCATGCCGGACCCACAAATTCCCAGATTCATTCAGCTCAATTTCACAACCTGCCTTTGTGTTTTGTGGGTTCTCTCTCACCCTCCCTTTTTCCTGTTTGAAATTCATTTTACAGGCTGTTCGAAGGGGAGGATTTGCAGACAGGAAACTCAAACCAAACATCACATCAAGATCTGACAGAGTCACTCGATTCATCAGGACCTTTGAGCATGGAAGCAGAAAGCACCGTTCAGAGCGGGGAGAAACCGTACACGTGTTCTGTGTGTGGACGAGGCTTCAGCCGATCCTCTGGCCTGTCGAGACACAAGCGCAGTCACACCGGGGAGAAACCGTGCAAATGTGGGAATTGTGGGAAACGATCCAGTTACCCATCCCTGCTGGAAACTCATCGGCGCACTCACACCGGGGAGAGGCCGTTCACCTGCTCTGAGTGTGGGAAGGGATTCACTCAGTCATCCAGCTTGCTGACACACCAGCGAGTTCACACTGGAGAGAGGCAGTTCACCTGCTCTGTGTGTGGGAAGGGATTCACTCAGTCATCCAGCCTGCTGACACATCAGTGCATTCACGCTGAGGAGAAGCTGTTCACCTGCTCAGTGTGTGGGAAGGGATGCACTTATTTCTCTGCCCTGCTGAGACACCAACGGGTTCACAGTGACGAGAGAGAGTTTAAATGCTCTGAATGCGAGAGGAGCTTTAAACGCCCTCAGGCACTGATGGAGCACCAGCGCATTCACACGGGTTACACACCGTTCAGCTGCTCTCACTGCGGGAAGAGGTTCGGGCGATCGTGTGACCTGCTGACACACCAGCGAGTTCACACCGGGGAGAGGCCGTTCACCTGCTCCGAGTGTGGGAAGGGATTCACTAATTCATCAAATCTGCTGAATCACTGGCGAGTTCACAGTGACGAGAGACCTTTTAAATGCCCAGACTGCGGGAAGTGCTATAAAAGTGCCGGGGAACTGACGTGCCATCAACGTGTTCACACTGACGAGAGACTGTTCAGGTGCTCTCACTGCGGGACTGGGTTCAGGCGATCATCTGAACTCACTGTACACCAGCGCACTCACACTGGGGAGAGACCATTCACTTGCTCTGAGTGTGGGAAGATATTTACTCGGTCATCCCACCTACTGTCTCACCAACCTGTTCACACCAATAAGAAACCTTTTAAATGTTCTGACTGTGAGAAGAGCTTTAAAACCAAAAAGGATCTGCTCACACACCACCGCACTCACACTGGGGAGAGACCGTTCACCTGCTCGGAGTGTGGGAAGGCATTCACTGATTCATCCAACCTGCTGGAACACCAGCGAGTTCACACCGGGGAGAGACCGTTCACCTGCTCAGTGTGTGGGAAGGGATTCAGTCAGTCATCCATCCTGCTGACACACCAGCGAGTTCACACTGGGGAGAGGCCGTTCACCTGCTCTGAATGTGGGAAGGGATTCACTCAGTCATCCCACCTGCTTAGACACCAGCGAGTTCACACTGGGGAGAGGCCGTTCACCTGCTCTGAATGTGGGAAGGGATTCACTCAGTCATCCCACCTGCTTAGACACCAGCGAGTTCACAAATGACTGCAGGGGTTGGATTCTGCTGTTATTGCTGCTGTTAATTACACCCAGGACTGGACTATGTTCATTCAGACAGTTGGGCTTTGCTTCTGCTGATGTCAATAACCCCTGTAATTGGACTGGAGTTTAATATTCTGAATATATCTGAAATAAATCAGCTTTGTTTTAAACACATTGTTGTAGATTTATTTCTTTCCCATCTGGGTGTTTAGCATCACCTGGCTGGAGCTCAGAAAGGACAATCTGGGGGGAGGATCGTACGGCGGGAACAGAACTACAGCCTGGACACAGTCCTTCAGGGCCACACTGAGAGGGGCAAACGGCACTTTGGTCTTTCTCGTCTCTCTTCACTGACAGCAATGTCCCCGTGCAGGTTAATCTTGAGGCCTGTAAGGAATGTGTCCCAGCCGCTCTCTCCCATGGGTCAGAGCTCCTGGGCACGGAACAGAAGGCTCCTTTACAACTGTGCTTAGAGTCAGGAAGAACAACGGTGAATGCTGGAAACGTGCTGTCAAATCAGAGATTGGTGTCAAACTGCGATCTGTTCCTGACTGAAAGTGAAACGGCAGGGTTATGTTTCCAGTCTAAAAATGACTGGTAATTATTCCACGAAGATTTAATATGTGTGTGTGTGACAGTCCTGAGTCTACCATTTTAAGGCAGGTGTTAGCTCATTTAAAATAAACCCGTTTAAAATAAATTGGTTAAAGTCTGCATTAAAATAGCAGCGGGAGGAGTTCACAGGAGCCTGTTAACTGCTGGTACAATTATACAACAGACATTTGATCTCCAGATAAAGAAGGACCTGCAGCGTGTTTCCAGGGATTCCCTGTTTTATTGATGTGTGCGTGTTCGACACCAGGATAACTAAAAATCCACGACCCGGAACATCCACGGGGTGCGATCCCGACAGTTACTCTGGGATCACTCCCGCTGCGGAACTCCAGCACTGACCCTGCTGAAGGTTGTAGGCTCAGGGAGTGGGGCCTCCAGGAGTGGACTGTGAGAAAGCTGGGTTTCAGTATCCTGACACATATATGGTGAGGAACCAGAGCAATCCTTACTAAGGAGCTGTCTGGGGTTTAACCTATCAGTGTAGGTCTAGGGGTGAATGATGCCTGACTCCCCGAACTGTCTCACATTGAACCCAGTTCAGATCAAGATGGATTCAGTTTACAGGAGAATAGGGAGAAATATCACCCACAATGGAGGGAGAGGAAAGCAGCCATTAGAGAAGCTCAGAGATCTTTGGAAAAGCTGATGGTGCCCAATTGTGGGAATAATAGCAAAAGCTTTTCCAGCTACGTCAGGAGTCAGTAGACCGTTAAAGATGGTTTCACATCAGTCTACACTCCTGTGGGTGATGCTCAGATTCCAGCTGTGGGATGTGCTGTCGACAATAACATCATAAATATTAAAATAGAAAGAGATTGTCATACAATCATCGAATAGTACCACACAGAAGGAGGCTATTCTGCCCATCGAGTCTGTGCCGGCTCTTTCGAAGAGCAATCCAGTTAGTCCCACTCCCCTGCTCATTCCCCAAACCCCTGCAATGTTTTCTCCTTCAAGTATTTCTCCAATTCCCTTTTGAAGGCTACTATTGAATCTGTATCCACCAGCCTATCAGGCAGTGCATTCCAGATCCTAACCACTCGTTGTGTAAAAAGTTTTCCCTCGTGTCACCTCTGGTTCTTTTGCAAAGGGGCAGATAAAGTGGGGAGGGGAGGAAAGAACAAAAGAGAAGGTCTGGGAGAGGATGAAAAGCTTTCAAAGTTCAAAGCAGCTGATGCACGATCAGCGCATTGATACTGGAGAGAGGCTGATTCAATATCCTGTGTGTGGGAAGAAATTCACCCCACCTGCTGAGACTCCAGTGAGTTCACAGGTGACTGCAGGGGTTTGGATTCTGTTCACGGGGGAGAATGTGTCCAATTCACACTGATGAGAAGTCGCACAACACCAGGTTATAGTCCAACAATTCACACTGGAGGAGCCCAGTGCGCAGGCGCAGTTCCCGCCTGTATTTGGAGCATGCGCAGTGTCAGTGTGATCAGAGCCAGGCGAGTGCGGAAGCGCTGAAAGGTTGGAGTCGCGATTTTTGCGCAGGGAGGTAACGTACCCGGTGGGTGGGCTTCATAAACACCTGGTGTAGGCCGCAAGCTCTGAATGAGAACCTACAGGTTCCGCGTTTGCAGCTCCGAGGCTTTTTCCCGGTAACAGGCCCGGGTTAACGGCGGCCATCTTTGTAAAGAAAGGCTGAGGATTTGTCCGTCTCTTGTTTCATCGAGCAGTACAACGCATGCGCCGCCATCTTTGTAAAGGGACCAATAGTGGGCGGGGCTTCACGGACCCAGTGGGTGAACTGAACCCAGCCAGAGTCAGCACCTTCAGGGGAGGAGAACCAGTGAGTGTCGAACTGAACCCAGCCAGAGTCAGCACCTTCAGGGGAGGAGAGGAAGGGGAACCAGTGAGTGAACTGAACCCAGCCAGAGTCAGCACCTTCAGTGGAGGAGAGGGAGGAGAACCAGTGAGTGTCGAACTGAATCCAGCCAGAGTCAGCACCTTCAGGGAAGGAGAGGGAGGGGAACCAGTGAGTGTAGAACTGAACCCAGCCAGAGTCAGCACCTTCAGGGGAGGAGAGGGAGGGGAACCAGTGAGTGTAGAACTGAACCCAGCCAGAGTCAGCACCTTCAGGGGAGGAGAGGGAGGGGAACCAGTGAGTGCAGAACTGAACCCAGCCAGAGTTGGTGGTGAAAACTGGGAGCGGAGAGCAAACTGTCTTGAGACGTGCGATGTGTTTGGATTTTAGCACAGGGAGGAGGGACAATGTGTGGGACGGGGATTTGGAGGAACAAGAGAGGAAAGAATGTTCCATAGAAACTGAAATTGTCTGATCTGAATTTCTGTCCTGTACTTACAGTGATGAGTTTTGTAAACCCATTTTACAGGGTTTTAGAAGGGGAGGATTTGAAGAAGGGAAACTCAAACCAAATATCAAGTCAAGATCTGACAGCGTCACTCGATTCATTAGGACATGAATATCATCGGCCTTTGAATGTGGAAGGAGAAATGTTTGTCTGTTCTGTCTGTGGGAAAAGATTTCATCAGTATGACTGGAAAAGCACCGAGACACACACACCCGAGTGAGAGTGTTCCAGTGCACTGACAGTGGAAAGAGCTTTAACCAGTTACACAGCCTGAAAAAACATCGCACCGTTCACAGCGGGGAGAAACCGTACACGTGTTCTGTGTGACGAGGATTCAACTGATCATCCAACCTGGAGAGACACAAGGACACCCGCACCACGGAGAAACTGGGTAAATGTGGGGACTGCGGGAAGGGATTCATGTTACCCATCTCAGCTGGAAATTCATCATCGCTGTCACACTGGAGAGAGGCGGTTCACCTGCTCTGCGTGTGGGAAGGGATTCACTCAGTCATCCGACCTGCTGGCACACCAGCGAGTTCACACTGGGGAGAGACCGTTCACCTGCTCTATCCAACCTGCTGACACACCAGCGAGTTCACACTGGGGAGAGACCGTTCACCTGCTCCGAGTGTGGGAACGGATTCACTCGGTCATCCAGCCTGCTGACACACCAGCGAGTTCACACTGGGGAGAGGCCGTTCCTCTGCTCCAATTGTGGGAAGGGATTCACGTGTTCATCCAACCTGCTGACACACCATCGAGTTCACAAGTGACTGCAGGGGTTGGATTCTAATGTTATTGCTGCTGTTAATCAGTTCCAGGACGGAACCATGATCATTCTGACAGTTGAGGTTTGTTTCTGCTGATGTTAATTACCCCTGTTACTGGACTGGAGTTTAATATTCTGGATATATGTCGAATAAATCAGCTTTGCATTAAACACATTGTTGTGGATTTTTGTCGTTCCCACCTGAGTGTTTAGCATCACCTGGCTGGAGCTCAGAAAGGACAATCTGGGGGGAGGATCGTACGGTGGGAACAGAACTACAGCCTGGACACAGTCCTTCAGGGCCACACTGAGAGGGGCAAACGGCACTTTGGTCTTTCTCGTCTCTCTTCACTGACAGCAATGTCCCCGTGCAGGTTAATCTTGAGGCCTGTAAGGAATGTGTCCCAGCCGCTCTCTTCCATGGGTCACAGCTCCGAGGCACGGAACAGAAGGCTCCTTTACAACTGTGTTTAGAGTCAGGAAGAACAACGGTGAATGCTGGAAACGTGCTGTCAAATCAGAGATTGGTGTCAAACTGCGATCTGTTCCTGACTGAAAGTGAAACGGCAGGGTTAAGTTTCCAGTCTCAAAATGACTGGTAATTATTCCACGAAGAGTTAATATGTGTGTGAGACAGTCCTGAGTCTACCATTTTAAGGCAGGTGTTCGCTCATTTAAAATAAACCTGTTTAAAATAAATTGGTTGAAGTCTGCATTAAAATAGCAGAGGGAGGAGTTCACAGGAGCCTGCTATATGCCATCTGCCACCTTCTTGCCCACTCTTTGTGTCCTGCTGGTGGGTGGCTGCTCATTATCCTCGGTGTAATTTAATCCCCTTTCCCACTGAATACTGCGGACAGACAGGCTCACCTTGGGAACGGAATGGTCAGTGTGACATCACTTTCTAAACAAGAGCCCACAAGACAATGGGTTATCAATAAATGTTAAAGGGATTCAACGCTCTGAAGTTACACTGTGAATAAAGGAAATAAAATGCTGATCAGTAATGGGTGAAGATAATGATTTCTCGCTGTGGAATGTGCTTGCACACATTAAGAATGATGAGCTTTGTACACACACACACAGCAAACACTTTGTGAGGCTCTTTTCAGTTGTTGCTCTGAACCCACTGAGAGCTCATGCACCCGGTGGGCATTAGGACCCTGCGGCCGCCCATCCGGCGGTGCTGTGAGGTCACGGTTCCAGGCTCTGTCTCACCCAATCAGTGGGTGCCACGAGCAAATTTGGCTAGGGTAAATAAAATCAGGGAGTTGAATGCGTGGCTCAAAGACTGGTGTGGGAAAAATGGGTTTTGCTTCTTGGGACACTGGCACCAGTACTGGGGCAGGAGAGAGCTGTTCCGTTGGGACGGACTTCACTTGGCCAGTGCTGGGACTAGTGTCCTGGCGAATCGAATAACTAGGGCTGTGGAGAGGGCTTTAAACTAATTAGTGGGGGGGGAGGTTTCAAGAGAGCAAAAAATAAAAATGACAACAGAGAGGGTCATAGACATAGGTAGCAGTAGGGGAATCACAAATCAGAGCGTGGCAGGAAGGGACAGAGTGTGTGGAGTAAAAGGTAAACTGGTAAAAAGTGAAAAAGCAGGAACTAAGTGCCACAAAGCATATTTGAAAGTTCTCTATCTGAATGCACGTAGCATTCGTAACAAAATAGACGAGTTAATGGCACAAATAACTACATATGGTTATGATATTGTGGCCATTACAGAAACATGGCTGCAGGGTGACAATGCCTGGGAATTAAACATACCAGGTTATTTAACGATCAGGAAGGACAGGCAGGAAGGAAGGGGAGGTGGGGTGGCTATGTTAATAAAGGAAGGAATCACTGTAATACAGAGTAATGATATTGGGTCAAAAAATCATGATAATGAAACAGTTTGGGTGGAGATAAGGAATAATAAGGGGAAAAAAACATTAGTGGGCGTAGTCTATAGGCCTCCGAACAGTTGCAACTCTATTGGACGGAGTATCAATCAGGAAATAGTTGAGGCATGTAATAAGGGAACATCTATAATTATGGGGGATTTTAACTATCATATTAATTGGACAAATCAAATGGGGCAGGGCTGCCTTGAGGATGAGTTCATTGAGTGTATTAGGGATGGGTTTCTTGAGCAGTATGTAACTGAACCGACCAGGGGGCAAGCAACCTTAGATCTGGTCCTGTGTAACGAGACAGGATTAATTAAAAATGTCCGAGTAAAGGATCCCCTTGGAATGAGTGACCATAATATGGTTGAATTCCATATTCAATTAGAGGGTGAGAAGGTTGGATCTCAAACAAACGTGCTAAGCTTGAATAAAGGAGACTATGAAGGTATGCGAGCGGAATTGAGTAGAGTGGATTGGGAAAATAGATTAAAGGGTAAGACGACACATGATCAGTGGTGTACATTCAAGGAGTTATTTTACAACTTCCAAAAAAAATATATTCCACTGAAAAGAAAAGGGTGTAAAAGAAAGGACAGTCATCCGTGGCTAAGTAAAGAAATTAAGGATAGTATTCGACTAAAAACAAGGGCATATAAGGTAGCGAAATCTAGTGGGAGGACAGAGGATTGGGAAAACTTTAAAAGGCAGCAAAAAATAACAAAAAGATTGATTAAGAAAGGGAAGATAGATTATGAAAGTAAATTAGCAAAAAATATAAAAACAGATAGTAAGAGTTTTTATAGTTATATAAAAAGAAAAAGGGTGGCTAAAGTAAATGTTGGTCCCTTAGAGGATGAGACCGGGAAATTAATGGTGGGAAATATGGAGATGGCAAAAACACTGAATGAATATTTTGTATCAGTCTTTACAGTAGAGGACACTAAGAATATCCCAACACTGGACAAACAGGGGGCTATAGGGGGAGAGGAGCTAAACACGATCAAAATCACTAAGGAAGTGGTACTCGGTAAAATAATGGGACTCAAGGCGGATAAATCACCTGGACCTGATGGCTTACATCCTAGAGTCTTGAAGGAAGTGGCGGTAGGGATTGTAGATGCATTGGTAATAATTTTTCAAAACTCCCTGGATTCCGCTAAGGTCCCGGCAGACTGGAAAACTGCTAATGTAACACCCTTATTTAAAAAGGGCAGTAGACAGAAGGCTGGTAACTATAGACCGGTTAGCCTAACATCTGTGGTAGGTAAAATTTTGGAGTCCATTATTAAGGAAACAGTAACAGGACATTTGGATAATCATAATTTAATAGGACAAAGTCAGCATGGTTTTACGAAGGGGAAGTCATGTTTGACAAATTTGCTGGAGTTCTTTGAGGAAGTAACATATAGAGTGGATAAAGGGGAACCAGTGGACGTAGTGTATTTAGACTTCCAAAAGGCATTTGACAAGGTGCCACACAAAAGATTATTGCTTAAGGTAAAAAATCACGGGATTGGGGGTAATATTCTGGCATGGATAGAGGATTGGCTATCTAACAGAAAGCAAAGAGTTGGGATAAATGGTTCATTCTCAGACTGGCAATCAGTAACTAGTGGTGTTCCACAGGGGTCAGTGCTGGGTCCCCAACTCTTCACAATCTATATTAACGATTTGGAGGAAGGGACCAAGTGTAACATATCAAAATTTGCAGATGATACAAAGATGGGAGGGAAAGTAGTGAGTGAGGAGGACATAAAAAACCTGCAAGGGGACATAGACAGGCTAAGTAAGTGGGCAGAGATTTGGCAGATGGAATACAACACTGGAAAGTGTGAGGTGATGCACTTTGGCAGGAAAAATCCTAGAGCAATTTATTATCTTAATGGCAAGAAACTGGAGAGTACTGAAGTGCAAAGGGATCTGGGGGTCCTGGTGCACGAAACTCAAAAGGTTAGTATGCAGGTGCAGCAAGTGATTAAGAAGGCAAATGGAATGTTGGCTTTCATTGCTAGGGGGATAGAATATAAAAATAGGGAGGTATTGCTTCAGTTGTACAAGGTATTGGTGAGACCGCACCTGGAATACTGCATACAGTTTTGGTGTCCTTACTTAAGGAAAGACATCCTTGCTCTCGAGGAAGTGCAAAAAAGGTTCACTCGGTTAATCCCGGGGATGAGGGGGTGGTCATATGAGGAGAGGTTGGGTAGATTGGGACTCTACTCATTGGAGTTCAGAAGAATGAGAGGCGATCTTATTGAAACATATAAGATTGTGAAGGGGTTGGATCGGGTGGATGCGGGGAGGATGTTCCCGATGACGGGTGAGACGAGAACTAGGGGACATAGTCTTAGAATAAGGGGCTGCTCTTTCAAAACTGAGATGAGGAGGAACTACTTCACTCAGAGGGTGGTAGGTCCATGGAATATGCTGCCACAAAAAGCTGTAGAAGCTACAACATTAATTAAATTTAAAACAGAAATAGACAGTTTCCTAGAAGTAAAGGGCATTAAGGGTTACGGGGAGCGGGCAGGAATTTGGACATGAGTCTAGGTTCGGATCGGTCATGGCCCTGTGGGTAGTGGAGCGGGCCCAGGGACTGTGTAGCCTGATTCTGCTCCTATTTCATGTGTGCAATTCTGTTAGATGCAGGAGATGGTTCTGTGATAGATAGTAGATTGGTGGTTAGGATCAGATCAGCCATGATCTTATTGAATGGCGGAGCAGGCTCGAGGGGCCGATTGGCCTACTCCTGCTCCTATTTCTTATGTTCTTATGTTCTTAAAGCTCAATAGAAA